>CM029014.1:57646546-58097840 GCA_016801055.1 Panax notoginseng | reverse complement strand
AAATGAACGTGTATGATTTATTATGAATTTTACAAGATGACTGGTTCGAAATTGTTGAATTTTCGGAGTTTATTTCATTTTGATGGAAAATTCTAGAATTGGTGGGGCCCCACTTTGGTTGGTGAGAAATGTGCTGAATTATATTTCAAATGTGGTGGGTGGGAATAGTAGAGGTAAAGCCATCAGGTTACAGGTCAAACCTACCAAAATTTTCCTATAAATAGAGGGCTTTGTTAGAATTGATAATCACACCAGAAACAAGTTTTCTCTTTTCTCTCTCTAGATTATTGAGGTATTTTGTGTGTATTTTAGATACTTTGAGAGTTTCTATTCATCAGAGCAAGTTTCTTTCAGCCTTGTCGGTTATTCCGACCAGAAGTACTGATATTTTGAGGTTAAGGGATAATTATTTTCTTCTTAAATGATATTATTTTCTTCAATATCATTATGGCTGAAATATTGATATGAGTTTTTAATCAAATTTGGAACTTTTTGTGTCGGGGTTACTATTCACGTATACGGCACTATTCACGTGAATACGGCACTATTCACGAATACGGCACTTTTCACCGAAAAAATAAAATTTTCCCTTTTTGTCCAAGATGTCTATTATGGTCTATATTTGATTGTATCCATGTTTTGATATTTATTTTGAATTCTGCTTCACAATTGATTATTATGAAGTATTATTGATCTTGAATAAACTGTTATACGAATCCCTACTATTTGTCCTTCTGTATCATTGGATTCGTTCTCTTTAAGATATTTTTCATCATCCTCAGTTCCTAATGATAATATTATGAATATCTTTGGCCTGTATTGGCAAGATGTATAATTACTTGATGATATCTTTGGCATGTAGTGCAAAGATGAACAGGTGTTGAGATGAACATGACCGACTGATGATACAAATGAATATCTTTGGCCTGTAGTGCAAGATGAATATTTGGTTAAAGATGATTATTAATTGATGTTACAGGGATAAAATATTGATGATGGACTTTTAAATCTTAGAAGATAGTAGAATTCTTTCTCTACTTGACTCTTTAATGGTTTGTTGTTTCCGCTGCAGTTGTTGATCTAAAACTTGTTGTCGATTATATTTTATCAGATTTTTCCCTGTTGAAGACTA
Source organism: Panax notoginseng (assembly GCA_016801055.1). Classification (NCBI taxonomy): domain Eukaryota; kingdom Viridiplantae; phylum Streptophyta; class Magnoliopsida; order Apiales; family Araliaceae; genus Panax; species Panax notoginseng. The sequence continues at coordinate 58,096,708 of CM029014.1, read as the reverse complement.
CGATAATTTGTTGTATATTATCTTAGTCATAATATTCTTTACTGGGCTAGTGAGCTCACCCTTTTCCTTTTTGTTCCATTTTTCTTCTCAGGAGGTGAGACATAGCAGGATCTAGTCGGGGTATGGAGTGATGGTTCTAGAAAGATGTATTAGCAGTCTCACTATTTCTGTAAAATAGTGTTTGAATAATTGTAATGAAGGATTTATTTGAGTGTGGTTATTGTCTAGAAGACATATTTGTATTTAAACTCACAGTTTGTGTTGTCGTATTTTGCACGACAATTGTATTATTGAAGTTGTAGTTTGCTTTCTGTACCATGTATTTGGCGACTCAGAATGGGTGTTGTATACCTATTCTGGGGGCGTCACAGATATATTGAGCGTATTCTTGTGAGTATTTTCATACTTTGAGTGTTGCTATACGGTGCAAGTTCGTTTAGCGTTATTCCAGTCAGAAGTACTGCTCTTTTGAGGTAAGTGATATTGTCGTTAGTATGTAAGGGATTGTAAGGGATTGTACGGGATAGTAAGGGATTTTAAGGGTTGTTATGTTTTTCAATTTCGTAATTTTTCGGACCTTCAAAAATTCTGGAAAAATTTGAGATGACATTTTGATGAGTTTTATTGATTGTGTCCAAAAATGGTGATTTTTGGATGTATGGATTAAGAGTTGTGGATTTTATGAGAAAATACTATTTTAAAAGTAATCGCTTATAATTCCTTGTGGTTAACTCCAAAGTTGATGAAATTTTTATTGGGAGTACATGTATATGATAGGAGTATACTCTGTGAATTTCAGAATTTTTAGATAAAAGTACAATTTTTGATAAATATCTAAATATTCGGCTGTTTTGGCCATATGAAAAATAGTAAATGACTTTTAAAAATTCTGAGAAAAATATATGTTCACTATGGGACTATATTATGCTAATTCCCAGAAAAGAATTATTTTTGGAACTGATTTGGTATTTTTCATGAAAATGGTCTAGTTATGAGTAAATAAATTAAATATGTTTTGTGAAGTAAGAAAATTAAAAAAATAGGATTTTATGGCTTGAGAATCCTATATGAGGTATATGCAGATTTTTTATGAGGGTTTTTGGTTATTGGTGATGAAATCTTATGAGTTTGGCATTTTAAGATGATTAAATGCATTATTTAGTAAGGTGTAAACAATTAAAATAAATTGTTTATAAGTTTAAGAAATGTTATTCTTCCAATATCATTATACCGAAATATTGGTATGTATTTTATTGTGGAATTTCTACCTTTTTGAGTCGGGGTTACTATTCACGAGTTACTATTCATGAGTTACTATTCACGAGTTACTATTCACGAGTTACTATTCATGAGTTATTATTCATGGGTACTATTCATGACAAAATTGGTTTCTTTTTCTAACCAAATTATAGTTGATTTATGAATATTACTCTGGAGATTAAAATTATATATTGATTATATTGTTTTTATATATAACATTTTATAACCCTGATGATGAAATTCTCTTTCACTAGAGTGTAAAGATGGGTAGATTATTGGTATGATCATGACTAGGGTTCTCTTTGGCCAGTAGTGAAAAGTTGAATTGTGACTGGTATGATCATGACCATTGAATTTATATTGAATATCTTTAGCTTAAGTGAAAATGTGAATTTATCAACATGGTTATAATTATTGTTTATATAAATTCTGAAATGATTATGTATTTCTTTGATATATGAATGTCTTTGGCCTGTAGTGCAAAGATGACCTGTTGTTGAATATCTTTTGGCCTGTAGTGCAAAGATGAACTGTTGATGAATATCTTTGGCCTGTAGTGCAAAGATGAATTTATTAGTATGATTATGAACAGGAACTGTGATTTGGTATAATCATGATCTTTGATGTTTCAGGTAAAGACAGGTGATGAAAATTATCTTCGTCCTGAATGCGAAGAGAAATTTAGAACTACAATTATGATTATGAGTTATTTATATGATTGTGGAAAAGAACTATTGATTGATGTTACATGGATAAAACATTGTTGGTGGACTTTTAACATGGAGAAGATAATAGACTTTATGGTCTATGTTACTCTTCTAATGGATTGCTCGTTCCGCTGCAACTATGGTTGAAAAGTTTTATCATCTACCATATGTTCTAAATCTCTAATTTATTACTGTTGAAGACTATTGATAATTTATCTTTAGTCATGATATTCTTTACTGAGCTAGTTGTGCTCACCCTTTTGCTTCACAATTCCTTTCAGGTAATAAAAGTGTAGCTGGGTCGAGCGAGGGATAACAAGGGAATAGAACGGTGGTCTATAGATATTGAGGGTGAGGTGAATTTAACTTGGAAGGGTGTTTTGCCACTATCTTATAGGATGTATAATGACATACAACCTCGTGTCATCATAAGACAAGGTTGTGCTCATCCACTTGCTGAGTATATCTACCAGCACTACCTATATGATCTTAGAGTCTATCTGAAATATAACTCCCAATTAGAGACAGTGGAGATAATGATATGTCAAGAGAAGACTCGCCATTGGGAAGAATATGATAGTAATCTTCTTGTTTTTCTTTGGGGTCTATTGGGTCAACCAAGGATAATTCTGTGTTCATATGATATCTATCATAACCTAGAAGCATGGCCTCCCATGTACGAAGGTTTCCTTGAGCACTTCCCAAAAATTCTAATTTCTAAAACAGTTTTCGACTATACCTTTATGTAAGGTGTCATTATGAGGTGCTGTCCACGGTTGGGACATGAGTCACAGTTGATATATATTTGTATCCAAACTCACAGCATATGTGTTGTTGTATTTTGCACGACAATTGTTGTAATAAAGTTGTAGTTATTTTCTGTACCATGCATTTGGCGACTCAGAATGGGTTGGATGGAATGGACCTGTTTTGGGGACGTCACAATCCGGTAATGGTTAAGGTATTTCCACTGCTATTTCCACGGTTAGCTCCTTGCACTGCTCCTCCTGATCCATTCTTGGGGCAATCTCTTGCTAGATGATCCTTAGAACCACAGTTAAAATAAGCACCCTTCTTTGGGTTTGGACAGTTTGGTGCTATGTGGCCTTCCTGACCACAATTGTAGCACACTCGCTTCCCTTTTATGCAAACTCCCAGATGAGCTTTTCCACCGTTTGAGCACGCTTTAATTTTCTTCTTGTGCCCTCCTTGTTGACTTCCAACTGACGAGTTATCCGTCCACTTCCTTTTCTGATTGTGACTACTCCCAGTGTTACTCCCACCAGTCTTGTTATTTCTTTCACCTTCACTCTTCATCTTCTTCTGCTCTTGATTGTACTTGGTCACCGCATCGCTCCCACCTTCAGCGAGGATGGCCTTTTCCAATACTCCGGCAAATGTGTTTATCTGAAATATTGACACCTTACTGTAAACCCAAGGCTTTAGTCCTTGTTCAAATCTTCTGGCCTTTCTTTCGTCAGTGTGTACTTGGTACGGGGCAAACCTTGCCAACTCATCGAATTTAGCCGCGTATTCAGGTACGCTCGTGTTTCTTTGCTTCAGTTCCAGAAATTGAATTTCCATATGATTCTGCGAACTAGTTGGGAAGTACATTTCAAAAAATATTTCTTTAAATCTCTCCCACATAATTACACCTTCACCTCCTCGCACTTTGTTTGCTTGCCACCAGTAGCTAGCCTCAGACTTCAACATAAACGTTGTGAAAGCCGTCTTCTGGTCTTCTCTAACCCTAGCAACATCGAATACTTTTTCCATTTCCATGACCCACGTTTGAGCCTCGATTGGGTTCCTGGAACCTTTGAACTCTGGCGGTCCCACCGCCTTGAAGTCTTTAAACGTTATGTTTGGTGGAGCTTGAGGTTGATTGTTCATTGCTCCCGTCAGTAAGTTCACCAACTGCTGAACAAGATTAGCGTTGGCGTTATTATTAATATTGGTTGACTCTTCCTGAGCCGGTTGACGTTGTTGTCTTCTCCTTGGCGGCATTTTCTGTTAAATACACGCTTATTAGAACTTTATTTATTTCTCTAAATAGTTAAGACATTACTCGACAATTTAACATACTCATTTATCACATCATCTCAAACAACTTAATATATTTAATTCAACTCAAAGTTTTAACATCAAACTATAGGATAACTGCTATTTACATCAACTGTCCTGGAATAAAGAATCCACAGGACTTAAAATATTAACATATTCCTTCGTTCATAAACACATCAGAATTTACATATAAAAACTAATTAAGTCTTTCACATAATTAAACGGATTCTAATCTTGTCTATCAAGGTGTTGAATAGCCTTGTCACGCTCCTCATCCATGATACGAGACATCATCCTGCGATCCAGCATATACGACGGAAGTCCTTCGAACTGGATGGGGTATCTCAAAACTCGTTCCTGAGCCTCATCTATTGCATGATTAAGTGTGGAGTATGTCTCTTCAAGCTTTTCCTTCTTTGCACGACTATCATCTTCTGCACGATCAGCTCGACGTGATTCTCTTACCCATCCTTCCTCTACTATTTTCAGTCTTCCGGAGGTTTCTTTCAGTTCCTTTTTCAGCTTCTCTATTTCCTCGGTCTTCTCTTCGGTTTGACCCTTTTCGTGGACCAAATACCATTCTACATTTCCCAATCGTGTGTGAAGAGTCGAAATCTCCCTCTCCTTCTCCTCTAAAGTAGACTGCTGAACAGTCGCTCGCTCAGTCAATTTCTGAACCTCGTCTTGTAATTCCACATTATGGTCGTATAACGTGTCATACATCTCCGCATCAACGGTGTACCGTGGTAACTCCTCTTCTTCCTCTTCCTCAACAAACTCCTCCTTAGGATCAGTCTCGGGCTCATGCTCCTGACCAACAACGGTGATCAATGGAGATGACTCCCTCTAAACTAACTGTTCCCTAATAACATGTATGTCTCGGGGCTCTTCCTCTGTAGATACTATAGGTAATCGGGGTTCTTCCTCCCCACCTTGACTAGCTTCTCCAACATTCGTCATCCTGACAACAAAATTTTAAGTTTTAGTTACTAAGTCGTACTAACGAGCACATAAATTAACACATAGACACATAATGTATTTTATTATCTTCAATGAATTACCAAAAATTTATTTCTTAAAACTCGATAAGAGTTTTCCTTTACTATCTTCTTTCTATAAGGTTACTACCTAAGGTTGTTCCCCCACCTAAGATTCATAACCTACATCTCTGATACCAACCTGTGACACCCCCAAATCCGGGTACTTCGATTCCACGGGATTTGGTGTTCACTGCACAAATATCATCTATCTATCTACCCATAAAAATACAAACCATACAATAGATAGAATTAAAATCTTCCCTTAAAAGGATTACATCATCCGAATAATAAATACAATCCCAGGTTAAACTAACCTTAAAACATCTGTGCGGAATTCTAACAATAAGTCTTAAACAACATCTTTAACTTAAGTCTTAAACAAATACATCATATAAAATAACAAGTCATATCAAATAACAAGTCTCCATCATTTGCTAACTTTGCCCTTGCCCTTACTAGTGGAAGGTTCGTCAGCTCTTTCGTTCTTAACTGCAATGTTATTATTAAGCAAGAGTGAACACAAATGCCCACAAGTATAATAATGAAACAACAGTATAATAACATGCGAATAATCAAAGACATTTGAATAAGACTCAACTTTTGAATCAAGAATAAATAACAAGAATCAAAAGAATTCTGAGGATCATAAGAACTTGAAATATTTCCTAGGTTAACAAGGGTTATACTTGAAACCTTTAACAGTCATAAGACTATGGACCTTCTTCTCGTACTTAGGGGGATCAACCCTTAGTACCATACTGTGCACAATATCTTAACGCTAAAGCGTAAATAATCCCCTGTATAGGGTTGTTCATCTCAGTTTGACATTCGAGTCCGCACAAAAGGAAGTTTGGTTTGGATAATTCATCAAAGGTTCTGAAATTTAGAACGCTCATCAACTATGGACTAGTTGAATCATTAAGGGTTCACTAGTCTAATAAAGTTCAACAACAATGATATTCAATTTGAATAATAATCTCAAGAAGTATACAATAGAACAAATATTGTATAACTACATCATACTTTGAAAAGATAATCAATCTTTAATATAACAATTGAACTTGAATAATGGCAATGATAATTTACTCAAGATAAATAATAAACTTGAATAATAATGACAAGTAGGGTTAGGAAACTTGCTCAAATTTAAGAGTTTAAGTTTAGGAAACTTGCCTCGTGCGTAGATTACACTTTAACTAAGCACGTTCTTTGAATTAAATCTTACAAACCATTCATATACACAATACCAGTTAATTATAATTTAACTAATCAACAAAAACTCATTCTCGTTGTCTACTTTAATTATCGACGATACTTAGTCAATTTATCGTATTATCACATAATTTGCACTTCATTAATAATAATCTAATTATGTATTTAATAATTTAAATCGCATGTAATTATGTTGTTTACATGTTAAACAACTATTTTATCATTTCATTATATTTCTAACATGTTTACATGTTCATTACATTAAGTTACTAACACATTGCAAGACTTAACATTTAAAAAAAATTACATTTCTGGACATTCTGGAGAGTGGCGCTGCGGCGCCACTGTTATACTTGATCTTCGCGCTGCGGCGCCATGGCGCTATAGCGGACACATGGCACTGCGGCGCTGTGGCGCTACGGCGCGGATGTTTAGGCGTGAGTCTGGTGCCGCGGCGAACTAGAAACTGTTCTGCAATTCGAGAAAATTGCATAACACAGCCAAAAACTCCAATTTAATTTGTTACTACACGAATTTAGACATACCCATATGTTATAATTTATGTATAATCATAATACAACATCTATAAAGTGATTTTAACCCATTAAAACATATAATCACATAATTAAAATATAAAATTTTCCTCTGTTCTTGATGTTCTTGAAGTTTTTAACATAAATTCCTAAAATTCAACGCCACGGATTCGTTATAAAGCCAAATCCGTTTATTTAAAGCTTGGTTTCTTCGTATCAACATGCATAATAATGTAGGAGTATAAAATTTAGGGATAATATGCGATCACTACATAAAATTTCACGTATAAGGCCATAAGGTCAAAACCCAAACTCTGTAATTTTACAGCAATCATATACGACGTAAAATTATGAATTGTTGATAAGGAATTATATACAATATATATTAAAACACATTAAAATGACATCTTAACACATATATGCACATAACTCTCACAAATTCAATTACAGAGACATAACAGAGGTTTTGAAAGCCATATTTCTATAAAACTAAAAGACGCAACTTAAAAATTTGGGAAGAAGGGATTACCCTTGAATAAACTGCTTAGATTACATAGGGTGACAAAAATTCCCAAATTCTCACACTTCTTCTCCTTTAATCACAGTATTCAAAATTTCTCTCAAAGTTCTCAAACTCTCTCTGAATTCTCTCTGTTCTATGCTAGACTTAGAAAATAATAAGAGAAGAATAAAGAGAGAATACGTATAATAATAGTTAGGCTAACTGACGCGTTGGTGGTCAGTTACCCAGTCATGGGTTAACTGGCCCCAACTCCCCTTAGTGTCATGTTTGGCTAGATTATCATAATACAAAACCATTTAATTTAATAAACCTTTATCATATGGTTTAATTAATGTCACACCCAATTCAAATATCTTGTTTAATTTAATTAAATAACACATAATAATCTCTCATAAATTCACATAATCATATAATTAATTTTCTCATTAATTAATAATGTCAAATCATTAACTCTCTAATTAATAATTATATTAATTAAGTAATATGACTTATTAAATATTACTTTTAATACAATAAGCTCACATACTTCAAATAATAAAAATTCTCCATATTAATTTAATAAATATAACACATATAATTAAATTAATCTACCATAACTGCATCAATTAATTATTTAATCCAATAATTAAATCATCGAAAAATATTTATTTAATTCAATAAATATCAGAAATTAATTACAAAATCTCGTTCGTCACAGTCTAGGTTTCTGGGTTACCCAGAAAACCTAGATTTGGTATGACAATAACTTTGAAGGGGCAGATCTTGCTAGCTTGTTAAGTTATGACTCTGTTAATGGATGATAATGGTAGTACTACATGAACACTACACGATTGAAGCCTAAGGTAGCCCAGATCATGCTTGAGCTGAGAATCATAGCTGGTCAAATGTGACCCCTTGAACACTGACCTGTCAGTGTTCTTGAGCTAAGAACACCTAATACGACAGAAAAGTGTCGCTATAGCATATAGCGACGATTTCTATTTATTTTATTTTCTGAATTTCTAGAAAATAATTAAAAATAGAAAATAAATTCTAAAAATTACAAAATTGGTTTAATTTTTTTTTAAATTCTAAAAAATAACTTTTAATTATTTGGAACATTTTTCATTAATATTTATAATTATTTGAATATTAATAATATTTAATTTATTTAATTAGTGTATTAAATAAATTAATTAAAAATGATTTTAATATTATAAAAATAATTTTAAATAAAAATAAAGTGTTTAAAATATTTTGAGTTATAAAATGTAACTTTTAATATTTGTAGAGAATTTTTATTAATAATTTAATATTAATGATAATAGATTTATTTAACTATTATATTAAATAAATGAATTAAAAAAGATTTTAATATTATAAAAATCATTTAAAGAAGAATAAAGTGTTTAAAAATATTTTCAATTATGAAATATAATTTTCAATATTTTTGGATAATTCTTATTAATAAATTAATATTAACGATATTATATTTATTTAAATATTATATTAAATAAATGATAGAAAAATAATTTTTTTAATTTAAAAATGAGAAAAATGATTTAAAAATATTTTAAATTTATAAAAATAACTTTAATATTTTGACAAGTACGTCATTAATATTTTATAAATTAAATATTAATGATGATAAGATTATTTGATAATTAAATCATTTAAAAATGATTTCAGTGTTTGAAAAATAATTATAAATTATAATAATTGTTTATAAATTATAAAAAGCTTCCGAAAAATATTATAAGCTATATTTGACTTATCTAAAATAATATTGAAGCTTAGAGACCAAGTTTAATTGACAATAAATGTGTTAATTATCAGATAGGGTGACCAGAACACCGAGAATAGATTGAAGTCCAACCAAACCGAACTAGTTAGTCTTAAGGAGTGTTTATATAAGTTATAAACACTGATGTGGCTATGTGGTAATGTGTATAGGAGAAAGATTGACTGTGAATTACAGTGTTATATGTTATAAATTATTGTGCTAATTGTGAGACCGATATTATTGGTTATAGGTCTTTCGAACGCAGATAAGTATATTGTGTAGCAATAATCAACGGAGAAGGCACGTTTCCTTAACTCAACCTCGAGTTATATTTGTTCAATTATTATGGTGGTTAATTATTGTTGATTAGACCACACCCGAGAATTTATTTTTGATTATTCGTAGTTAGTGCATGTTTATTAATTCAAATTGAATTAGTGACTCTGAGAATATACTTGTAGAATAACTGTTGTTGGATATTCACATCCGTAGAAATTATTATTGATTTTAAATAGTACAGTTAAATTCTATCTATTGTTTAATCGTATTGAAACATGTCTTAGCTAATTATTCTAGCTAGAAGAACCATTGTTAAAACTTGATATGTTCGAGAAGAGAATTCAATTATTATTGACAGATCGATGCCAATTATTTCAGCTAGATCGAAAAGTGACTAAATATTGAAATCAAAATATTTCGTTGTTGAATCAAATTCTGATTCAAAGACTGAGAAGAATAACTTTTTTTATAAAGGGAATATATTTGGTCGTATATTCGACTATTGCGCGCGTTTTGAGTATTATGCATAATATACGGTACAAAAAGTTGGCCACTCTAAGTACTTGCAGAGGGGTATAATTTAATCATTATGGTTATCTGATACACCTGAGTATATTAAAGTCCAATCTTTGATAGTTACTCGAGAAGAGAAGTTCAAGATCTAACGGATCGCTCAGCATAAATTTGGAAAATATTCTATTTTGTTATTGCGTAGAATTGATTCTTGATTATTCAATAGAATATCGTAGAAACTTTGAAAGCGTTGTACTCTTTCATTTATCAGATTATTGTGTTGCATAGAATGCGAGAAGACTTGTTAGTTATTAAAAATTTGTTCAGCTATTTCAAAGTTCCCCGAACTTTGGTGTTATTCTATCAAATTATATATTCTGTTATTCTTGATTCTTATACATTTATTGTATGTCTTAACTTGCGGGGCAAATCTTTTGCTCACCCTTGCTACATAAAACATTTCAGCTAGGGAAGAAGAGGCCAGCGGGTCCAAAAAGAATAAAGGCAAATGCAAAATGCTAGAGTAGTTATAATGAACTTATTACTATGTTGTATTTGTAAACTCTTTTTGTATATCTAAATGGTAAATTTGTAATGTTAAGGTTAGATGACCTGGGATGATGTTGTTAACCTATTAATTAATGTTATGTAAGTTTATATTCATCAATGAATGTGTAGTTAGAGGTTATTATATTATGGATCGTGATCACCAAACTCGGGGGTCAAGTAACCCGAATTTGGTGGTGTCACAGGTTGGTATCAAAGTTGTAGGTTATAAACCTTAAGTGGGGTGGGGGAAAACCCTAGGATTATAACCATAAGCAAGATAGATAATACTCATTTAGAGTACTAAGTGAGGGATTGCCAAAGCACATCAATAGTGAGATATGTGGACACATAGTGTGAGGAGTTTGTACTAATGATGTTCTAATCAAGTTATTTAAACTGATTGTAGAATGTCTGGAGAAGATGAAATGAGTATGGATATGCTAGCGGCTATAGCACCAATGCCAGTAGCCGAGGTGCCAGCACAATGCGAGTCAGTTAAAGAGATGGAAAAAGATAAACCTATGGTCAATCTGGGGAGTGATCATGATGATTATCCCGAGATGTATCTGAGTGGTGATGAGGAGGAGGAGTCCGAAGAAGTTAAAGAGGAGAAAAAGAATAAGACCAAAGTTGGAGAACAAGATCAAGAATCTGTAGAAGTTCAAGAACTCCGGAGTTAGGTATTTCTCTTGGAGGAGTTATGGAAGACGGAGCAAGCGTTACGCGAAATGACTGAAGAACGGAACGAGATGAAGGCGCAGGTGTAAAGGATGAAGACTGAAGGTGGTGGATCGTTTGAAGGAGCAATCAAGCAGAAGAAAGGCAAGAAAAAGAGAAAGAGGGACAACGACAGCCCTAATTCTGAAAATTCAAACCCAAAGAAGAAGCAAGTTTGTAGCAAGTGTGGAAAGACTCACGCGGGAGAATACTTGATGCGGAAGAACGTGTGCTTCAATTGTAAGTAGGAAGGACATATTTCCCTTCATTGTCCTAAGCCGAATTTGAGGAAGTGTTATTTATGTGGGAGAACGGGTCACGGATTCAACAAGTGTCCCAGCAAGAAGAAGACTGATGAAGGAAGTGGGCGATAGACAACTTAGATATAAGTGGTAGTATCTTTTGGTAGTAGGTTATGATATTAACAGTTGTAATATCGACAATAGTGTGTAAGCATATGTAAACATAAATATGTTTGTATGAATGAAATCTTTATTTTCTATATGAATATAAGATTAAGATTAATTTGTGTGTTCTTAAAACTCATACTTATTGTAGGTTCATGACTCATAATTATATGAAATGTTTTGAACCCCTCAGCGAATGGATGCCAAAGGTCTGACTAGGATAAGTTCTTACACTCATATAATTGTGGCAAGTTCCTGACCTCATATGTGTGGTAAGTTTGACGAACTGGGAATAGTTATGTGTGAATGGAGAAATGGCAACTTTTTGTGTAAAGTTGGAGAATTGCAACCTTTTGTGTAATGTTGTGCTGTTAATCCTGATATTATTTATAAAAAAAAAGAAAGGGGGATAGTAATATGTGTTAAGTACTAAATGTGTTGTGAGCTTTTTGAATAACAAAGCGATTATATGAGAAATATGTGTTGAATTCTTATTATGTTAAGAATTTGTGTAGAGAAAGAGAATTAATGTAAGATTTTAATTTAAATCAGATCATGCCGCCCAGACTACAGAATCAAAATTAAATGGAAGAGCAGTCAGTGAATAATGAAGGGGGTCAAGCAAACCCGATGCAGAATTTGGCAAATATGATAGCCGAAGCTATGGGGAATAGAGCACCAGCAGCAAGAGCAAGAAATTAGCCAGCAAATAGATTGGCAAATTTCAAAGACTTTAAAGCTGTAGGACCGCCAGAATTCAAGGGGACCACGGATCCGATTGAAGCCCAAACTTTGGTGAAAGAAATGGAGAAATCATTCATTATTGCGCGTGTAATGGAAGAGCAGAAGATAACTTTTGTAACATATCTGATGAAGGGAGAAGCCAATTACTAGTGGGAGACTAATCAAGCGAGAGCTGGTACAGCTGTGGTGACTTGGACAAGATTCAAGGAGTTGTTCTTTGAGAACTACTTTTCGCTGAGTATGCAGTCCAGGATGGAAGTTATATTTTTAGAACTGAAGTAGGAAAATATGTCGGTTTTCGGAATATGCTACCAAATTCAACGAGTTAGCGAGATTTGGACCTCATCAGGTGGACACATAGGCGAGAAAAGCGAGAAGATTTGAGAATGGGCTGAAGCCGGGGAAATTCAATAAGGTAGCAGTATTGCAGATCAATGCCTTTGCGGCTCTAATGGAAAAAGCGTTAATTGTTGAAGGAGGGGGCGAAGCTGCATCTCAATTTCATCAGGAGAAGAAGAAGAAGACAAATGATGGAGGAAGCAGTGGTGGTAGTAATCCAAATAAGAGGAAATGGAGCAAGAATACCTAGTCGGATAATAAGACAGAAGAAAATAGGAAAGGGAGGGAGCCAAGTGCGACTTGTGGGAAGAACCATTCTGGAGTTTTTTTGAAGAAGAAGGGAGTTTGTTGCAACTGCGGATAAGAGGGGCACATGTCGCCCAATTCTCCTAATCCGAAGAAGATGCAAGGTTGCTTTCCGTGTGGATCGACTGATCATATGGTTTGGAACTGTCTGAAGAGAAATTCGGAGAAGGAAAGTGTTAACAAGGGACCCGATAGCGGAACCTTGGTAATTTGAGGACCTGCATAGCCAAGAAGACCAACGGCCCGTACATTCAACATGACGGCGCAAGATGCAGGGACTGTCCAGGAGGTGGCAGTAGGTAATGATTTCTCTTAATACATAAATTACGAGAGTAATATTGGACAAATATCGCTGTGAATTGTTTTCTTTTATAGATTCAAGTCACAGGTTAGAATATGAAACACAAATGAATATTATCTTGATAAAAATGAATTGATGATACAACTTGAAAAGATTGTAGAGAATAAGAAAGTGGTGATTCCGAGGACGAAATCCTTATAAGGAGGGGTGAATGTAATAACCGGGGATTTCGAATAATCTGAATTTTACGAATAATTTTTTTTTAATTAATATTAATATTAATTATCAATAGTGTGCTGTGCATTTGTGATATGAGCTGTGAGAATTAATCAATTTGTGTATTGACTGAGAAAATAAGAGCAGAGTTGTGCTTAACAGATTTAGAAACCCTAACCCTAGTTACGTCTAGGGATTCAATAGAAAATATAATTTAAATAATTATATTGATGAGTACGTGTTTGTACTATATAGATTTTTTAATCAATGATTGATCGGATAAGGGTTAAAATTTGTAAACCCTAATATGTGATTAGAAACCCTAATCTGATATTTAGAAACCCTAACGCTCAGTTAGGAACCCTAATCGTATGCCGAGAAACCCTAATTTTAAATTCAGGAATCATAAACCCTAATTAGCAAGCCCTAATGTGATTATTAAACTTTAATCTGATTAGAAAACCCTAATATAATTAATAAACCCTAATTATATTTTTGAAATCTTAATTTTCTATTTAAAACCCCTAATTAGAAAATTCTAGAATTAGAGGTTGTAAAACCTAAGGGTCAGAACCCTAGGGTTTAACCCTAAGGTATTGAACATTGTCAGGTATGCCACTAAATTTAAAAGGAAAATGACTATAATACCCTTTTCATTTTTTTATGTGTTAACTTGCAAATCTTGCCAAAACATTTAGTGGTTCACCAACTATTGAGTAAGCATGACTAAAAATCTCAGCAAATCAGAGTCTCAATGACAGCAACATCAGATCTTAGAAATATATCATAATATATATATATATATATATATATATATATATATATATATATATATAAAGAGATTTGAGAGAGAGAGAAAGTCTACAAATATAAGTCATTTGGTCTCAAGCTCTCACCAACTCTCTCTCTCTCTCTCCTAAACCTCTGAAAATCATAAGTGTATCAGTCATAAAACACCTCTCTAAAACACCAATATTAGCTAAGGAGATCTTAGATCAAAGGATTGGACAAGAAGGTATAAAGTCCTAAACCTATTTTGATCTTGTATGCTTAAGTCAAATTTGGGTTTATCTGTTTAGACTAATGCTAGATGATGTTTTTAGATGATCTATGATGATCCATCATAGATCTATAACATCAAAGTGGGTAAAAATGATATTTTTCAAAAACTATCCAAGAACAGAATTTGTGGTCTGACAAGCTAATGTCAGGAGCTACAGATTCTTGTCTGTTTAAGATTTTTCTTGTTTTATATTTTGGAACAGTAGTCTGACATGAGGACTATTATTTGGAAGTGGAATCACAACCATTCCATGTCCAGATTGCAAGATATTCATCGTCAAAGTGAGTCGACCGGACATGACCGAAACTTTCTGGGTAACCCAGAAAGTGTGAATCAGTGTCTGACAAGATTTTCAAATGCCTGAATCTGTCAGGTATTATGTGTTATGATGATGTTATTGTAAACAGTTTGTAGTCTGTAATGTGTACTTTATATGTGTGGCTTTCAATCGTGTAAATAATCAACAGATCGACTGTAGAAGTTGGTCAAAGTAGGCCATTTGGCCATGACTTATAATTTCTTGAATTTTCAGAAAAGGTTTGCATAAATTTTCTGACAGCCTTTGACCGGATTGAATCTGGAGATTTTGATGTTGTTGGACTAAAATAGTTTTAGGTAGTTGTTCTTTGTCATGAGTACTATATGTTTGGACCAACAATCTAACCATTTGATGACCAGATCATAGAGATATTCGAGCTTGAAAATGTCTAGTCGACACTGTTTTGGTTTCTAGGTTACCTAGAAAATCTAAATTTGGTCTGACAGTAACATTGAAGGGGCAGATCTCGCTAGCTTGTTAAGTTATGACTCTGTTAATGGTTGATAATTGTAGTACTACATGAACACTACACGATTGAAGCCTAAGGTAGCCCAGGTCATGCCCGAGCTGAGAATCATAGCTGGTCAAACGTGACCCCTTGAACAGTGATCTGTCAGTGTTCTTGAGCCAAGAACTCCTAATACGACCGAAAAATGTCGCTATAGCATATAGCGACGATTTTTATTTATTTTATTTTCTGAATTTCCAGAAAATAATTAAAAATAGAAAATAAATTCTAAAAATTACAAAAATGTTTTTAAAAATTATTTTTTAAAATTCTGAAAAATAACTTTTAATTATTTTGAACATTTTTTATTAATATTTTAAATTATTTGAATATTAATAGTACTTAATTTATTTAATTAGTGTATTAAATAAATTAGAGAAAAATTATTTTAATATTATAAAAATCATTTTAAATAAAAATAAAGTGTTTAAAAATATTTTGAGTTATAAAATGTAACTTTTAATATTTTTAGAGAATTTTCATTATTAATTTAATATTAATGATAATAGATTTATTTAACTATTATATTAAATAAATGAATTAAAAATGATTTTAATATTATAAAAATCATTTTAAAGAAGAATAAATTGTTTAAAAATATTTTGAATTATAAAATATAATTTTTAATATTTTTAAAGAATTCTCATTAATAAATTAATATTAATGATATTATATTTATTTCAATATCATATTAAATAAATGATAGAAAAATGATTTTTTTGATTTAAAAATCATTTAAAAGTGAGAAAAATGATTTAAAAATATTTTAAGTTATTAAAAATAATTTTAATATTTTGACAAGTAAACCCTAATATGGGTTTAGAAATTCCCTAATCTCAGATTTAGAAATCCTAACGCTCAGTTAGGAACCCTAATTGTATGCCGAAAAACCCTAATTTTAAATTTAGGAATCCTAAACCCTAATTAGAAAATTCTAATCCTAATTAGCAAATCTTAATGTGATTATTAAACTTTAATATGATTAGGAAACCCTAATTATATTTTTAAATTCTTAATTTTCTATTTAAAACCCCTAATTAGAAAATTCTAGAATTAGAGGTTGTAAAACCCAAGGGTTAGAACCTTAAGGTTTGGACATTATAAGGTATGCCATTAAATTTAGAAGGAAAATGACTATAATACCCTTTTTATATTTTTATGTGTTAACTTGCAAATCTTGCCAAGACCTTTAGTGGTTCACCAACTATTGACTAAGCATGACTAAAAATCTCAGCGAATCAGTCTCTCAATGACATCAACATCATATCTTAGCAACATATCATAATATATATATATATATATATATATATATATATAGATTTGAGAGAGAGAAAGTCCACAAATATAAGTCATTTGGTCTCAAGCTCTCACCAACTCTCTCCCACTCCTAAACCTCCGAAAATCATAAGTGTATCAGTCATAAAACACCTCTCTAAAACACCAATATCTGCTAAGGAGATCTTAGATCAAAGGATTGGACGAGAAGGTATAAAGCCCTAAACATATTTTGATCTTGTATGCTTAAGTCAAATTTGTGTTTATGTGTTTAGACTCATGCTAGATGATGTTTTTAGATGATTTATGATGATCCATCAAAGATCCATAGCATCAAAGTGGGTAAAAATAATGTTTTTCAAAAACTGTCCAAGAACATAATTTTTGGTCTGACAAGCTAATGTTAGGAGCCACAGATTCTTGTCTGTTTAAGATTTTTCTTGTTTTATGTTTTGGATCGGTAGTCTGATATGAGGACTGTAATCTGGAAGTGGAATCACAGCCATTCCATGTCCAGATTGCAAGATATTCATGGTCAAAGTGAGTTGATCGGGCATGACTGAAACTTTCTAGGTAACCCAGAAAGTGTGAATCGATCAGTGTCTGACAAGCTTTTCAAATGCCTGGATCTGTCAGGTATTAAGTGTTATGATGATGTTATTGTAACTAGTTTCTAGTCTGTAATGTGAACTTTATATTTATGGCTTTCGATCGTGTAAATAATCAACAGATCGATTGTAGAAGTTGGTCAAAGTAGGCCATTTGGCCATGACTTAGAATTTTTGGAATTTTCAGAAAAGGTTTGCATAAATTTTCTGACAACCTTTGACCGGACTGAATCTGGAGATTTTGATGTTTGGACCAAGAATCTAACCATTTGATGACCATATCATAGAGATAATCGAGCTTGAAAGTGTCTAGTCGACACTGTTTGGGTTTCTGGGTTACCTAGAAAACCCAGATTTGGTCTGATAGTAACATTGAAGGGGCAGATCTTGCTAGCTTGTTATGTTATGAATCTGTTAATGGCTGATAATGGAAGTACTCCATGAACACTACACAATTGAAGCCTAAGGTAGCCCAGGTCATGCCTAAACTAAGATCATAGCTGGTCAAACGTGACCTCTTGAACACTGATCTGTCAGTGTTCTTGAGCCAAGAACACTTAATACGACCGAAAAATGTCGCTATAGAATATAGCGACGGTTTCTATTTATTTTATTTTCTAAATTTCCAGAAAATAATTAAAAATAGTAAATAAATTCTAAAAATTACAAAAACGGTTTTAAATTTTTTTTTTTAAAATTCTGAAAAATAACTTTTAATTATTTGGGACATTTTTTCATTAATATTTATAATTATTTGAATATTAATAATATTTAATTTATTTAATTAGTGTATTAAATAAATGAGAGAAATATGATTTTAATATTATAAAAATTATTTCAAATAAAAATAAAGTGTTTAAAAATATTTTGAGTTATAAAATGTAACTTTTAATATTTTTAGAGAATTTTTATCAATAATTTAATATTAATGATAATAGATTTATTTAACTATTATATTAAATAAATGAATTAAAAATGGTTTTCATATTATAAAAATTATTTTAAAGAATAATAAAGTGTTTAAAAATATTTTGAATTATAAAATATAATTTCAATATTTTTGGAGAATTATCATTAATAAATTAATATTAATGATATTATATTTATTTAAATATTATATTAAATAAATGATAGAAAAATGATTTTTTTTATTTAAAAATGAGAAAAATGATTTAAAAATATTTTAATTTATTAAAAATAACTTTAATATTTTGACAAGTACGTCATTAATATTTTATTATTATTAAATATTAATGATGATAAGATTATTTGATAATTAAATCATTTAAAAGTGATTTCAGTGTTTGAAAAATTATTATAAATTATAATAATTGTTTATAAATTTTTAAAAGCTTCCGAAAAATATTATAAGCGATATTTGACTTATCTAAAATAATATTGACGCTTAGAGACCAAGTTTAATTGACAATAAATGTGTTAATTGTCGGATAGGGTGATTAGAACCCCGAGAATAGACTTAAGTCCAACCAGAACGAACTAGTTAGACTTAAGGAGTGTTTATATAAGTTATAAACACTGATGTGGCTATGTGGTAATGTGTCTAGGAGAAAGATTGGCTGTGAATTACAATGTTATGTGTTATAAATTATTGTGCTAATTGTGAGACCGATATTATTGGTTATAGGTCTTTCGAATGCAAATAAGTATATTGTGTAGCAGTAATCAACGGAGAAGGCAAGTTTCCTTAACTCAACCTGGAGTTATATTTGTTCAATTATTATGGTGGTTAATAATTGTTGATTAGACCACGCCCGAGAATTTATTTTTGATTATTCGCAGTTAGTGCATGTTTATTAATTCAAATTAAATTAGTGACTCTGAAAATATAATTGTAGAATAACTGTTGTTGGATATTTACATCCGTAGAAGTTATTATTGATTTTAAATAGTACAGTTAAATTTTGTCTATTATTTAATCGTATTGAAACATGTCTTAGCTAATTGTTCTAGCTAGACGAACCATTGTTAGAGCTTGATAGGTTCGAGAAGAGAATTCAATTATTATTGACAGATCGATGCCAATTATTTCGGCTAGATCGAAAAGTGACTAAATATTGAAATCATAATATTTCGTTGTTAATTCAAATTCTAATTCAAAGACTGAGAAGAACAACCTTTTTTATAAAGGGAACGCATTTGGTTGTATATTCGGCTATTGTGCGCGTTTTGAGTATTATGCATAATATATGGTACAAGGAGTTGGCCGCTCTAAGTACTTGTAGAGGGGTATAATTTAATCATTAAGGTTATCTGATACACCTTGGTATGTTAAAGTCCAATCTTTGATAGTTACTCAAGAAGAGAAGTTTAAAATCCAACGGATCGCTCAACATAAATCTGGAAAACATTCTACTTTGTTATTGCGTAGAATTGATTCTTGATTATTCAATAAAATATCGTAAAAACTTTGAAAGCGTTGTACTCTTTCATTTTATCAGATTATTGTGTTGCATAGAATACGAGAAGACTTGTTAGTTATTAAATATTTGTTCAGCTATTTCAAAATTCCCCGAACTTTGGTGTTATTCTATCAAATTAGATAGTCTGTTATTCTTGATTCTTATACATTAATTTTATGTCTTAACTTGCGGGGCAAATCTTTTGCTCACCCTTGCTAGATTAAACATTTCAGCTAGGGAAGAAGAGGCCAGCGGGTTCAAGAAGAACAAAGGCAAAGGCAAAATGCTGGAGTAGTTATAATGAACTTATTACTATGTTGTATTTGTATACCCTTTTTGTATATCTAAAGGGTAAGTTTGTAATATTAAGGTTATATGACCTGGGATGATGTTGTTAACCTATTATTTAATGTTATGTATATTTATATTCATCAATGAATGGGTAGTTAGAAGTTATTATATTGTGGATCGTGAGCACAAAACTCGGGGATCAGGCAACCCGGATTTGGGGGTGTCAAAGTACTATTGTAGAACTTACGGGTATATTTGCCCCATTCCTATTAAAAGCAGCCGTTAATAAGTTAACGAACTCTTACATCGGACTAACCGGTCCCCCTTCCTGTTGATTGACATTGTCTTCTTAATTTCGTTGTGTTCTTCTTGGCGACATTTTTCTGTTAAGATACATAACACATCATTATTACTTTCTTCTTGTTAATTAGTTATTCTTCATGATTTAAACAATAACGTCAAACTCATTGCACAATATGTTCCCTAAAAAGGCTTATATTGCTTTGCTTCCTTGTATTATAATACTACATCATTTGTCATTACACAGCCTTATCTGATTACATTACTTTCCCGTAATTACTTTTCAAAAATTGGGATTTACAAAAGACTACCCTTTGATATACAAAAGAGGGTTTTGCGTTACTACTAGATACATCATATTTAGATATCTAACTCTACTCTAGCTACAAACTAGGTTACATTTGCCTTATGGCATTCTCGTAATCTGCATTGGCTAGACCGGCTATAACATCTCGACTGATAGTATGCTGAGTCTGCCCTACCTCTATCGGATACTCAGCCACTTGCCGCTAAAAATCCACATGTGAACTCCTATGAATATAGGACATCCTACCAATCTTTTGGTTCTTATCCTTTAGCTCATGATTGAGCTCACAGGCCTCATGCTTTAGCTCATGGACCTTGTCCTTCGCCAAAACTCTCTCATTGTGCTCCTCCTCCCACATCGATTCCATGCTCTTCTTTTGACATCCCGAATTTTTAAGAATTAATAAATGAGAATTTAATAAATAAAATTTTTATTTTAAGATGTTTAAGTACGAGTATGTGTATATTGTGACACCCCCAAATCTGGGTACTTCAATTCCACGTGATTTGGTGTTCACTGTACAAGCATCATCTATCTATCTACCCATAAATAATATCAAACCATACAATAGATAGAAATCATAATAAAATCTATTCCCTTAAGGGTTACATCAACTGAATCATAAATAAATCCCAGGTTACTCTAACCTTAAAACATCTGTGCGGAATTCTAAACAAATAAGTCTTAACATCAACATAACTCAAGTCTTAAACAAATACATCAGTTAATAAATAACAGGTCTTCATCATTTGCTAACTTTGCCCTTGTCCTTACTAGTGGAGGGTTCATCGCTTCTTTCATTCTTAACTGCAATGTTATTATTAAGCAAGAGTTAGCACAAATGCCCACAAGTATAAAAAAATGAAACAACATTATAATAACATGCGAATAATCAACGACATCTGAATAAAGCTCAACTTTTGAATCAAGAATAAATAACATGAATCAAAAGAATACTGAGGGTCATAAGACCTTGAACTATGTCCTAGGTTAACAAGGGTTATACTTGAAACCTTTAACAGTCATAAGACTATGGACCTTCTTCTCGTACTTAGGGGGATCAGCCCTTAGTACCATACTGTGCACAATATCTTAACGCTAACGCATAAGTGAATCCCTTTTCAGGGTTGTTCATCTCAGTTTGACATTCGAGTCCGCACCAAAGGAAGTTTGGTTTGGATAATTCAATAAGAGTTCTGAAATTTAGAACGTTCATCAACTAAGGACTAGCTGAATCATTAAGATTCACTAGTCTAAAAAGGTTCAACAATAATGATATTCGATTTGAATAATAATCTCAAATGTATACAATAGAACAATTATTGTATAATTGAATCATGCTTTGAAAGATAATCAATCTTTAGTATAATACTTGAACTTGAATAATAATTTAAGTTTAAGTAAATTGCTCAATGTAAAAGTAGAGTTAAGAAACTTGCTCAATTTAAGAGTTTAAGTTTAGGAAACTTGCCTCGCGTGTAGATTACACTTTAACTAATCACGTTCTTTGAAATAAATCCTACATACCATTCACATTCAATACCAGTTAATTTTTAACTAATCATCATAACTTATTCTCATTGTCTACTTTAATAGTTGACTAACTTAGTCAAATCATCACGTTGACACCTAATTTGTTCTTCATGAATAAATAACTAATTATGTATTTAATAATACAACTCACATGTAATTATGTTATTTACATGCTAAACAAATATTTTATCATCATATAATATTTCTAACATATTTACATATTCATTATTTTAATACACTAACCCATTGTTAGACTTAGAAAATTTAAAGCTCATTTTTTTATTTTTTTAATTTTTAAAATTTTTTTTTTCCAGTTCGCGAAGAACACAGAATTCAGCGAAAATAATTACTACAAAATCATTAATTCTCCAAATTAAACATACCCACATGTTGGAATTCATATATAATTAATACCCAACATTTATATACTGACAAAACTAATTTTAAACACTTAATAACAGATTTAAAGCCTAACAATTCACTGACTTTGATGTTCATGAAGTTTTAAAAAACTTTATGTGAAAATTCTCCCTACGAATTCGTTATAACACCGAATTCGTTCGTTTAAGGCTTAAACTCTTCGTATTAACATGTATAACAACATACAAGTCTAAAATTTAGGGATAATATATGATCAATACATAAATTTTCATGTAAAAGGCATTAAGGCCAAACCCAAACTCTGTAATTTTGTAAAACATATATATTACGTAATATTTTGAAACTAATGATATGGAATCATGCAATATATATGTAAAACATGCTATACTTCTCGAATTACTACACATATCTTTATCACAACACCAATTCTCAATTCACAGAGATTAACAGAAGTTTTGAAAGCCATTTTATGAAAACTAAAATACGTAATTTAGAATTTGGGAAGGAGAAGATTACCCTGTAGAATATAATTAGTAGGATTAGAATTCCTCACTCAAAATCTCCTTCACCCACTCACAATTCTAAATATCTCTGACAATTTTCTCTAAACTCTCTCTGATAGCTTTCTAGACTTAGGCAAAATGAGGAAAGAAAAAGAGAAGACGTCGTAATATAATAAAGGAACTGAGCGCAGAGTGGTCAGTTGGCCTAATCATGGGTTAACTGCACCAACTCCCCTTAAGGCCCTGTTTGGTTAGTTAGGAAAATGTTTTAAAATTATTTAATTTAATAAAACTTTATCATATAGTTTAATTTATGCACACCCACTTGCACAATAAATCAAATATCTTATTTAATTTAATATAAATAAAATATAATAATTTCTCATAAATTCACAAAGTCATATTTTTAATTTACTCATTAATAAATAATGTCAATTTATTAAATCTCTAATTAATAATTACATTAATTTAATAACATAATGCTTAATTAAATATTTCGTTTAATTCAATAAGCTCACGTACATTGATAATAAAATTCTCTACATTAATTTAATAAATGCAACACATATAATTAAATTATTCTACCACAATTGCATCAATTGATTATTTAATCTAATAATTAAATCGTCGAAAAATATTTATTCACTTCAATAAATATTTAAAATAATTTACAAAATTCTCGTTCGTCACATATATGAGTTATATATTATGAAATATGTGAATTGGTGTGAAGAAAATTTAAATGTTAATTTAATATTTATTGAAATAAATAAATATTTTAATTAAATTATTTATTGAGAATATGTGATTAATATGGAGTAATGTAATTAATTGTATTATATTAATTAAATGATTATTTAATATGTAATGACTTTATGTTATAGTTCTAATTTAATTGAGATAATGTAGTGATGTGGTAATTGTTACATGAAGTTATAATTAACGAGTAATTATAATGTGACAATTTTATGTGATTAATTTATGTTAAACTTTTAATTAATTAAATTAATATTAAGATTTAATTAATTAAAGGATAACATTAAGAATATGTGTTAAAGGATCTATTAAAAGAGTTAAAAAAGTTTTTAAAACTGTTTTCCCAAACAAGGCCTTACTTTTGTTTTAAACCTATTTTACCCAAACAAGACCTTAACTATTAAAACTTGATTTTAAAATAATATGGTTTTGCCAAACAAGCCTTAGGGCTTTTAAAATTCTAATTTTTGTAACTTATATATTAAATTGATAATTAGTACATGTAATTATATTAGGAGTTACATATTTTATAATTATATGTGTTATATGTATATTGTATATACACCAAGTTACGTTAGTTTTCAAAACCTAAGTCTAAACTAAGAACAAAGAGAAGAAGAGGGAATATAGAGAAGAAGAAGAAGAGGAAGAAGAAGAAGAAGAAGAAGAAGAAGAAGAAGAAGGGAAACCTTGAGAAAATTAAAGAAAAGCTTTCATCATCTCCATCTTTTCTCCTAATCCAACCTAGAAAGGTATCAAACTAACCCTTATACTAAATTAAGATTTTTGCGTTTAGTCTTTGTAAAATTAGGTTTTTGTGATTATGAATTTATATGTATATATGGTGTTCATGTGTTTTCATATGTGATTGTATGCCATGAAAGGATTTTCACAATACAATTTTTGTAAAAACAAGTTTTAAAATCATGTTCTTCTATCTTTTCATAGTTTTAGGGTTCTATGTAAAAATCTTTTGGTGAAACTTCATAATTTTGATATGTGAATGTGATGTGTGTGTGTGTGTGTATTTATATATATGTATACGCTTACATGAGATTTTTATATTTGTTCAAAAGTTTCAATTCACAAAGATATGATGAACATGATTTCATGTTCATAGTGTTTGATTATGAAGTTACGTTAAAAATTATTCTTAAATCTTTGATTTAAGCATGAGTTATGTGTAATATGGGTTATATTATGATATATTATGAGTTATATGGTTGTTCTAGCAATTCCACCCATGTAATTTTGATAAAACAAGAGGAATTTGTTTCATAATAATTTTTTATGAATTAATTTCTAAAAAATGGCTTTTGAAACTATCAAATTGATGTTTAATTTATAGTACAATTGTAAAATTGGTGATGGATTGTGTTAATACGATAAGAAACGAAAAGAACGCAAGTTGAATGAATATATTTGGTTAAGAAATGAATTCGTAGTGAATGAATTTGCTAAATATGTTAAAACATGAAAGTTTAGTACGAACATGAGTTTTGGGTCAAGATTTAGGCTAGTTACTGTTTCTTTAAATTGTTGTAAGTCTAGTATGTTGTAGTTCTATGAATTACGAATCCATAGAGTCGAAAACGGACTGATTTGGGTGTGTATAACTCAAGTTATGAAGGTTGGAAGGAGAAAGGGTCAAATATTCGTAAGAACAGTACAACTGGAAAAAAAATGTGTACCTTACTGTTAAGGGGCGCTGTAGTGCGGCCCCCAAGGCTATTCAGGGCGCTTCAGCGCTGGAATAGTTGACACGGTCGAACAATTTTGACTTTCTGTGGTAAAATGGCCATAACGTTTTCATACGGACACCGATTGAGGTAATTCAAGATGATCCAAAATGAGGACGAATAGCCCTACAACTTTTGTTCTTTAAGGTGTTCAATTTGAGGTGGGGAACATGGGTCAAAATGGTCATTTGTGGGACTGATATGTATTAGGAGGCAATCAGAGGGCGTCGGGCATGCACATATGCAAGTATAGTGCTCCTGATGATAAAAGATTGTGTCCTAAGTTATAAAACATGAATGTTAGTAAATATAATGATGATTAACATTAATAAATGATGTATTAGATAAGTTATGTAAGCAGACTAAGCATACACAAGAGAGACGATTCGGGCGTGTGACGAATGAACATCGAAACGCCGTGACAAGTGTTAATGAACATTATAAGATATGAAATGAGTTTAATATAAAACCCATAAGTATTCCTAGCAAGACTTAAACACTTAAATGAATTTTGAATATTACATAAGTCGAAAAGTTAACACAATCTAATTGAACATTGTGTGCTAATTAACAGGAAGGATTATGAGATGTGTAGTAGAGTTTACATTACAATTACTATGTGTTGTTATGTGACTAATAGTTAATGTGTATGATTATTGAATTATGTAGGGGGCGCGTGAAGTGCAGATAGCTGTAAGTTGTTAATCTGTTATTTGTAAACAACGATCAATGCAAGTCTTTCGGTTCCTATTTTCTACGTGGATTTGATGAACTGTTTTAAATTGCATGATATGTTATATGTGTTGTAAGCGGGCATGATATGTTATACATGTTGTAATCGTGAAATGTTAAAGTCAATTTATGATTACATTATTTTGGTTAAATAATGATGATTGAGTAAGGAACTTAGTCTTTATATTTTTATGTGAATTAAAGCATGTATGCCATGTTACTTCAATTATTAGGATATGTATGTTGGGCATACTATTACGTGTTATGTGACACATGAAAACTGTTAGAACTTGCTGAGCTGCCGAGCTCACTCTTGCAAATAATAATTTTTGCAGGTCAAGATTTCAAGGTAAGGATATGTGCTAAGTGAATTATAGAGATCCATATTCACGAAGATTACTTATATTTTATGAGAAATGTATTTTATATTTTGAATGTAACATGTTGTTGAATTGTAATTTGAGCTATCCAGTGTATATGGATATCTATTTATGATGTAAGACTTTGTATAGTCATTTTGTTGCAATGATTCATGATATAAATTTGAATCGAAGATATGTAATGTAAAGTTTGCGATTTAGGGCAATACATAAGAAAATGTATAAATTTTTTAAATATTATTTAGTGATTTTTAATATCAAATAATGATGTAAAGATAGATTAAAGTTGCATTGTTAATAATCGAGAAGGAGAATGTTATTGTATGAATTTTGGGGTCGTTACAGTTGGTATCAAAGTTGTAGGACGTTATAAACCTTAGGTAGGAGTACCGTAGGCTATAACCTTAGAGAAGGAAGGTGAAGATAATGAAAGAATAAGCTCAAATAGAGTTTGAACAATAAGAAGTAATTTAAGAAATTTATAAAGAAGGGATTAAAACATGTGTGAAAGGATTCAAAGAAGAATCTCACAGAGTTATATGGAATATGAATGTGGGTTACCCAACTCCAATAATAAGGATGTAGGGTGATGTCTATAAGAAGAGAATGATAAAGAAGTTAAGAATAAGAAGTTATATTTAAGTATGGTACAATTGTACTCTTTAGTAGTTGATGTATGGTATCTGGGCTAAACGATTCCTTCATAGAGCAGAGGTATATACGAACTAGTAACTCGGAACCTAGTTGTTAGTTGTTTGTGGGAAACCACTTAGCGTACCATATTGAAACTATTAGAGACTCGATGTGTACCAAGTATAGAAAATGGATACGTATGATGAAAATGTAAAACTTGAATGAAATGTTGAGCAATGTAAATGAAGTTAAAAATTCTTAACGAAGAATTGTTATATAAACAAGAAAATTCAAAAAAAAATCTTGAAGAGATATAAAGATAAGAATTGAGAGTTACCTAACTCCAATAGTCAAGATAATGAATAATGATGAATAGACAAAGTTTGTAAGATTAAAAGCATAAATAAAATCATAAATGATGAAAAAGGAAAAAAAGAGAATCGTAAAACAAAACGATCATGAGTTAAAAAAAGAATCTTAAGGGATATGATTATAGAATAAGTTCACGACGTGATCTGTTTAAATTATAAAAGAAAGATGGTCTGTAATGTTTGAATAATTATAGCTTGACGCTATGAAAATAATGTACTATGAAATAGTATGAATTAAACTTGTGAGGAGTTATAAATGATGAGGTATGAAAAATTCGTATCGAGCAAATAGCAAGTTATTAGCAAGATAGAGTTAGGTGAGATTTCAATTGAGGACTCATTTGATGGCTGAGTTGTACAAACCTTTGTATGGGATAGGGTTTTGTGCTTGCACTCAGTTTATCACATTGATAATCATTGGAATGTTGGTATCGTGCTATAAATGTATATGTAGTGAAAAGGTGATTCTCTTATCATGTGTATACTTGATAGTTAGAAAATATTAAGATTAGTCAAAGATTATTAAGATTAGGTGCGATTCTTAAAACTAATGCATATGGTATGTTCGTGACTCATAATAATATGGTATGTTTGGAAGCCCTCAGCGAATGGACGCCTATGGTCTGATTAGGATAAGTTCTTAAACTCATATTATTGTGGCAAGTTCCTGAACTTCCAATGTGTTGTAAGTTTGATGAACTATACTGGGGGTATATGAAGATTGAAGTTGATGGATACTTGGATATTCTAAATTTACTAGTTATGCTAGACTTTCGAGATTTATTGACTTCGTACCGATGGTTGTACTTTTGATTTTTAAAAAATGTTGGATCACACTAGTGAACCAAAGAATTTTTAAAATAGTGCTTTTATTTGCATATCTATGTTTTTTGTTTCGGCTAGAAAAAAAAATAATTTTTAAATTTTCAAAATTTATTTTAACTATATGTATCGGGTGATATGTTAAACGATGGAGTCATCAATGCAATGGAACCTGTTATTGGATGTGATCATATGATCGTCAGCCCACTATGGTGAGATGTAGTATGACAACGTCATAATCATGACGCCATAAAAAGATTTTTGAGATTTCTTTAAGATATGAGAATATATATATATATATATATATATATATATATATATATATGTATATTTTGATTCATGTCCGAATTGTTGTAGAAGTCTATGTTATTTGATTCAGCTAGACGAATATTGAAAGATGTTCATGAAATTCAAGCGTTTCTTGAGAAGTTATGCCAAACCAAATTGTTTTGGTGCGGATTCAGATGTTGAAAAGCTGAGATGAACAACCCTTTTACAGGGGATTACGCAGAGGCGTTTAGATGTTTATGCACAATACATGGTACGATTGGCTGATCACCCTAAGTACGGGAAGTCCATATAGTATTACTGTTAAGGTTAAAGTTGAAAGATTACTTGTGACCGTGGACATACTTCGTGGTCTTGTGACCCTCAGTTACATCTCTAAAAAATTGAGAAGAACAACCCTATTATGGGGGAATTATTTTTACGTGATGCATTTAGATGTTTGTGCACAATACATCTTACGAAGGGCTTAACACCCTAAGTACGTGAGTCCCTATAGTCTAATGAATGTTAAGGTTTAAGTTGAAAGAGTACTTATAACTGTGGACGTAGTTCAAGGTCTTGTGACCCCTCAGCATAATTTGAGAATCTTTTAAATTCCCTAGTTATTCATTCTGCTTCCCAATTATTGAGCAATTATAGAAGATT
The DNA here is from genome assembly GCA_016801055.1 of Panax notoginseng. Lineage (NCBI taxonomy): Eukaryota > Viridiplantae > Streptophyta > Magnoliopsida > Apiales > Araliaceae > Panax > Panax notoginseng. The sequence continues at coordinate 58,067,362 of CM029014.1, read as the reverse complement.
CTTGTTATTCTAAAAGGCGAACGTGGCAAGGATGATATTCCTTAGAAAGAAGTAAGTCGTAGAATGCGACACTAAATGATGAATATATTGACTAAGTGAGAAAAAGAAATTTAGAAATGAGAAGGAGATGGGTTATCAAAGAATAATACAAAACTTTTAATAGAAAAGTTTAATAATTGTAGAAAGATCTTTGTGGAAAGAAAGTGTTTATAGAACCCAATGAATGAATATAATATTAACGTAAAATCTATTTTGATAGATTGAATGAATAAAGATTAATAAATAAAATTTCAAGGACGAAATTCTTAGAAGAAAAGGTGAATGTAATATCTCAAGTGTTTATGATAACGATACTTAGAAAAGGAAATGAATGGGTTAAAGAGTATATAATATTTGATATATGACTGTGTTTAATTGAAGGTTATGTAATAAAACCTAAAAGTTGTTGAATAAATGAATGAAGAATATATATATATATATATATATATATATATATATATATATATATATATATATATATATATATATATGTAAATCTTTTTGCTAAGTTAACGTGTTGAAGTTATTCAACAATAATTGTGAAAGAGATTTTGCAAAAACTGAGTAAGAGAGGTTTCGTTGATTCCGAGGACGGAATCCTTATAAGGAGGGAAGGATGTGACATCTAGGATTTTTAAGAATTAATAAATGAGAATTTAATAAATAAAATTTTTATTTTAAGATGTTTAAGTACGAGTATGCATATATGTGTTATATATTGTGAAATATGTGAATTGGTGTGAAGAGAATTTAAATGTTAATTTAATATTTATTGAAGTAAATAAATATTTTAATTGAATTATTTATTGATATTATGTGATTAATATGGAGTAATGTAATTAAGTGTATTATATTAATTAAATGATTATTTAATATTTAATTAATATGTAATGATTTTATATTATAGTTCTAATTTAATTGAGATAATGTAGTGATGTGGTAATTGTTACATGAAGTTATAATTAGCGAGTAATTATAATGTAATAATTTTATGTGATTAATTGTTGTTAAACTTTTAATTAATTAAATTAACGTTAAGATTTAATTAATTAAAGGATATACTTGAGAATATGTGTTAAAGGATCTATTAAAAGAGTTAAAAAAGTTTTTAAAACCGTTTTCCCAAACAAGACCTTATTTTTTGTTTTAAACATGTTTTACCCAAACAAGATCTTAACTATTAAAACCTGATTTTAAAATAATATGGTTTGCCAAACAAGCCTTAGGGCTTTTAAAATTTTAATTTTTGTAACTTATATATTAAATTGATAATTAGTATATGTAATTATATTGGGAGTTACATATTCTATAATTATATGTGTTATATGTATATTGTATATACACTAAGTCGCGTTAGTTTTCTAAACCTAAGTCTAAACTAAGAACAAAGAGAAGAAGAGATAATACATAGAAGAAAAAGAGGAAGAGGAAGAGGAAGAGAAACCTTGAGAAAATAAAAGAAAAGCTTTCATCATCTCCATCTTTTCTCCTAATTCAACCTAGAAATGTATCAAACTAACCTTATACTAAATTAAGATGTTTTGTATTTAGTCTTTGTAAAATTAGGTTTTCATGATTATGAATTTATATGTATATATGATGTTCATATGTTTTCATATGTGATTGTATGCCATGAAAGAATTTTCACAATACAATTGTTGTAAAAACAAGTTTTAAAATCATGTTCTTCTATCTTTTCATAGTTTTAGAGTTCTATGTAAAAATCTTTTGGTGAAACTTCATAATTTTGATATGTGAATGGAATGTGTGTGTGTGTGTGTGTGTGTGTGTGTGTATATATATATATATATATATATATATATACGCTTGCATGAGATTTTTATAGTTGTTCAAAAGTTTCAATTCACAAAGATATGATGAACATGATGAAATCATGTTCATAGTGTTTGATTATGAAGTTACGTTGAAAATTGTTCTTAAATCATTGATGTGAGCATGAGTTATGTGTAATATTGGTTATATTATGATACTAGACAGCGACAACATAAACCGTATGTTGTCTAATATTCGGCGATGATTGTGTCCGTCACTATTTTATTATTTCCTACTAACGAATTACACATGGTGATGGAGTTTCTGGTTTTAAGCGGCAACAGACAGACTTAGCGACGACAAGGAAGTCCATCAAAATGTTATATCACATAGATTTCGACATCGAGCGACAGCATCAATTCTAGTTATTTTCGTTAGAAATCAATTGTAAGAAAACGTTGTTCAAAGATGATATTAGGGTTCTAATTCAACGTATTTTCATTCACGGATGGCTTCTTAGATGGGATTAATTATGAGATCTGATATTTCCCCATTATACTACCATAAGAGTAATATTTTTTTTAATAAAGAGGAGTTTCTCGGTCATGCGATCAGACTATGTCTCCCCTCTCCGAACAAAGTTTTCAATAACATGCTTACGTCTGCGGTCCGCGGCCCCTATGCTGCTCTAGTGGGAGTTGAATTTCAGACATTCAAATTTACGATTGAACCCAAGTTCTCCCTTAAACCACTGGGACAGGCGACGGGGATCATAAGAGTAACATTTACCATTTTGTATTATTTTAAATAGGTATACCAATTTTACTGATATATACTAATATAAAACGATACACTACTACTCAAGTTTATTAACGTATTCAATATTAATCAAAACTCTAATGAAATATAGGGAGAACAATAAAACAAAATATATAATTAACGTTTACAAATTTTATAAATAAAACTCATTATAAAATGGAGTATTGACAAACATATATCTCTTCAGAATTAGGTCGGCTACTCTCATCATCGATCGATATTCTAGTATCCAACAAAATAGAGTACTCCATTCCTTGCATAATATATGAGTATTTTGCATAAAGCTTAAAAATTAAGGAGAGTTTTTATCTTAAATATATACAACTCACTATACATAAACTATATATCTGCAAGGGTTCATTAACTTTTATTTTTGGGAAGTTCTAGAAGAAAATATCTAGAAATAAATGAGCTAGTATTCTCTTTTATCTATCTATTTTATAAAGGGAGGGGGAGAGAAAAACTGTCAATCTTGAGGCTCTGTCACATACTCATGTAATCTACTTTATCTTTCATGTTTTTTTATTTTTTCTTTAATTGCAGTGTGTGCCACAACCCACAAACCTTAGTATTCATAAAAAGGCAATAATGCAACGTTCATAGTTAGTGATTCCATCAAAAATATTATTAAAAAGACATATATTAAGAGCCGGGTAAATAAAATAGATTTAAATAACAAATAAGTGAGACATCCTTTTATAGTTTTATTGAACAATTGAATTAAATACGTGATGTCTAATAAACTAAAAAATTTCATAGATACAGTTAATCAAATTCAGAGGTTTGGAGGTCAAATAATTATAATAGCAAGCCTTTTGGACATCAATAAGCCCGATAAAAAGAATAATTCTAGTCAAATACTCTTTCCATTTCAAAATTAGAAATGTATTTTTTAATTCCACAACTTTTAAAGATAACAAGTGTACCATTAGCAACATATCTATTATGACTCGCTATCCAAAGTAAGTCTAAGTAAGAACGATGGACCCTAAGTAGTAATTTGACCAATTAAGTCATTGACACGTGTTAAATATTGACACACTAGCTATGTCCCGTGCCTCTAGCACTACATGAACGGTATGATTTATCCCAAACTTTAGACGGCCCATATGATTTATTAGGGTGAGCGAGAAATTCAAAATCAGTTGTATTTTATTATATAGATATTATGAGTTATATGGTTGTTCTAGCAATTCAATCCATGTAATTTTGATAAACAAGAGAAATTTTGTTCATAATGATTTTTTGTGAATTAATTTCTGAAAAATGGCTTTTGAAACTATCAAATTGATGTTTAATTTATAGTATAATTGTAAAATTGGAGATGGATTGTGTTAATACGATAAGAAACAAAAAGAACGTAAGTTGAATGAATATATTGGGTTAAGAAACGAATTCGTAGTGAATGAATTTGCTAAATATGATAAAACATGAAAGTTTAATATGAACATGAGTTTTGAGTCAAGATTTAGGCTAGTTAGTGTTTCTTTAAATTGTTATAAGTCTTGTATGTTGTAGTTCTATGAATTACGAATCCATAAAGTCAAAAACGCACTGATTTAGGTGTGTATAACTCAAGTTATGAAGGTTGGAATGAAAAAGGGTCAAAAATTCGTAAGAACAATACAACTGCAAAAACAAATGCATACCTTACTGTTAAGGGGTGCTACAGTGCGGCCCCCAAGGCTATTCGGGGCGCTGAAGCGCCGGAATAGTTGACACGGCCGGATAGTTTTGACCTCCTGTAGTAAAATGGCCATAACATTTTCATACGGACTCCGATTGAGGTGATTCAAGATGATCCGGAACGAGGACGAATAGCCCTACAACTTTTGTTATTTAAGGTGTTCCATTTGAGGTTGGAAACAGGGGTAAAAATGGTCATTTGTGGGACTGATATGTATAAGGCAATCGAAGGGCGTCGGGTGTGCACGTATGCAAGTGTAGTGCTCCTAACGATAAAAGATGGTGTCTTAAGTTATAAAACATGAATTTTAGTAAATATAATGATTATTAACATTAATAAATTATGTATTAGATAAGTTATGTAAGCACACTAAACATACACAAGAGAGACGATTCGGGCATGTGACGATTGAACGTCGAAACGTTGTGACAAGTGTTAATGAACATTATAAGATATGGAATGAGTTTAATATAAAACCCATAAGTATTCCTAGCAAGACTTAAACACTTGAATGAATTTCGAATATTACATAAGTCAAAAAGTTAACACAATCTAATTGAACATTGTGTGCTAATTAACAAGAAGGATTATGAGATGTGAAGTAGAGTTTACATTATAATTACTATGTAATGTTATTTGACTAATAGTTGATGTGTATGATTGTATAATTGTGTAGGGCACGTGAAGTGTAGATAGCTGTAAGCTGTTAATCTGTTATTGGTAAAAAATGATCAAGGCAAGTCTTTTAGTTCCTATTTTCTACGTGGATTTGATGAACTGTTTTAAATTGCATGATATGATATATGTGTTGTAAGCGAGCATGATATGTTATACATGCGGTAATCAAGAAATGTTAAAGTCAATTTATGACTACATTGTTTTGGTTAAATAATGATGATTGAGTAAGGAACTCAATCTTTATATTTGCTATGTGGATTAAAGCATATATGCCATGTTACTTTAATTATTAGGATATGTATATTGGGAATATTATTACGTGCTATGTGACACATGAAAACTGTTAGAACTTAATGAGCTGTCGAGCTCACTCTTGCAAATAATAATTTTTGCAGGTCAAGATTTCAAGGTAAGGATATGTGCTAAGTGAATTATAGAGATCCATATTCACGAAGATTACTTATGTTTTATGAGAAATGTATTTAATATTTTGAATGTAACATGTTGTTGAATTGCAAGTTGAGCTATCCGGTGTATATGCATATGTATTTAAGATGTAAGACTTTGTATAGTCATTTTGTTGTAACGATTCATGATATAAATTTGAATTGAAGAGATGTAACGTAAAGGCTGCGATTTAGGGCAATACTGAAGGAAATGTATAAAATTTTTAAATATTCTGCATTTTTAGTGATTTTTAATATCGAATAATGATGTAAAGATAGATTAAAGTTGTATTGTTAACGATCGAGAAGGAGAATATTATTGTATGAATTTTGGGGTCGTTGTACTTCTTGTCCTCCAAGATTTACTGGAACTCCTCTTTCAGCTCCCTTACTTCTTTCCCCAACTGGATATTTCTATCCAATATTGTAATGAACAATGCCTTCATTGACTCTCCTGGAGTAATCTCTTCTGCAGGTGCTACTGTGTTAAATGACACCACCTCCACCTTCTCATCCAACATGCCATCAAATAATGACACGAGGTCCAAGTTCTATGAGTCTCCTGACTCAACCCCCACCACTTCTGGCTCCTCAGCTATAGGGTTCGGTAAGATCTCTATTTGATTCATCGACTCCTCACTAACGACATGTATATCCCTATACATTACGTTATCTCCTAACATCTACAACAAAATAAAGTATTTTGATTAGTACACATCATTAATATATTAAAAATATATATCACATTTAATGCATTTTTAGGGTTATCTTCATATTTTACTTCTTTAACTCTTCTTAAGGTTCTTTCCCCCCTTAAGTTTTATAACCTACAACTTTGATACCAACCTGTAATGCTAGTGGTACTTTCAACCATAGCACCACACAAGGGTACCTATCAATTTTCCACCGACTTGCTCAACGCCCCCTATGGAAAGTCTGGCTTCGGTGCATTCCCTTATAGGGACGTCACCAACAAAAGTTTCGGGGTTCTTAACGCATTACGCTTTATGGCTTTGATACCAACCTGTGACGCTAGTGGTACTTTCAACCATAGCACCTCACAAGGGTACTTATCAATTTACCACCGACTTGGTCGGCGCCCCCTACAGAAAGTCTTGCTTCGGTGCATTCCCTTATAGGGACGTCACCAGTAAAAGGCTCGGGGTTCTTAACGCATTGCGCTTTATGGCTTTGATACCAACCTGTGATGCCCCCAAATCTAGGTATTTTCCAACTCGAAAGATGGTGCTACATGGTGCTACAGTTCACACATACATTCAATTGAAATGCCTTAAAAGAGTGAATATGTCTTCTATATATTCCAAAATAATATTACCATTCCCAGGTTCTTTATATCCAATACATGTGTTCTTGTCATAAGATCAAATAATTACAACATTCCTACTATACTATTACAAATGCAATCTATTTGTCTGTCTTAGCCTTTCCTTTATCTTTACTGGATCCTTCAGTCCGTTCGGTCTTAGCTGCATTCATATGGTTCAAGCAAGAGTGAGCATAACTAGATCAACAAGTACAATAATTTCATTTAAACAACATGTTTGAATCATATGAATCATATATCTTCTATAACTGAATCAATAGTTATGAAGTACTATAGGTAATTCAAAATAGCACTTCTCATTTCCTTAAAATGTTTAACAATGCATAACATAAGTTAAACATAAATTTCGGTCCAAGACCTTGAGCATTTCATTCTTTCTTTGAAAAAGGAAAACCCGGCACCAAGTTCGTAAGTTCAACATATCTTACGAGCACGTCTTGGTGATCAGCCTATAGTACTCTATGTTGTACAACACTACTTCTTTAAACGTATCTATGTTTACGTTTTGGCAACCCCACGTGTCTGTCGCTTGATGACAAAACATTTGTTTATCATACTCAGTCTTTCTTTGAAATCAATACCAAAATAGTTTCGCAAAACACATTAAGTCTAGCCGAAGGAATTGGCTTCGACTTCATTATACATCAATTCATGTGTAAGGTACATGAATTACAAAGCTTGTCCATAAGAACATAGACAAGGGTTATAATACTTGCCTTCAGCGTCTTCTACAGTTAATATACTTTTCCTTTGAGTCTTTTAGGATTGTACGATACATGATCACATAACATACCACATTAGGTCATAAATAATCATGTATGATCACTAATTTATCTTACCCTTCTTCTCAATCTAATCATTCCTTAGATTGGTTAATATTCTTTATGGTTTATCGTATTACTTTGTGTTTACGTTTAAGAAATCGTTTGTCAACCTTTAGTTATAATTCTTAAGGTTATAATCATCTTTAATGATGTTACTTTAGGTTTATTAAGTATATAATTCACCATCAATTAACTTCCATATTCTTTATATACATTTCTCTTCCTTACTATGTCTTTCCTAGTGCTGGCGCTGCGGCGCCAGCTTCCTATATAAAGCTCGCAATGCGGCGCGAGTTCACAGTATCAAGTTTTCAACATCGGCGCTGCGGCGCCACTCATTCTTCTATGTGCCGTGCTGCGGCGCCTCTTCCCAGTGGGCGAGGGCTTGGACTAGCGCTGCGGCGCCGACTTTACCTCCTTAGGCCATGCTGCAGCACCAGCCCTGAGCCTCAGATAAATTTTGACAGATCTTTTCCTTTGTGAATTTTTCGGGCTCATAACTTATTCATTATAAGTTCGAATTGGCTCATTTAAAAGCCATTAGCTCACATATCACATGAACTACGATGTCATTAGAAAATCTTACATTTTGGAATTTGTTAACATAGAATTCGCCTATTAAGTTCTTTATTGAGCGTTTGTTAAACATTCGTGAACGTTCAAAGATCATTTCTTCGTTCTAAGTCAGAATTTGACCATTTTCAAGTTCGCAACTCTAAAATGCAAACTTAGACTATTCTCCATCGAAAACCAACATTTTTGAGTTAAACAGTGACTTTTAACTTTCATTTCGAGGTTTTCACGGTTTCGACGATTATCGTCTAATCTCGTAAATTTCGCTATAACTTCGTTACTTGAGATTTTTACACCGTTTAAAATGGATTCATTCCATATATCTATCAACCTATCCAAACATATTTCATTCAAACTTATACATGATGGTTTTCAATTTGTCCATCAATAACAATTATGATAATTCTTCAATGTTCTTCATTAGTCCAGGCTCATCGGACAAAGTCCAACAACAGTTAATATATATAAAATCCAGGCTCATCGGATATAAAATCCAGGCTCATCTGACAAAGTCCAACAACAGTTAATATATATAAGTATATATATTCAAGCAGTAAACGCACCGGATTTAAAATCCAGGCTCACCGAATATAGTTCGACACACAGTTCATATATATATATATATATATATATATATATATATATATATATATATATATATATATCGAAAGCATTTAAACGCACCAGAAATAAGTCTAGGCTCATCGAACAGAGTTCGACACAGTTTATATATAAGTATATATATATAAGAAAGCCATTAAACGCTCCAGACCGAAGTCTAGGCTCAATCGAGGCATAACTCGACGATTTTAGTCCATATATATATATATATATATATATATATATATATATATATATACAAACTGAAAATAAACCACGGACCGAAGTTTGGGCATATACACGCAACACGACTCTCAATGTGAAGAACAGTGTGTGCAAATATAAAGAGAAAGGCTTGAAAATGTGTAAGAAGGCTTACAATGGGCTGCCAAAGAAGACTTCAATAACTTGAAATGGATGAACACTTGGCTCCCGCCGGTAAAAAGTAGCTATAAATGAGCTTACACGTGTTTAAAATGAGAAAGCACTCAGTTTGGGGTGTGTACAGAGCAAATTGGATAAGGCTTCCTTGCCTTTTTCTCTTATAAAATGGCCACCCAAAGCCCTCTATTTATAGAGGGTGGAGTAGTAATTGTACCTGCGGCTGGGCCGCAGGTGTACCTGAGGCTGCCAGAGGTGCCCTGGGCTTTGCGGGTCCCGCCGTCTCGAAGTACGTGCACGCGGGCAACGTGATGTTCGCTCAAACTTTTAGAATTGCAATTCGGGCATCCGACTGAGGTATATAGGACCTATTTCAGACCGTCGTTGTCGAGAGTTATGCAATGATATTGAATTAGAGGTTGTACGAAGTCATGAAGATGGGACGATGCCCTCCGGTCTTCAGCTTCAAATTCTATCCGTTACCCTGCGTAATAGTCACTCGGGATTGGTTTTCTTTGGTTCTTATGGTACATTGCTGTGTAAAAATTTATGTTTGAAATGTTGAGACGGCGTGATGTGGCGTCAAAGTGGCAAGATGATGACTTTGTCCCTCACCGGGGTTATCTCCAGTTTGGGTTGATAAAGCAGACGTTGCTCAGGGTTATCTCTGAGATTGGACTACTGCAAGTGTTGAAGATCCTCAGTGTTATCTCTGAGGTGAGCCTGTCTTCCTGGTGTTATTGCCAGGTCTTGTAGTGAGTGCCTTGGTGTAAGCGTCGAGGTTGAAGCTGATGGCATTTGAAATAAGCATTTCCGGGGTTATCTCCGGGATGAAGCGGTCTTCTTCGGTGGAATTTTTGGTATTGGAACTGCAGGCCTCGAGGTTATCGCCGAGATTGGAACTGTTACTCCCGGTGTGTGTTCCGGGGTTAAGGCTATTACTCCCGGTGTGTTCCGGGGTTGAAACTGAGATTTTAGTAGTATCCGGACTGGATGTGAATTTTCTTCCAGGGTTATCTCTGAAAGACAAATCTGCCATTCTGTAATGTCAGTAACAGGTATGCAGAAAATTTCTAGTGTCTACACTCAGAATACATGTATGGTTGTTATTAACCAAACTAGTTTCCCAATTCTTAAGGTTTCCTTTTGAAAATCTCATGTTAACAACTCAAACATGCAAGCTACCTCAATTACTATACATCATACTTTAATATATTCATGATAGACCACATAAGCATGCTCACAAGTTCCTAACTCAAAGTGTATATAGTTTTATCAATTTCGTATTTGAAACTTTATGTTTCCATTAGTAGGTCATCAAAACTTATTCAAGCATGCAAGGCAAGTCCACATATTCTATATCATGCTTTCATAACCACAAAATAGATCACATAAGCATGTCTTGAAGTTCAAAACTTAATGTATGCATAGTTTATTTACACATAGCTAGTATAGTCTTTTACTTATAATTTCCCTTTAAATCATGTTTGAATATCCTATACTATCTCCAACAATATAAACTAATATATTGGTCACATGTCAAGGCATATCAGAACTTAATATATTAATACTTAAGGTCAGAATATGTATTACTCCATATTCATCAATTCTGGTTTTCGAATTGTTAAGTTTTCTTTGAATATTAATACTAAAATAAGCTAAAATGATTTACTATAACCAAGACAACATCAATTCATATGTTAGGGTCATTTACATGCATACTCTAACTAACATAACATGTTCAGAATAACACAAGACTAACAAAATCAGTATTCAAGACTGGCAGCCCGGCCGCGCGATCATGTGCTAAAGAAGTGGTGCGACCGCGCCACTTCGAGCAGAATCAAAATTTTTGGCTCTGCTTCTGCAGAGCCTCAACATAACATTGATAATTTCTGACACTAGGCCAACTGCAATACTCCTAAACATGCATATAAGCTCAAATAACGCAATGACATGCCATTTCATACCAATTAATAGAGATTTTCAAGCAATTCCAAGATTTTGACAAAACTCAAACTTAAGAACATAATGAAATGTTTATACCTCTTGAGGCTTTAATTGAACTCCTCAATGCACTAATTATACTCCCTCAATGCTCATCAGCTCTCACTCTCAAATTACACTTATCAGATAATATCTCTAGCAACTGAATTTGAGAAAAAGAGGGTGTTATATATTGAGAATTCATTACCAATACAAAACCATTCCCCAAGAAATTAAACTATGGGATGGAAGAAAAATTCATTGGATTGAGAAAGTTTGGTGAAAAAGTTTCACCAACTCCACCTTCCCCATTCTCAGTTCAGCATCACATCAAAGTTTCTAGCAAGCTTGAGTTCACGCAACTGAGTATAGGCTACTGGTTAGTCACTGTTTGGGTCACTTAATGTGGGACATGAGTTTTAAATCCCAGCAACTAGATTATATAATGCTTAGTTTGGTTTCTTGGAACTCCAAAATGTTATTTTAATGGGGAGAAGGTTCAAAAATGCCCCTAACGTTTACCGCGATATCTACCGAGTACCCTATACTTTTTTTGTCCAAAAGTACCCTTAACGTTACACTTTTTGGGTCACCCGTACCCCTGCTGTTAACACAAGACAAACGGGGTTAAAATTGGCTGATGTGGCAAACACATGGAGGCTTAAAGGGAGAAGGTTCAAAAATGCCCCATGACACATGTAAATATGCCATTTTATCAAAACAAAAAAAATACTAAAATTCAAAATAAAAAAAGCATATCATATTTACATCATTTAATCAAAATACTAAAATTCAAATTACTTTGTTAACTAATCAAATAAACTAATTACATAAAACAAGTTGTATAGCATATTTACATCATTTAATCAAAATATCAAAATTTAAAACATAACATATTTACATCAAATACTAATTAAAAAAACTAAAATACTAATTAAAAAAAATTCTAAAATACTAAAAAAAATCAAAAATAAAAAATAATAAAATACTAAAAATCAAATTATTTTGTTAATTAATCAAAACAACAAAAATTCAAATTACATCATTAAAATACTAAAATCATAATACTAAATACTAATTGATAAAAAAAATTTAAATTACTAAAATAATAATACTAAATAATATTTTTAAAATTCAAAATACTAAATAACGTTATACAACTAATTGATATAATATTTTTAACGTTAATATTAATAATAATACTAAATAACGTTATCAATTTTTTTTAACGCTAATATTTTAATATTACTAAATAACGTTATCGAAATTAACGTTGAATATTACAAAATTAACGTTAATATTTTTAGTATTTTGAAAATTCAACTAATATTTTTAGTATTTTGATGATTAACGTTAATATTTTTAAAATTCAAAATTCAAAAATTCGGCTAATTCATAATTTTAGAATAATTAACGTTAATTCAATTAAAATCATCAAAAAACAATTAACGTTAATATTTTTTACTAAATAACGTTAATTATTTTGAATTAGTTGAATTTTTGAATATTTTTAAAATTCAACTAAATAATATTTTTAAAATTCAACTAATTACATCATCAAAAAATATTAACGTTTTTTAACATAACAACTAATATTAAAAAATATTAACGTTTTTTAATATCAAAAAATATTAACTTTTTTAATATAAAAAATATTAACATTTTTTAATAATTTTAATATCAAAAAATTAACATTTTTTAAAAAATTTAATATTTTTATATCAAAAAATATTAACGTTTTAATATTAACCTCATATGAAAAAATTTAATATTTTTAAAATATTGACGTTTTTAATATCAAAAAATATTAATAAAATATTATAAAAATATTAACGCTTTTTTAATAATTTTTAATATTAGTTGATATGTTAAAAAACGTTAATATTTTGAGAACTTTAAAATTAGTATTCCAACACTAGATATGCAATTATTTTGATACTAATTGATAACGTATTTTGTTAACATTAAAAATCAATTATATATTAACGTTAAAAATTGATAACGTTATTTAGTAATATTCAAAATCAGTGTTTTTTAAATTAGTATTTGATGTAAATATGTTATGTTTTGAATTTTAGTATTTTGATTAAATGATGTAAATATGTTATGCTTTTTTTATTTTGAATTTTAGTATTTTTTGTTTTGATTAAATGACATATTTACATGTGTTAGATGCATTTTTGAACCTTCTCCCTTTAAGCCTCCATGTGTCTACCACATCAGCTAATTTTAACCCCGTTTGTCTTCTGTTAATGGCAGGGGCACGGGTGACCCAAAAAGTGTAACGTTAAGGGTACTTTTGGACAAAAAAAGTATAGGGTGCTCGGTAGACATCGTAGTAAATGTCAGGGGCAATTTTGAACCTTCTCCCAATTTTAATGTGTTAATGCTACTACATAATTAAAATTTAGGGATTATTTAGGTACCCACATCATATAATCTATGTACATTAATATAGTCCAATTAATATTTATAACTTGCATGGACACAATTTAATTGGTCACTAATAATTCAACATCTCTTTAAAACTTTATTATATCAATTAGACTGTGACGCCCCCAAATTCGGGTAGTTTCTAAATCGACAGATGGTGCTACACGGTGCTATAGTTCACACATACATTCAATTGAAATGCCTCAAAAGAGTGAATATGTCTTCTATATATTCTAAAACAATATTACCATTCCCAAGTTCTTTATAACCATTACACGTGTTCTTGTCATAATATCAAATAATTACAACATTCCTACTATACTATTACAAAGGCAATCAATTTGTCTACCTTAGCCTTTCCTTTATCTTTACCAGATCCTTCAGTCCGTTCGATCTTAGCTGCATTTATAACGCCCCGAAATCCAAACTATCTTCACATCCGGATTTCGTACGCCACGGTACTACTTCTTACCAACCATACATCATTATATAACGAAATATAACAATATACACTCTCAAATCCCAGATTCTGGCAACCTTATAATCTCTTTCATTATAAATAATGATAAAGACATTATTCATTTCATCTTACAAGAGTGACTTGTATCCGCTGCCAAGGATACATAACAGTTCATTAAACTAGTCTATCGTTCAGTTTCATCTTTCTACATTACAAGTCTTAACTTGATCTTCGTGCTCATTCACATTCTGAATGACACTTCATCTGGATATCGTCAGCTTGATCTTTATGAGATCCTTAAGTTATTCTAGCATTGTTCGCTAAAAAGGTTATTCATTTAAAGCAAGTGTGAGCATTCAATTGCCTAACAAATCATAACAGTTGAACAAACAACTTCAAGAGTTTAAACATTTCTTCATAACTTCTATAACCAAACAAAGGTTATGAAGCAGCTTGAATAATAGGAATAGTCTTGATTCCTATCATCTTAAAGCATCCGTCACTTTCATTTTGAAATACTTTCATTTTGAAATTCTTTCATTACTCTACATTTTTTATACACATCCTGTCTAGCTAGAATCATTAGCACAGACTTAACAATAACGGTTCATGTATAAATAGAGCAAAGTTGTATTGAACAACTCAATCACAGAACAGTTCATATCATAGAAACACCGAAGTGTTAAAATTGTGGCTCAAGACCTCATACATACTACCACCTTGTACATACATCGCACATATGCACATAGACAAGACTTCTCAAGTTCAACATCTAAGAAGTTTAAGAAACTAGAATTCATGCAATATAAATGAAGTTAGAAAATATGTCTTACGCACAGCTACAGCTTACGCTGAACTGCTCATTCCAATTCCTATATAACACATATGAAGAAAACATAAACACCAATTAGTCATATATTGAACTTACGCATCGGTTTACTTAACTTTACTTCTTAGGGTTCGTGTTCTTGCAATATAAGTTTACGCGACTAATCTCCTTTACCAATTTACGGCTTCATGACATACATATACGTCTTACTCAAAACATTCATCATCTTTGATGATTTGCATTCTTATTTTCTTCTTATAACTTCTATATGACTCAGCACACATCGCTTCTCTACTAGTAGTTCATATGGTACTCTGAGTGGTTTCCCATAAACAACCAACAAACAAGTTCCCGTCTCATCTACACTACCATCATAGTGAGTTAGATCAGTTGCCAGTTTTGTATATACCTTCGCTCTCTGAAGGAATTGTTTAGCCCGGCTCCCATATGTCAACCATCAAAGGTTACGATTGTACCACAACCTAAACTTATCTTAACTTATTCGAACCATTAAACTTAATGTTCATTAAATCAATTTTTTATTGTTTACGACTTTCTGGCAAATAAATGCCATACCTCAGGATTCATTACTTATCCGACTCACATTCGGCTTTTATTAATCTTATTACCATTCACTACGGCTTTCTTGATAATTCATATCTTATTTAATACTTTCGTTGTCCCTTACACGAACCCCATGTTCATTACTCGTTCTTAGTGTCGAAGCTATACCGATCGTTATATGCTAAGACCGATCATCCATCATAACAACATTGCGTTCACAGTGTCTATACGCTTCACACTTAGCTCTCATTATCATGACATAACATCGAAATGTTATTCATTACCCCCATCACTCAACGTCTAAGGAATCACAATCATAGCAATCCCTCACGTTCGTTCATCACAACCACGGTCCCTGGATATCGGTTCCATAACCCGTACCTAAAATCTTTGTCTTTTAATTTTGTTTAATCTTTCCGTTCAACCTTTACTATAGGTTTAATTCACTTGATTAAGTGTTACATTAATTGGACGTTATGTTCTTTATTGTCCCTTACGTTTCCCCCAAGAGCTGAGCAGTTAAAAGCTCATCTCTGGCTTTTTCTCTACACTGGCACTGCGGCGCCACTCTCCTCATTAACTCTCGTGCCGCGGCGTGAGTTGGCAGTACCTGGCTCCCCGGTCTAGCGCTGCAGCACCACATTACAAGTCATGACTGGCGCCGCTGCGCCAAGCCCTAACCTTAGAAAATTTCTCTAAGTGTTAAATCAATTTGAGACGCTTACTTCATGATCTCATAACTCCTTCGTTATAACTCGGAAAGAGGTCGTTCTAAAGCCCTTCTCTTCTTTATCTTAGGTACTTCAATACCCCCTAGATTAAACTTAATTCTGAATCCATTAACATGCCATTCGATTGGCTTGATCTTCACCCTTCGTTCATTTTTATACTTTTAGTGTTCTTCGCTCGTTCGTCCATAATTCGGTCATCCGAACTCGGAACTCGTTCATTCTTGAGTCCAAGACTCATGTTTTCTATATTCTCTTACTTTCTTATGAAACCCTACATGTTCTAGTTCATTTACTAACTTTCTAATTTGCGTTTGTCTTTTACAAAATTTTGCCATAACTTCGTTATAGCTACGTTTTAATCCGTTCTTCATGAACGTTTCTACCGTTCCTAACCAAGCAATAAGCATCTAACTTATACGCGATGGTTTTAAACTTGTCCATCAACAACAATGGTTTTAAATTTGTCCATCAATAACGTTCTTCGTGTTCTTCGCGTATTCTTCATGTTCTTCGTTTGTTCTTCATTTTAATCGATATTTTGGATTACGATCTCACTTTTTATTAGAATTTGATGTCATAGAACACCATTCCTTTTAAATTTCACCTACTCATTCATAATATTCATTCGGATCACTCAAAATCCTCACGAATATTATACTTTCTTAAGAAATTTACAACTAAACTTCTAATTCTTATTTATTTATTTTCTTATGATTTCAACCACGTGAAATCATTACTAGCATCTTTTACTCTTTATTGTCATTAAGTTATGTTTTAAACATATTAAACTTAAAGAAAATATTAGAAGAGACTATGGTTCGGATTACCGTTCTTCTTTAATCTTCTCCCATCGGACAAAGTTTGTACACGGGCTAGCCTTTCCTCCTCCTCCTCCTCCTCCTCCTCCTCCTCCTCCCATCCGTACTCTCTCTCTCTCTCTCTCTCTCAAGTGTCTTAGGATTTTTAAAATCCCAAAACAATGAAGTGAGCTTCCTATTTATAGAAAACCAAAGTTAGGGGTAGTTTAGTCATTTCGTCCCCCTTATCCTCCTTACTATTCCACCTCCTTACTATTCCAAACTTAGCCACCAAGTTTACTTAGCCTCCACACTTACTTAACCATTAAGTCTTCTTAGCCATTAAGTTTGCTTAGCCCTTAAGTTTACTTAGCCCTTAAGTTTGCTTACTCATTACTTATAAGCACTTTATTTAGCCATTAAGCATAAGCACTTTACTTAGCTATTAAGTTTACTTAGCTATTACTTAACTTATCCCTTACTTAGCCTTTAAGAATAAATCGTATTCTACGCATCTCATTCTCGTATTCTCTTCGTATATAGTTTGTACGATATTCGTATTATACGTCGTAATAATCTTCGTACTATACTCGTATAATAACTAGTATTACACTCGTATTCCTGATACATAATAACCATAATTATTATACGAAATCATTAAATTCTCGGAACTTACTTTTTCTAACCCTTAGGTTTTAAGTCCGTAGGCGAAAACTTTATTTTTGCCATAACTGAAATATTATTGAATATTCCATCACATCTCAAAATTATACGTAATCATTAACTTCTCAGAATTTCAAAATAAATCTCCGAGCAGAAATGGATGAATAGTGCCTATTTCGTCTTTTTCCCTAGAAATATTTTTGTTCCCGAAAAAATTTCATTTTCGTCTTGAAAATTCTTATCCATTCAATCTAGCTCGTAGATAGAATCCTCCTGACTTATAATCATCCTAGGTTATAGAACGATTAATAAACACATATCACATAATAGTATTAATAAAAAATTATTTTATTAATAACTAATTCTTTAAACCTAAATTTTGGACAATTCGAATATCCGGGTCGTCACATTCTTCCCTCCTTATAAAAATTTCATCCTCGAAATTTCTTAAAACCACACCCTTACGCGGGTCATCACATTCACCCCTTCTTAACATAATTTCGCCCTCGAAATTTTTAGCCTACCCTTCTTCTCAACTTCCTTTCAACGGAGTTCTTATCTTTCCATCATTCCTAACCTACATAACCTGTTAAGAATCATGGAGTAGAAGGAATAACGAGGAATATAAAATTTCCTTTAAAAATATTTCATACTTTTGGTGAGAGGTCAAATCGACTATGAACTCTTACTAGGTTAAACATCATTTCGCCGTAAGCCCTTCTTGAACGGTCAGTTTATAATCACCAAGAAAGTAAACTACCTCTTCCATGTTCTCCTCAGACTTAATCATTAGATTTCGCACCAAAACAATTTGGTTTGGCACAAGTTCTCAAAGAAAGTTTGATTTTTCTTATAGCATGACATACCATTTGTCTAGCCGAATCAAGTAGCTTAGACCATACCAATAAATTGGATATCAATGTGAAGCATTCGTCTAGTCAACTCAATTCACATCGACTACTTCTTTAAATTCTTTTCACAATACATCAAAACGTTGTACGATGTCATGATACCGTACTTTTTACAGTACATTGAGGACTTCGTCAGTTTGTGACTTTGTCATTATACATCATACCATAGCGGGTTGTTGATCCTAAGATCACATCCAACACCAGGTTCAATATACACTCTCAAATCCCAGATTCTGGCAACCTTATAATCTCTTTCATTACAAATAATGATAAATACATTATTCATTTCATCTTACAAGAGTGACTTTTATCCGCCACCAAGGATACATAACAGTTCATTAAACTAGTATATCATTCAGTTTCATATTTCAACATTACAAGTCTTCACTTGATCTTCTCGCTCATTCACATTCTGAATGTCACTTCATCTGGATACCGTTAGCTTGATCTTTACGAGATCCTTAAGTTCTTCTAGCATTGTTCGCTGAAAAGGTTTTTCATTTAAAACAAGTGTGAGCACTCAATTGCCCAGCAAATCATAACAGTTGAACAAACAACTTCAAGAGTTTAAACATTTCTTCAGAACTTCTATAACCGAACAATGGTTCTGAAGCAACTTGAATAATAAGAATAGTCTCGATTCCTATCATCTTAAAGCATCAGTTTCTTTTATTTTGAAATACTTTCATTCCTCTACATTTTTCATACACATCATGTCTGGCTAGAATCATTAGCACAGACTTAACAATAACGGTTCATGTATAAACAAAACATACTTGTATTGAACAGCTCAATCACAGAAAAGTTCATATCATAGAAATACCGAAGTGTTAAAATTGTGTCTCAAGGCCTCATACATACTACCACTTTGTACATACATCGTACATATGCACATAGACAAGACTTCTCAAGTTCAACATCTTAGAAGTTTAAGAAACTAGCATTCATGTAATATGAATGAAGTTAGGAAACTTGCCTTATGCACAGTTACAGCTTACGCTGAACTGCTCATTCCAATTCCTATATAACACATAAGGAAAAAACATGAACACCAATTAGTCATATATTGAAGTTACGCATTGGTTTACTTAACTTTAATTCTTAGGGTTCGCATTCTTGCAATATAAGTTTACGCGACTAACCTCCTTTACCAATTTACGGCTTCATGACATACAGAGATGTCTTACTCAAAACGTTCATCATCTTTAATGATTTGCATTCCTATTTTCTTCTTATAACTTCTCTAGGACTCAGCACGCATTGCTTCACTGCTAGAAGTCCATATGGTACTCTGAGTGGTTTCCCACAAACAACCAACAAACAAGTTCCCGTCTCATCTACACTGCCATCACAGTGAGTTAGATCGGTTGCCAGTTTTGTATATACCTTCGCTGTCTGAAGGAATTGTTTAGCCCAGGTCCCATATGTCAACCATCAAAGGTTATGATTGTACCACAACCTAAACTTATCTTAACTTATTCGAACCATTAAACTTAATGTTCGTTAAATCAATTTCTTATTCTTTACGGTTTTCTGGCAACTAAATGCCATACCTCAGGATTCATTCCTTATCAGACTCACATTCCGCTTTCATTAATCTTATTACCGTTCACTACGGCTTTCTTGATAATTCATATCTTATTTAATACTTTCATCATCCCTTACATGAACCCCATGTTCATTACTCGTTCTTAGTGTCAAAACTTTACCGATCATTGTATGCTAAGACCGATCGTCCATCGCAACAACATTGCATTCACAGCGTCTATATGCTTCACACTTATCTCTCATTATCATGACATAACATCAAAATGTTATTCATTACCCCCATCACTCAATGTCCAAGGAATCACAATCATAGCAATCCCTCAAGTTCGTTCATCGCGACCACGGTCCCCGGATATCGATTCCGTAACCCATACCTAAAATCTTTGTCTTTTAATCTTGTTTAATCTTTCCGTTCAACCTTTACTATAGGTTTAATTCACTTTATTAAGTGTTACATTAATTAGATATTATGTTCTTTATCATCCCTTACGTTTCCCCCAGGAGCTTAATAGTTAAAAGCTCATCACTGGCTTTTTCACTACAGTGGCGCTGCGGCGCCACTCTTGTGACAACCCCAAAACAGGTCCATTCCATCCAACCTATTTTGAGTCGCCAAATACATGATACAGAAAACAACTACAACTTTATTACAACAATTGTCGTGCAAAATACAACAACACATATGCTGTAAGTTTGGATACAAATATATACCAAATGTGACGCATGTCCCAACCGTGGACAGCACGTCACAATGACACCTTACATAAAGGTATAGTCAAAAACTATTTCAGAAATTAGAATCTTTGGGAAGTGCTCAAGGAAACCTTCGTACATGGGAGGCCATGCTTCTAGGTTATGATAGATATCATATGGCCACAGAATTATCCTTAGTTGACCTAGTATACCCCAAAGAAAAACAAGAAGATTACATTCATATTCTTCCCAATAGTGAGTCTTGTCTTGACTTATCATTATCTCCACTGTCTCTAATTGAGAATTATACTTCAAACAAACACCAAGATTATATAGGTAGTGCTCATAAATATACTCAGCAAGTGGATGAGCACAATCCTGTCTTATGATGACACGAGGTTGTATGTCATTAAACATCTTGTATGATAGTGGCAAAACACCCTTCCAAAGTTGGGTTCGCCTCACCCTAGATGATTCACCAAATATAACTACTAAATGATGACCACCGTTCTATTCCCCTGTTACCCCCGCTCGACCCAGCTACACTCTTATTAACTGAAAGGAATTGTGAAACAGAAGGGTGAGCACAACTAGCCGAGTAAAGAATATCATGACTAAAGATAAATAAATTATCAATAGCCTTCAACAGAATTAAATTAGAGATTTAGAACATATGGTAGATGATAAAAAATTTCAACCATAGTTGCAGCGGAACGAGCAATCCATTAGAAGAGTCAAATAGACTACAAAGTCTATTATCTTCTCCATGTTAAAAATCCACCAACAATATTTTATCCCTGTAACATCAATCAATAATTCTGGTCCATAATCATATGAATAACTCATAATCATAATTGTAGTTCTAAATTCCTCTTCTCATCCAGGACGAAGATAATTTTCATCACCTATCTTTACCTGAAACATCAAAGATCATGGTTACACCAAATCACATTTCCTTTTCATAATCATACTAATAACTTCATCTTTGCACTACGGCTAAAGATAATCATTTGTATCAGTAGTTGGTCATGTTCATCTCAACACCTGTTCGTCTTTGCACTACTGACCAAAGATATTCAACAACATGTCATCTTTGCACTACGAGCCAAAGATATTCATCAACAGACCATCTTTGCACTACATGCCAAAGATATTCATCTACAATTCATCTTTGCACTACAGGCCAAAGATATTCCTCAACAATTCATCTTTGCACTACAGGCCAAATATATTCATATCTCAAAGAATATATAATCATTTCAGAATTTATATAAACAATAATTATAACCATGTTGATCATTTCACCTTTGCACTTAAGCTAAAGATATTCAATGGTTATGATCATACCAGTCACCAATTCAATTTTGCACTACTGGCCAAAGAGAACCCATAGTCATGATCATACCAATAATCTACCCATCTTTACACTCAAGTGAAAGAGAAATTCAACATCATTAGAGTTATAAAAATATTATATATGATAATAAAAATAATATGACCTGCATATAGTTTTAATCTCAAGAGTAATATTTATAAATCAACTATAATTTGGTTTGAAAAAAAAACAATTTTATCGTGAATAGTACCCGTGAATAGTAACTCGTGAATAGTAACTCATGAATAGTAACCCCGACACAAAAAGATAAAAATTCTACAATAAAATACATACCAATATTTCGGTATAATGATATTGAAAAAATAATATTTCTTAAGCTTATAAACAATTTATTTTAATTGTTTACACTTTACTAAATAATGCATTTAATCATCCTAAAATGCCAAACTCATAAGATTTCATCACCAATAACCAAAAACCCTCATAAAAAATTTGCATATAACTCATATATGATTCTCAAGCCATAAAATTATATTTTCTAATTTTCTTACTTCACATAACATATTTAATTTATTTACTCATAACTAGACCATTTTCATGAAAAATACCAAATTAATACCAAAAATATTTCTTTTCTGGAATTTTGCAGAATATAGTCCTATATTGAACATATATTTTTCCTGGAATTTTTAAAATTCATTTACTATTTTTCATATGGCCAAAACCGCCGAATATTTAGACATTTATCATAAATTTTACTTTTATCCAAAAATTCTGAAATTCACAGAGTATACTGATATTATATAGATATACTTCCAATAAAAATTTCATCAATTTTGGAGTTAACCACAAGGAGTTATAAGCGGTTACTTTTAAAATAGTCTTTTCTCATAAAATTCATAACTCTTAATCCATACATCCAAAAGTCACTACTTTTGGACACAATCAATAAAACTCATCAAAATATCATTTTAAATTTTTTCAGAATTTTTTGAAAGTCAGAAGAATTACGAACTGAAAAACATAATAACCCTTAAAATCCCTTACTATCCCTTACCTCAAAAGTGCAGTATTTTTGACTGGAATGCAAAGTCGAAGGAAACTTGCACTGAATAGCAACTCTCAAAGTATCTAAATACTCACAAAATATGCTTCATAATATAAAGAGAGAAAGAGAGAAAGCTTATGTTTCTAGTGTGATTTTCAATTCTAACTTAGCCCTCTATTTATAAGAAAATGTTAGCACGCCGAAACAGACTTGACCTGCAACCTGATGGCTTTACCTGCTACTATTCCACCCACCAAAAATCAGTCACCATCCCCAACAATCAAAAGTGGGGCCCACTCAATTCTAGAATTTTTCACCAAAACCTAATTTTCGAATCAGTCACCTCTTAAAATTCATAACAAATTATACGTTCATTTTTAATGGTTCAAAATTTGTGGACATATACTCAACTTATATATGTATAACATATCCAAAAATCACAACGATCTAACGGTCGGATTAAAAATTATAACCCCCGCAATATATCTCAAAAACCCTGATTAATTTTTAATACCTCCATTCCGACAAAAATACTGATAAAACACCTCAACATTAACTCCTTCATTTTTAACTACAAAATATATCCAACATTTATATTTACGTAAAATAAATATTTCCTTATCATATAAATTAATAATTAATTATTCATAAATAATATCACAGAATCACAATTATGACAACCAGACCGTTCCCAGGAAAGAGGGGGCTTTCCAATAAGAATTTCTCCTTACTGGCGCGCAATTAGATGATCAAACCTCACTTGGACATATCTTTCTAGATATTGCCAATAATGCTATCTAATAATATTATTCAAATAATATGAATTATTGATCTGATAATAAAAAATACTGTGCAGCAATAGTTATTGAAACAACAATAATATAAAATATCAATGTAGCAATTATTGAATCAATAAAATAAAATATTGAACAGTAATTACTGTAACAATTATTGAGTAGTGTCTTCTCACGTAAGAATCAATAATTAAAAAAATATTGTACAATACCGTGTGCTACTTTGCAACTACGCGTATTACTGTATTTTAACCACCAGGTATTCCAACAATGTTAACGGTAACAACTACGCCGTTATTTATAAAAACTCAAATTTGTCGTTTTCTTCATTCGACAGTTATTATGTTATGGGGCCCACAAATGGCTGCGTTGTCGTACGAATATTCCCCGACAGAAAGAATATTTCACGACCAAACGAATATTCTCCGACAACAATGAATATTTTATAACCACTTGCGTATTTTTGAAAAAAATCATATATCACCCTTAACTTTAACTTTTCTCAATTTAACCATTTACTGAATAGTAACTATAAGAAAAATTGAATACTTTTATTTCATAAAATTCGGGGTCTTACAATCTCCCCTCCTTATGAAATTTCGTCCTCGAAATTTACGTACCTAGTATTTCAAAGAGTTGAGAATACCTTCCTTTCATTTCAAATTTCATCTTCCCTGTCATCATAATTTCTCTATTGCTCATCTCCTATATTTCAAATATCATTCTAGAATACAGCTTCAAAACAAAGGTTAATTGACATATCACAATTTGTCAACTTAAGTAAGAAAATTCAGCTTAGGTAGGACACACACTAGCGAAGGATATTACTCATCTCTCCCCTCCTAGTTCTATTCCCTAATCTCCACCAGAGATCATATCCCTAAGCTCTGATACCAAAATATAACTCTGGACACCAACTTGTGTCAGCACCTTACATTGATACCTATCAGTTTGCCACCGCAGAACGGCGTCCCCTACGGAGAGTCTGGCTTCGGTGCATCCCCCATCTACAGGAAGTCACCAACGAGAGGCTCGGGGCTCTTTACTTATAGCTCTGATACCAACTGTGACAAATGCCCCATCAGTGGACAGCACCTCACAGTGGTTCCTTACATAAAGGTATAGTCAAAAATTGTTTCAAAAATTAGAATATTTGGGAAGTGCTCAAGGAAACCTTCGTACATGGGAGGCCATGCTTCTAGGTTATGATAGATATCATATGGCCACAGAATTATCCTTAGTTGACCTAATATACCCAAAGAAAAATGAGAAGATTACTATCATATTCTTTCCAATGGTGAGTCTTCTCTTGACTTATCATTATCTCCACTGTCTCTAATTGAGAATTATACTTCAAACAAACATCAAGATTATATAGGTAGTGTTCATAAATATACTCAGCAAGTGGATGAGCACAATCATGTCTTATGATGACACGAAGTTGTATATCATTAGACATCTTGTATGATAGTGGCAAAACACCCTTCTAACGTTGGGTTCGCCTCACCCTAGATGATTAACTAATTATAACAACTAAATGATGACCACCGTTCTATTCCCCTGTTACCCCCGCTCGACCCAGCTACACTCTTATTACCTGAAAGGAATTGTGAAACAGAAGGGTGAGCACAACTAGCCTAGTAAAGAATATCATGACTAAAGATAAATAAATTATCAATAGCCTTCAACAGAATTAAATCACAGATTTAGAACATATGGTAGATGATAAAAAAATTCAACCATAGCTGCAGCGGAACGACCATTCCATTAGAAGAGTCAAATAGACTATAAAGCCTATTATCTTCTCCATGTTACAAATCCACCAACAATATTTTATCCCTGTAACATCAATCAACAATTCTGGTCCGCAATCATATGAATAACTCATAATCATAATTGTAGTTCTAAATTCCTCTTCTCATCCAGGACGAAGATAATTTTCATCACCTATCTTTACCTGAAACATCAAAGATCATGGTTACACCAAATCACATTTCCTGTTCATAATCATATTAATAACTTCATCTTTGCACTACGGCCAAAGATATTCATTTGTATCACTAGTTGGTCATGTTCATCTTTGCACTACTGGCCAAAGATATTCAACAACATGTCATCTTTGCACTACGGGCCAAAGATATTCATCAACAGACCATCTTTGCACTACAGGCCAAAGATATTCATCTACAATTTATCTTTGTACTACAGGCCAAAGATATTCCTCAACAATTCATCTTTGCACTACAGGCCATATATATTCATATCTCAAAGAATATATATAATCATTTCAGAATTTATATAAACAATAATTATAGCCATGTTGATCATTTCACCTTTGCACTTAAGCTAAAGATATTCAATTATAATTTCAATGGTTATGATCTTACCAGTCAACAATTCAACTTTGCACTACTGGCCAAAGAGAACCCATAGTCATGATCATACCAATAATCTACCCATCTTTACACTCAAGTGAAAGAGAAATTTTTAGGGTTATAAAAATGTTATATATGATAATAAAAATAATATGACCCGCATATACTTTTAATCTCAAGAGTAATATTTATAATCAACAATAATTTGGTTTGAAAAAGAAACCAATTTTGTCGTGAATAGTACCCGTGAATAGTAACTCATGAATAGTAACTCGTGAATAGTAACTCATGAATAGTAACCCCGACACAAAAAGGTAGAAATTCTACAATAAAATACATTCCAATATTTAGGTATAATGATATTGAAAGAATAATATTTCTTAAGCTTATAAACAATTTATTTTAATTGTTTACACTTTACTAAATAATGCATTTAATCATCCTAAAATGCCAAACTCATAAGATTTCATCACCAATAATCAAAAACCCTCATAAAAAATTTGCATATAACTCATATATGATTCTCAAGCCATAAAATCATATTTTCTAATTTTTTTACTTCACATAACATAATTAATTTATTTACTCATAACTAGACCATTTTCATGAAAAATACCAAATTAGTCCCAAAAATATTTCTTTTCTGGAATTTTGCAGAATATAGTCCTATATTGAACATATATTTTTCCTGGAATTTTTAAAATTCATTTACTATTTTTCATATGGCCAAAACCGCCGAATATTTGGACATTTATCATAAATTATACTTTTATCCAAAAATTCCGAAATTCACAGAGTATACTGATATTATATAGATATATTTTCAATAAAAATTTCATCAATTTTGGAGTTAACCACAAGGAGTTATAAGCGGTTACTTTTAAAATAGTCTTTTCTCATAAAATTCATAACTCTTAATCCATACATCCAAAAATCACTACTTTTGGACACAATAAATAAAACTCATCAAAATATTATTTTAAAATTTTCTAGAATTTTCTAAAAGTCAGAAGAATTACGAACTGAAAAACATAATAACCCTTAAAATCCCTTACTATCCCTTACCTCAAAAGTGCAGTATTTCTGACTAGAATGCAAAGCCGAAGGAAACTTGCACTGAATAGCAACTCTCAAAGTATCTAAATACTCACAAAGTATGCTTCATAATATAGAGAGAGAAAGAGAGAAAGCTTATGTTTCTGGTGTGATTTTCAATTCTAATTTAGCCCTCTATTTATAGGAAAATGTTAGCACGCCGAAACAGACTTGACCTGCAACCTGATGGCTTTACCTGCTACTATTCCACCCACCAAAAATCAGCCACCATCCCCAACAACCAAAAGTGGGGCCCACTCAATTCTAGAATTTTCTACCAAAACCAAATTTTCGAATCAGT
This sequence comes from Panax notoginseng, assembly GCA_016801055.1. Taxonomy (NCBI): domain Eukaryota; kingdom Viridiplantae; phylum Streptophyta; class Magnoliopsida; order Apiales; family Araliaceae; genus Panax; species Panax notoginseng. The sequence goes on along the minus strand of CM029014.1, from coordinate 58,039,633 downwards.
CACCTCTTAAAATTCATAACAAATTATACGTTCCTTTTTAACGGTTCAAAATTTGTGGACATATACTCAACTTATATATGTATAACATATCCAAAAATCACAACGATCCAACGGTCGGATTAAAAATTATAACCCCCACAATATATCTCAAAAACCTTGATTGATTTTTAATACCTCCATTCCGACAAAAATACTGATAAAACACCTCAACATTAACTCCTTCATTTTTAACCACAAAATATATCTAGCATTTATATTCACGTAAAATAAATATTTCCTTATCATATAAATCAATAATTATTTTTCACAAATAATATCACAGAATCACAATTATGACAACCAGGCCGTTCCCAGAAAGAAGGGACTTTCCAATAAAGATTTTTTCTTATTGGCGCGCAATTAGATGACCAAACCTCTCATTAGACAGAACTTTTTAGACATTGCCAATAATGCTATCTAATAATATTATTCAAATAATATGAATTATTGATCTGATAATGGAAAATACTGTGCAGCAACTATTATTGAAACAACAATAATATAAAATATCAACGTAGCAATTATTGAATCAATAAAATAAAATATTGAACAGTAATTACTGTAACAATTATTGAGTAGTGTCTTCTCACGTAAGAATCAATAATTGAAAAAATACTGTGCAATACCGTGTGTTACTGTGCTACTGTGCAACTACGCGTATTACTGTATTTTAACCACCAGGTATTCCAACAGTGTTAACGGTAACAATTACGCCGTTATTTATAAAAACTCAAATTTGTCGTTTTCTTCATTCAACAGTTATTCTGTTATGGAGCCCATAAATGGATGCGCCGTCGTACGAATATTCCCCGACAGAAAGAATATTCCACGACCAAACGAATATTCTCCGACAATAATGAATATTTTATAACCACTTGCGTATTTTTGAAAAAAATTCATATATCACCCTTAACTTTAACTTTTATCAATTTAACCATTTACTGAATAGTAACTATAAGAAAAATTGAATACTTTTATTTCATAAAATTCGGGGTCTTATAACTCTCCTCATTAACTCTCGCGCCGCGACGTGAGTTGGCAGTACCCGGCTCCCCGGTGTGGCGCTGCAGCGCCACATTACAAGGCATGACTGTCGCCGCGGCGCCAAGCCCTAACCTTAGAAAATTTCTCTAAGTGTTAAATCAATTTGAGACGCTTACTTCACGATCTCATAACTCCTTCGTTATAACTCGGAACGAGGTCGTTCCAAAGTCACTCTCTTCCATATCTTATGTACTTCAATAACCCTTGGACAAATCTTCATTCTGAATCCGTTAACGTGCCATTCGATTTTCTTGATCTTCACCCTTCGTTCATTTTTATGCTTTTAGTGTTCTTCGCTCGTTCGTCCGTAACTCGTTCTTGAGTCCAAGACTCACATTTTCTATATTCTCTTACTTTCTTATGAAACCCAACACGTTCGGGTTCATTTACTAACTTTCTAATTCTCGTTTGTCTTTTATGAAATTTCGCCATAACTTCGTTATAGCTACATTTTAATCTGTTCTTCATGAACGTGTCTACCGTTCCTAAACAAGCAATAAGCATATAACTTATACGCGATGGTTTTAAACTTGTCCAACAAGAGCAATTAAACTACGATGGTTTTAAATTTGTCCATCAACAACGTTCTTCGTGTTCTTCACATATTCTTTGTGTTCTTCATTCGTTCTTCATTTTAATCGATATTTTGGATTACGATTTCACTTTTTATTGGAATTTGATGTTATAGAACACCATTCCGTACTTATTTCACCTACTCATTCATAATATTCATTCGGATCGCTCAAAATCCTCACGAATCTTATACTTCTTTAAGAAATTTACAACTAAACTTCTAATTCTTATTTCTTTATTTTCTTATGATTTCAACCGTATGAAATCATTACTAACATCTTTTACTCCTTATTCTCATTAAGTTATGTTTTAAACATATTAAGCTTAACGAAAATATTAGAAGAAACTAGGGTTCGGATTACCGTTCTTCTTTAATCTTCTTCCGTCGGACAAAGTTTGTACACGGGCTAGCTTTTCCTCCTCCTCCTCTCATCCGAACTCTCTCTCTCTCTCTCAAGTGTCTTAGGATTTTCAAAATCCCAAAACAATTAAATAAGCTTCCTATTTATAGAAAACCAAAGTTAGGGGTAGTTTAGTTATTTCGCCCCACTTAACCTCCTTACTATTCCAAACTTATCCACTAAGTTTACTTAGCCTCCACACTTACTTAACCATTAAGTCTTCTTAGCCATTAAGTTTGCTTAGCCCTTAAGTTTACTTAGCCCTTAAGTTCGCTTAGCCCTTAAGTTTGCTTACTCATTACTTATAAGCACTTTATTTAGCCATTAAGCATAAGCACTTTACTTAGCTATTAAGTTTACTTAGCTATTACTTAACTTATCCCTTACTTAGCCTTTAAGAATAAATCGTATTCTACGCATCTCATTCTCGTATTCTCTTCGTATATAGTTCGTACGATATTCGTATTATACGTCGTAATAATATTCGTACTATACTCGTATAATAACTAGTATTACACTCGTATTCCTTACGCATAATAACCCTAATTATTATACGAAATCATTAAATTCTCATAACTTACTTTTCCTAACCCTTAGGTTTTAAGTCCGTAGGCGAAAACTTCATTTTTGCCATAACTAAAATATTATTGAATATTCCATCACGTCTCAAAATTATACGTAATCATTAACTTCTTGGAATTTCAAAATAAATCTCCGAGCATAAATGGATGAATAGTGCCTATTTCGTCTTTTTCTCCGAAAATATTTTTGTTCTTGGAAAAATTTCATTTTCGTCTTGAAAATTCCTATCCGTTCAATCTAGCTCGTAGTCAGAATCCTCCCGACTTATAATCATCCTAGGTTATAGAACGATTATTAAACATATATCACATAATAGTATTAATAAAAATTCATTTTATTAATAACTAATTCTTTAAACCTAAATTCTGGACAATCCGAATTTCTGGGTCGTCACAGCATTCATAAGGTTCAAGCAAGAGTTAGCATAACTAGCTCAGCAAGTATGACAATTTCATTTAAACAACATGTTTGAATCATATGAATCATATATATTCTATAACTGAATTAATAGTTATGAAGTACTATAGATAATTCAAAATAGCACTTCTTTTGTCCTTAAAACGTTTAATAATGCATAACATAAGTTAAACATAAATTTCGGTCCAAGACCTTGAGCATTTCATTCTTTCTTTGAAAAAGGACAACCCGACACCAAGTCCGTAAGTTTGACATATCTTACGAGCACGTCTAGGTGATTAACCTATAGTACTCTATGTTGTACAACACTAATTCTTTAAACATATTTACGTTTAAGTTTTGGCAACCTTACGTGCCTATCGTTTGACGACAAAATATTTGTTTATCATACTCAGTCTTTCTTTGAAATCAATACCAAAACAGTTTGGCAAAAGATAGCAACATTTATAATATTTTGATAGATTATCAATAAATTCACAAAACATATTAAGTCTAGCCGAAGGAATTGTCTTCGACTTTATTATACATTAATTCATGTGTAAGGTACATGAATTACAAAGCTTGTCCATAAGAACATAGACAAGGGCTAGAATACTTTCCTTCAGTGTCTTCTATAGTTAATATACTTTTCCTTTGAGTCTATAAGGATTTTACAATACATGATCACATAACATACCACATTAGGTCATAAATAATCATGCATGATCACTAATTTATCTTACCCTTCTTCTCAATCTAATCATTCCTTAGATTGGTTAATATTCATTACGGTTTATCGTATTACTTTGTGTTTACATTTAAGAAAACTTTCGTCAACCTTTAGTTATAATTCTTAAGGTTATAATCATCTTTAATAATGTTACTTTATGTTTATTAAGTATATAATTCACCACTAATTAACTTCCATATTCTTTATATGCATTTCCCTTCCTTACTGTGTCTTTCCTAGTGCTGGCGCTGTGACGCCAGCTTCCCTATATAAAGCTCGCGCTACGGCGCGAGTTCATAGTATCAAGTTTTCAGCCTCGGCGCTGCGGTGCCACTCATTCTTCTTTGAACCGCATTGTGGCGCCACTTCCCAGTGAGCGAGGGCTTGGCCTGGCATTGCGGCGCTGGTTTTACCTCCTTGGGCTACGCTGCAGCGCTGACCCTGAGCCTCAGATAAATTTTGATGGATCTTTTCTTTTGTGAATTTTTCAGGCTCATAACTTATTCATTATAAGTCCGAATTGGCTCGTTCAAAAGACGTTATCTCACATATCACATGAACTATGCTGTCATTTGAAAAACTTACATTTTCAAATCCGTTAACACAGAATTCACCTATTAAGTTATTTATTGAGCATTCGTCAAACGTTCATGAACGTTCAAAGCTCGTATCTTCGTTCTAAGTCGGAATTTGACCATTTTCGAGTCCGCAACTCTAAAAATGGAAATTTAGAATAGTCTCCATCGAAAACCAATGTTTTTGAGTTAAACTATGACTTTTGACTTTCATTCTGAGGTTTTCACGATTTCGACGATTATCATCTAATCTCGTAAATTTCGTCATAACTTTGTTACTTGAGATTTTTTTCACCGTTAAAAATGGATTCATTCCATATATCTATCAACCTAACCAAACATAATTCATTTAATCTTATACATGATGGTTTTCAATTTGTCCATTAACAACAATTATGAAAATTCTTCAATGTTTTTCATTAGTCCATAACTTATTTAATTATGATTCACTTGTATATGGCTTATTAAGGTTTAAGTCCATTAATTAGCCATCCTTATCACTTCTTATGATGCATACTCCACAATCATCACCTCTCTATCAAGCTACAATTGAAGAGATGAAGATTAATGGTCTAGAGATTTTTACCCTTGATGTTCTAGCTTGACTCTTCTTCTTTCTTCTTGGATTATGAAAATCTAGCTCTTACTTCTCTCTCTCTCAATATAATCTAAGTTGCTGGTGGAAAATGAATTAGGCAAAAATGAACCACCAAGCTCATCTATTTATAGATTTTCCAAGGTTAGGGTATTATGGATTTTTAGGCCATCCCACCTCCTTACTATTCATTTCTTTCTAATCACTCATGTTATCCTTTGCTTGGTCACCAAGTAGCAAGCCATGACTCACTCATGGGGCCCATATGGGTTGCCTCATGGGTTTTCTAACCCGGTGAACCATCAGTTCGATCCACGAGTCCGAGTCTTAGTTTGGGCTTTAGGTTTAATTACTTTGAGCCTAACGTTGGGCTTGCATTATTAATCTATGGGCTTTAACAAGTTTGCACTTGGACTTGCCCAATTCCTACACAAATCCTACAAGTCTCTTGCAAATAGGATTAAAGCGTTTAACATAAAATCTTCGTATTTTTTAAGTATACTAGCTTGTATAATCTTTCATCATATACGTTATGCTATCTTTAATATATACTAGTATGATACTTCGTATCATATTCGTATTCATTGTTTCGTATAATACATGTTTATTATACGATCATTCTTTATTCAATCTTTACTTTTCTTAACATTCTCAAACTTAGTACGTAGGTTAAAAAATGTCCCCAGAATCTCGCTAAAAAAAAATTAAACAAACAACTAAGGGTAATTCTTCTTTATCTTTTCTTCAAGTTTCCACGTTGCTTTCTCGGCATCGTGGTTCTTCCGTAACACCGTTACCGAAGTTATAACTTTGTTCCTCATAACTTGCTCTTTTCTATCAATTATTTGAATAGGCATTTCTTCATACATCAAGTCTTTCTCAATATGAATAGACTTATACTCTATTACGTGCTTATAATCTTGCTTATAGGGATGTAATACAGATACATGAAATACATTGTGTATTCTTTCTAGGTCTGGAAGTAATGCTACCACGTAAGCTACCTCTCCTACCCTTTTTGGTACCTCGAAAGGTTCTATAAACCTTGGACTTAACTTTTCCTTTTTTCCAAAGCGTATCTTTCCTTTCCAAGGAGATACCTTTAGAATTACGTACGAGCCTACTTCAAACTCTCTGTTTGCTCGATACGAATCTGCATACTTCTTTTGTCTGTCTTGAGCTGCTACCAGACGTATTCGTATCAGCTTAACTATATCCGATGTCTGCTGCACTAGTTCAGGTCCTAACATTCGGCGTTCTCCCACTTCATCCCAACACAATGGCATTCTGCACTTCCGTCCGTATAAAGCTTCGTAAGGCGGCATGTCTATGCTCGCATGATAACTGTTGTTATACGCAAACTCTACTAACGGTAGATGATCATCCTAACTACCCTTAAAATCCATGACGTAAGATCTCAACATATCTTCTAACGTCTGAATTGTCCTCTGGCTCTGCCCATCAGTTTGTGGATGATAAGCCGTTCTTAACTTTAACTACGTTCACATCTGTTCTTGCAGACTCCTCTAAAAGTTTAATGTGAATCATGGATCACGATCTGACAGTATCGAAATTGGTACTCCACCTCTAGAAATGACTTCCTTAACATAAAGTTTAGCTAACTGATCTAAGTTATACTTAACCCTTATTGGCAAAAAGTGAGCCGACTTCGTCAACCGATCCACTATTATCCAAATCGCGTCGTACCTATGACGGCCCCAAATTCAGGTACTTGAAACCCAAATTTAGTTCTTCACGATACCATTTCTTTGAGCGGAATAATAATAATATTGTCATAAATATCAAACTTAATTAAATATCAGAGTTGTCTAAATCCCAGGTACGCGATCTTAAAACATTCATTACATGATACTTAATAAATATTATCATCTTATATTAAGTCTAGCTATTACATATGATAACACAACTTATTCTGACAGCTTTCCTTTCCCTTTGTTCCTGGCAGAGCCCTCTAGTTGATCATACTTAACTGAAAACATTTAAATTAAGCAAGGATGAGCATTTGAGTGCCCAACAAGTAACAACAATTATAAATATTAGCTGAAAGGATTAAATGTTTTCTTTGTACTACCCTTCTACAACGAATCAATAATTGTGAAGTAATCTGAACCGATAATAATAACATAACAATTCTCTATCAAATTTTTGAAACTACATACTGACTATAAATAGGTTAAGGTGACATACTACGAAAATTGTTTTCAATTTTCGAATAGGTTTAGCAAAACTTCATCCGTAAACAGTCATAACTTACGGGCACGGGGGGTGATCAGCCCGTTATGCCTTGTATTGATCAATGCTACATACTAGAACGATATTCTCGTTCATCATATCCGCCTCAGGCGCACAAAAGATTTCCCATGTTCGGGATGTTCATACTTAGTCGAGAATCCGAACCAAAGCAATTTGATTGGATACAAAAATAGTTTTATCATATTCAACGATATTTCTACATCTGTGTCTAGCAGACCAATTAGCTTAGATGACCTTTACTTAATGTATACATACAGGTAATCAATAGGTATATATAGATCAACATGTGTTTAAATATAATGATTATCCAAGTGAGGACACTTGTATAACCATATTTTGAAATTAACGAACATAATATATATACGAATTATATAATATAATATCATGTTGATGATCAATGATCAGAGATAATATATATAACAACAGGGTTAAAAATCTGGTACAATAATAATATAATTATAAAACTTACTTACTTCTGTCCATTGCATAAAGAAAATTCAAAGATAGGATACTTACTCAATAAAAGTAGAGATCAAGGAACTTGCGTGAATACTATGATTAATAACAATAAAGCTTAAAACCCCGTATAACCAGAATATAATTCAATAACTTATTTACGTAGGTTTATTGCATAAATAGATATAAAGAGTAAAGATACTTGCATTCAAAGAGATAAGCTTACGATATTCGTTGAATAAAGTAAAGCAAGGATTTAGGATACTTTCATGATAAAAGTAGGGTTCAGATACTTGCTTAATATAGATTTGAGTAAGGTTAGAGAACTTGCCTTAAACGTAGTTTACAAAAATATCGCTTATCAATACTCTTTCGAATCCTAACATAATATAATACGCGTATAGGATATTCATTAGTTACATATGCTCATATATGATATATAAGTGTAAATGCATACATAAACATCTAAGTTAGTTGTATACTCCTTACATATACCTTATACTTATTTTATCACATTAGTTATACAAGTTCAACATGCACACCTATTATCTTAATTTACTAACATACACAAGCGAAATTTATCAATGCTAACATATAGTGCTAGTCTTCTAGTCGCATAATCTTATACGTATGCCCTCACATGAAAATTAGTTTATAATACACCATGTCATAGTTGAAATCACAATTTGACTTTAAAGTGATAAACACTTATTCATCATAGGATCCTATCAACAACATGCTTATTAACACATGAATACTGCAATGGACATGAATTACAGATTAGAGTAACAACTTAGGCATTTATGAAACCACAGAACAACTATACAAATCTGATCCTACTGCAGGGTGGCGCGACCGCGCCTGATTTGTACTAAGGAGACGCGTGGCCGCGTGGCTCCCATTTCAAACCAGGACATGGCTGCTACTATAGAAAACTAGTGAACACATGCCTTGCACAAATACGAATAATCATGCAAAACACACATTTTAGTATCTGAATAACTAAGTTTGACCTTATATCCTAACAATAACATATGCGATCATCTATTCTTATTTAATCTAGACTTTAAGTGCTTAAATTCATAATTTTCCTATGTTTAGTCGTTAAACACATGTTATGTGGTCCATAGGTTTCTACTACACATGCTTGCATTAGTTAAGTCATGTATGTCAAGTTGTGACGTTTTACTTCATTCATGCTTATTTTAAACCACATTTAACTAGTTTCACTATGCATAAGACGCACTAGGCATTCATATTAATCACATTTACATGCATGACACACCTAATCGTGATGTCTCATATGCACAAGTTAAACCACATAAGCATGCTCACAAATCTTAACTCAAAGCGTACATAGAGTTTATCAAGTTTATTTTTAAAACTTTAAGTTTTCATTAGTAAAACTTATTCAAGCATGTAAAGTAAGTTCACATATTCCATAACATGCTTCCTTAACCACATAATAGGTCACATATATATGTTTTGATGTTCAAAACTTAGTTTATGCATAGTTCATGTACGCATAGCTAATATAGTCTTTTACTTGCACTTTTTCTTTTAATTTATGCTCGACAACATCATACCCTCACCAACAAGGTAACTAACATACTGGTCACATTTTAATGTATATTAGAACTTGATACGTTGGCACATAAAATCAGGACATATTTTTGAAAAAGGTTTATCAAAACTAGTTTTCAACTTTTTAAGTCCTCTTTGAATAATCAAACTAAAATCAACTAACATGGCTTATTATATGCATAGAAATCTCAGTCCATATGTGCAGGTTATTTATATTCATGAACTAATTAACATAGCATACTCAGACCAAAATAGAATCACAAAATCAGTACACAATATTGGCAGCTAGCGCGGCCGCGCGGTCATGTACTATACAAGTGGCGTGGCCGCGCCACTTCGATCAGAACGAAAAATAAGGACTCTGTTTCTGCAGAGTTCCAACATAACCAATATCAAACCTATACCCAGATCATTTACATTAATCCCAAACATGTATACAAGATCAAATAACAGAATGGCATACTATTTTACATCAATTATAAGAGATTGCATGAGAATTTCAAGAATTTGACAACTTAAGCTCAAGAACACAAAAGTAGAATTTATACCTCCTTAAGCTTGAATTGAACTCCTTACACACTAAGTATGCTTCTAAAATTGCTCAGCTACTTGAAACTCTCAACTTAAAATTATCAGACAAAATTCAAGCAACACCAACTGAGAATTGAGTTTGCAATTTATAGAAGAAGTTAGGACTGGACATTTGTTTTACACTAAAGTTAAATTCATGGTGTAATGGGAGGATACAAAGATTATTAAGGAGTTGATCAACCACTCCTTTACTAGCCATTTCCTAGCAAATGATCACCTATGATTTAGCAGCTTGAAGGTTACGTAATATAGAGTTAGGTTACTGTTAAGTGTACTAATAAGGTCACTCATTTTTGGGACAAAGGAAAATCTCAGCAACTTGATCAACTAAGGCTTGGTTTGATTCTTGAAATTCCCATAATGTAATATTAATGTACAATTGTTACCATATTAGGAAATTAGGGGTCATTTATATACTCACATCATATAGTCCATGTACCTTAAATACACGCATTAAAACCACGCAGTCAGGTATTCTTGTCCGGGTAGTTCCATAATTATCTCTACTACTCACATAACCATATTATAACCTTATTATATTATTTACTCACATAGTCATAAGATATGTATTAATGCACTATATATACACATTACATTGCCTTTTTTATTAAAATAATAGTTTACAATATGCTCATGGTATATTTTTTTAATATATACCCACATACCTATTGCCACATACACCTTTCATGATGTATTCATATCCTAGTTTCAATAAACCTTAATATATGGTTACTATATATAGTATAATCATATAAGTGTCATACTACACTATATAATGTAGTTGCAATCCATATAGTATATTTAATTATTGCACACTTGCACATAACAGTCAAAGTAATCTTATTATATTAATAACTTACTTATTTGCTTTATGCCAACTAGATAAATTATTTATTGATTAATTAATAATAATATTAATTAATCCACTCCTAATTGATTAACGTCATTATTAACCTTCATAACCACCATTATTAATTAAGTTAAAATAATTAACTAAACTAATATATTAAAAATACATAACATAATAATCCTTATAATCATATATTCACGAAAATAACTAATACTCTTATTATTACAAAATTAATTTATTATAGGAATATAATCTATAATGATCAATAATTGTAACACCCCAGTCCCATATCGAAAGATAAGGAAAAAATTTGTCTGCATATAAGGAAATAAGTTACTACCAATAGTACCTTCAAGTCATGACCTTTTGGGAGCCTGTGGTGGGCTAAGATGACCCAAGAAGATACTATTGTGCCAGTAGTTTGAGGCCTTATTTTAATGGATTTGATTCGATTCGGACTTGGGATTTGACCCGAGATTTATTTCAGACTCGGGATTTGACCCAGGTTGTTTCAATAATTCTTAAAAAGAAATTATTTACAATCATTCATGTAATAAATAAGTTTTATTTATCACATATATACATATACTTTGTTTTGCACATATTTTCACCTTTATATATATAAAAAAATTATATGCAAAATTTATTATTTAATTATATTAAAAATATTGAGTTATTACATTCACCCTCCCTTATAAGGATTTCGTCCCCAGAATCACTGCTTCAAAACTTATAGATACTAAGAAAAATAGCATACACAGTCATTTCAAGTAGATCTTGATCAGATTCGATCGAACACATCTTTAACCATTTAACATAAAACTTGTCTATCTGATCATACGGAAATTTGATTTCTAACAGAACTCAAATTTCCCCTTCAAAATTTCTTTATAAAATAATTTACTATATATATACGAAAATCATATATAAGAAAATAAAATTAATTTGAATAATACCTAGAGTTCCATCACCGGCTACTACGGTATCCTTAACGGTCACATTGAAGACTCTTGCGGTTGATTTTGTTGAAGTTGGTCCCGTTATTGCCAGTGTTCCACTGCCTTTTCCCTCATTTACGCTTCCTACATCCATTATCCTTTTTGGACAGTCCTTCACCTTATGCTCCGTTGATCCACACAGAAAACACTTATTGCTCATCCTATGATTGGGGCAGTTAAGAGAGATATGTCCCTCATGCTCACACTTGTAGCACACAAACTTACCCTTAAGACACTCTCCTGAATGACTCTTCCCACATTTTGTACACTACACAACCTGCTTTTTCACACCTTCTTGCTTGACTTGGACACTCCCAACATTGTTCCACTTTCTTTTTCCAATCCCACTACCTACTTATGCCTTCCCGGCTCCATCACCCTTATTCTTTCTCTCTTTATTGTAGAGGCTCATGGCCTCACTTCCCCCTTCAGCTATGATAGCCATTTCTAACAGTGTGACATATGTATTAATTTACAGCACCACCACCTTATTGTAGAGCCAGGATTTTAGGCCTAGCTCAAACCTCCTTGCCTTTCTAGCCTCTGTATCCACTTTGTGTGGAGCGAACCTAGCTAACTCATTGAACTTTCCGACATAATCCACAACTGTCAAGTTCTCCTGCTTCAACTCCAAAAACTTCACCTCCATCCTAGCCTGTATAATAGATGAAAAATAATTCTAAAAAAATAGCGTCTTAAACCTAGTCCATGCTATCACTCCTTATCCTGCCCTAGCCTGATTTACCTCCCACCAGAAATTTACCTCTCCTTTCATCATATAGGTAGCAAAAGCTGTCTTTTGCCCCTCATCTACCCTAGGGACTACAAACACTTTTTTTATTTCCTTAACCCAAGTTTGGGTTTTAATCGGGTCAATGGTACCTCTAAATTCTGGCGGTCCTACAACCTTAAATTCCTTGAAGTTCGTATATCGATTGTCTGGCCGATTTCCTGCCACTGGCATTCCATTATGCATGGCCTGAGCTACCATGTTCGTGAAATTTTACATCTTGTCTGGTTGTTGTTCTCCAGCATTGTTGACAGACTCTTCTACCCTTTGGTTTTGAGTTTGACGTCTTGGCGGCATTGTCTGGTTAAATAAAATAAAATCTGTATTTTATTAACTTACATTCTAAATTTTATCGTATAAGTTTAATATTTTAAACTTGTTCCATTAACGAAACATAAATTCATATTCATTCAACTATTTCATAGTACATAACATAGCACATACTACTTTAAACATCCGATATCCCTTTGTGACCACAAAAGTCGGGAATCGCTGCTACAACTTATACAAAAATAAAAATATTACATTATACACGCACATTACCAAACATACATAATCGAATACTAATCCTACTTATTTCCTACACCTTTTCCTGATCTTGGACAACTTTCAGCTCGATGACCTTCCATCCCACAAATAAAACATGCACCTAGCTTAAAGTCGGGACAATGATGAGAGATATGTTCCTCATGTCTGCAAATGTAACATATCTTTTTCCCTTTCCTGCATACGCCTTCATGTTTCTTGTCACAGTTTGTACAGTTTCCTATTTTGTTAGTGTCTTCTTGGTTATTATCGAAAATTCCTATTTTGCGGTCTTTTATTTTTCTCTTCCCCTTCTTGCTCGGAGCTGCACGTACACGATATGTTGCTTTTGGCTCCCATCTGATCAATTTGGATTTTAAGCTTATCTTGTTCTTCCATTGTTTCTAGTAAGGCTTTTCGCAATTGACTATTTAGCAACTTTTCTATTTCCCACAACTTTTCCAGAGAAGAAACTTTGTTCCTCAGATTCTATACTTCGGTTGATGCTTGATCAACTCTAACTTCGGTGTCTGAATCACTATCTATTAGTTCCACCGTTTCTGGGTCTGATACTATATTTTCCAAAATGATCACCTCATCAAGGTTATCTTCAACGTGAGCCTCTATTTCAGCTATTGACTTCGATATTGGCTCGGTTATGGAGATTGACTCCTTCTTTACGACCCGAAGGTATCCTAATCCTCTTCCTCCTGACATATACACATAATTTATTTAGATTAGTATATAATATATACACACAATGAATAATAATTTTATATAAGTTATCTTCAATTTGACTTGATGATAAATTTATTCGATTCATCTCCTTTTAAACTCTATATGAGTTATTTGTACTTTAAACATTTTCCTCTGCTCTAGGGTTATAGCCTATGGTCTACCCTCACCTACGGTTTCTAACCCTAAAGCTCTGATACCAACCTGTAACGCCCAGGTACATGAAACCCGAATTCAGTGCTTCACGATACCATTTCTTTGAGCGGAATAATAATAATATTGTCATAAATATCAAACTTAATTTACATATCAGAGTTGTCTAAATCCCAGGTACGCGACCTTAAAACATTTATTACCTGATACTTAATAAATATTATCATCTTATATTAAGTCTAGCTATTACATATGATAACACAACTTATTCTAACAACTTTCCTTTCCCTTTGTTCCTGGCAGAGCCCTCTGGTTGATCATACTTAACTGAAAACATTTAAATTAAGCAAGGATGAGCATTTGAGTGCGCAACAAGTAACAACAATTATAAATATTAGCTGAAAGGATTAAATGCTTTCTTTGTACTACCCTTCTACAATGAATTAATAGTTGTGAAGTAATCTGAACTGATAATAATAACATAATAATTCTCTATCAAATTTTTGAAACTACATACTGACTATTAATAGGGTTAAGGTGACATACTATGAACATTATTTTTAAATTTCAAATAGGTTTAGCAGAACTTCATCCGCAAACCGTCATAACTTACGGCCACAGGGGGTGATGAGCCTGTTATGCCCTGTATTGATCAATACTACATACCAGAACGATATTCTCGTTCATCATATCCGCCTCAGGCGCACAAAAGTTTTCCCATATTCGGGATGTTCATACTTAGTCGGGAATCCGAACCAAAGCAATTTGATTGGATACAAAAAAAGTTTTACCATATTCAACGATATTTCTAAATATGTGTCTAACTGACCAATTAGCTTAGATGACCTTTACTTAATATATACATATGGGTAATCAATAGGTATATATAGATCAACATGTGTTTAAATACAATGATTATCCAAGTGAGGATACTTGTTTAACCATATTTCAAAATTAACGAACACAATATATATCCGAATTATATAATATAATATCATGTTGATAATCAATGATCAGATATAATATATATAACAACAGGGTTAATAATCTGGTACAATTATTGTGACGCCCCCAAATTCGGGTCTCTTTTAACCCGGCATATGGTGCTCCACGGTGCTACAGTTCACATAAACATTCAATTGAAATACTTCAAAAGAACGAATATGTCTTATATATATTCCAAAATAATACTACCATTCCCCAAGTTCTTTATAACCGTTACATTCGTTCTTGTCATAATATCAAATATTATCATTTCAAACCTATACTATTACATAGGTAAACTACAACTTCGCTTTAGCCTTCTCTTTATTCTTGTCGAATCCTCCAGTCCATCCGGTCTAAGCTGCATTCATATGGTTCAAGCAAGAGTGAGCATAACAAGCTCAGCAAGTATAACAATTTCATTTTAAAAGCATGCTTGAAACATAGGAATCGTATATCTTTAATAACTAGATAGTAGTTACGAAGTACTATCAATAACTTAAAATAGCGTTTCTTTTCCTTCAAAACATTTTACAATAACAAGATTCAGTAATACATCAATTCTGGTTCAAGACGTAAACGTCTTATAGTTTCTTTGAAAAGGACAACCCGACACGAAGTCCGTAAGTTTGGCATATGTTACGAGCACTTCTAGGTGATTAGCCTATAGTACTCTATGTTGATCAACACTACATCTATTAAACATGTGTACGTTTAAGTTGTGGCAACCTCACGTGCCCATCGAATACTCGATGAAAATATATTTGTTTATTCATGTTCAGGCTTACCTTGAATCCGTACCAAACAATTGGCGTAGGATAGTGTTAACAATTCTATATTGAAGGACTTGTAAATAAATCAATCAATCTATCATGATTAGTCTAGCCGAGTTAAAACTGGCTTCGACCCTTTCTTTAAAATCATGCATGCATCTTATAATGTGAATCATTTGAAAACCTGGCTAACACAAAGGTTAGACAAGCATTTAGAAAAACTTGCCTTCAGCGTCTGCTACAGAATAATTATGTTTCCTTTGTGTCTTTACGGTCTCTACAATACATAATCACATAACATACCACATTAGGTCATGAATGAACATACTTGATTTCTAAAGAATCTTACTCTTCTTCTCAATCTAATCCCGTATTAGATTTGTTATTTATTGGTTCCGACTTTCCGTCATTCTTTACATCATTCTTACCAACTTCGTTCCTTTCTATAATTTAATTGAAATTATTACATTATTACAACTCGGTTTGAGTTAATTATCCTTCCTCGTGGCTTACTAATGTCCTTACGTTATTAATTGACACTTAATCGGCATTGGTTATGTACACTTATTGTACACCGTTCTTGTTTACATGCAATTAACTTTCTTTAACTCTAAGTGATCACAGTTGAGTTTTAATTATGACCCAACAATGTTTTATTAAGTCCCTTAGTTCATTACTAAATAATTTCCCTTCATCTTCTACTTGAACCCATTCTTTTTTGTCTAGCTTTTAAGGGTGGCGCTGCGGCGCCAGTGTTCTTTTGTTATGCCGCGCTGCGGCGTCGCCCATTAGGGCTTGGAGACCGGACTCGACGTTGCGGCGTGAGTCCCTTTGTTACTTATCGCGCTGCGGCGCGAGTTTGCAGGGGCAGAGGCTCACTTTGGCGCTGCGGCACCAATCATTTATGCTTGGAGTCGCGCCGCGGCGCGAACTCTGAGCCACAGATAACTTTGACAGATTTTTGACTTAGTGAGATTCCCGGCCTCATAACTTCTTTGTTATAAGTCCGAATTAGCTCGTTCCAGAGCCTACGATTCACAAATCACGTACTCTATGCGTTCATGCAAGAATTTTATCTTTTCAATTTCGTTTGCTAAAAATTCACCTATTAGTCCATTTTTAACGAAAACGATAAACGTTCGTGAACGTTCAACGCTCGTTTCTTCATTCTAAGTCGGAGTCCGGCCATTTTCGAGTCTGCAACTCTATAATGCCAAATAAGACTTGTCTCCATTGAAAACCAATGTTTCCAAGCTCAATATCAAAATTCGACTTCTATTCTGAGAATTTCACGAATTCGACAATTGTCGTCTAATCGTGTGACTTCCGGCGAAATTTCGTTACTTAAGATTTTTAAACTGTTTCAATTGGATTCAATCCATTATATTGACATCTTGACATACATGTTTCATTAACGTATAAACATGATAAGTTATTACTAGTTCGTTGTGAGATTATAAAATATAAATTACTTATATTTTCATTACTCATGACTTATGTCTTCTTTTCATATATCTTATTATGGTTAATGACTTCTAACCGTTATTCTTGTTTCTTCTTAACATACTAATTCTCTTAATGTAAACATATGATAAGTTCATCATTGTTCATTATAAATTCATAACTTATTTTAGATTTGAATTACTCATTTGTGACTTACACGGCTTAAGTTCATTAAGTTGTTTATTCACTTCATTTCTTAACATACAAATCCTACCACTATCCACTTCTCTAACAATGGAAGAGAAAGAGAATCATGGTTTATGAGTAATTACTCTTTGATGATATAAGCTATAAGTTGTTGGTGGAAAATCTAACAAAGGAAGTCTAACTTATATATGCTTATTCTCTCAAGAAAATAAGCTCTCAACTTTATAAGTTGGATGAAATGAAATAACCAAACAAATGAATCCAAGCTTGCTATTTATAGGATTTTCAAGGTTAGGGTAGTTTAGTCTTTTAGGCCACTCCACCTCCTTACTATTCATTACTTTGTGATTAAGTTAACTTGCTCATCACCTAAACTTGGCCATCACACTTAATCATTAAGTATACTTGTTAATCACATAACTTAGCCTTTAAGTAACATTACTTGTTCACCACAACACTTATCCATTAAGTTATCTTGCTCCCCACTTTAATTACTTGGTCATTACATATCTTAGCCATTAAGTTACTTGTTTATCACTTTGGATCACCTATGGTTTAAACCATGGGTTTAAACCATTCTCTAACCCATTGGTTATTTACCTTGGGCTTTAGCTTAATTAACTTAGCTTAATCATTTGGGCTTGCACATTAATTTACTTTGGGCTTGTAATTAAACAACCCTTGGGCTTGCATATACACTCACATTGGACTTAACCATTTCCATACATGGGCTAACATAATACTTAATAAATCTAACTTATTTAATACATTTGGCTTAAAGCCTCCTAATGTATATTATACGTACAATTCTCGTATTCTAACTCGTATACTAATTCATGATATACGATATACCATCATTCATACATACTCGCATAATACCTCATATCATACTCGTATTCGTTAATCGCATTACATTTCCTTCTCGAAAGTCATTTTCTCCAATTGTTAGGTTTTAACTCCGCAGGCGAAAAACTGCGTTTTTCATAACTGAGATATTATTAGATATTCCATCTCACCTCGATATTCCATCGTTACGTATTTTTCGGAAGTTCAAAAATAATTCCCGAGCAGAAATGTGTGAATAGTGTTTTTCAGAAAAATTTTCGGAAAGCTTTTATTTTCGTCTTGGAAATTCAAACACTTAATTTCTATCACGTAGCCAAAATCCTATGATGTTCTGACATGTTTAGGTCATATAACGACCTTCAATTAGCTTGCTCATTTAAATAATCAATTAAATTCATTTAATCAAATAAAAATTTAATTCTCAAAAATCCAATTTTCTCGGGCGTTACAATTATAATATAATTATAAAACTTTCTTACTCCTGTCCATTGCATAAAGAAAATGCAAAGATATGATGCTTGCTCAATAAAAGTTGAGTTCAAGGAACTTGCGTGAATACTATGATTAATAACAATAAAGCTTAAAACCCCGTATAACCAGAATATAATTCAATAACTTATTTACGTAGGTTTATTGCATAAATAGATATAAAGAGTAAAGATACTTGCATTCAAAGAGATAAGCTTACGATATTCGTTGAATAAAGTAAAGCAAGGATTTAGGATACTTTCATGATAAAAGTAGGGTTCAGATACTTGCTTAATATAGATTTGAGTAAGGTTAGAGAACTTGCCTTAAACGTAGTTTACAAAAATATCGCTTATCAATACTCTTTCGAATCCTAACATAATATAATACGCGTATAGGATATTCATTAGTTACATATGCTCATACATGATATATAAGTGTAAATGCATACATAAACATCTAAGTTAGTTGTATACTCCTTACATATACCTTATACTTATTTTATCACATTAGTTATACAAGTTCAACATGCACACCTATTATCTTAATTTACTAACATACACAAGCGAAATTTATCAATGCTAACATATAGTGCTAGTCTTCTAGTAGCATAATCTTATACGTATGCCCTCACATGAAAATTAGTTTATAATAAAGAAGAATAAAGTGTTTAAAAATATTTTAATTTATAAAATATAATTTTTAATATTTTTGGAGAATTCTCATTAATAAATTAATATTAAAGATATTATATTTATTTAAATATTATATTAAATAAATGGTAGAAAAATAATTTTTTGATTTAAAAATGAGAAAAATGATTTAAAAATATTTTAAGTTATTAAAAATAACTTTAATATTTCGACAAGTACGTCATTAATATTTTATTATTATTAAATATTAATGATGATAAGATTATTTGATAATTAAATCATTTAAAAATAATTTTAGTGTTTGAAAAATTATTATAAATTATAATAATTATTTATAAATTATTAAAAGCTTCCGAAAAATATTATAAGCGATATTTGACTTATCTAAAATAATATTGAAGCTTAGAGACCAAGTTTAATTGACAATAAATGTGTTAATTATCGGATAGGGTGACCAAAATACCGAGAATAAACTGAAGTCCAACTAAACTGAACTAGTTAGACTTAAGGAGTGTTTATATAAGTTATAAATACTGATGTGGCTATGTGGTAATGTGTATAGGAGAAAGATTGACTGTGAATTATAGTGTTATATGTTATAAATTATTGTGCTAATTGTGAGACCGATATTATTGGTTATAGGTCTTTCGAACGCAGATAAGTATATTGTGTAGCAGTGATCAACGGAGAAGGCAAGTTTCCTTAACTCAACCTTGAGTCATATTTGTTCATTTATTATGGTGGTTAATTATAGTTGATTAGACCACGCCCGAGAATTTATTTTTGATTATTCGCAGTTAGTGCATGTTTATTAATTCAAATTGAATTAGTAACTCTGAGAATATACTTGTAGAATAATTATTGTTGGATATTCACATCCGTAGAAGTTATTATTAATTTCAAATAGTATAGTTAAATTCTATCTATTGTTTAATCGTATTGAAACATGTCTTAGCTAATTGTTCTAGCTAGACGAACCATTGTTAGAACTTGATAGGTTCGAAAAGATAATTCAATTTTTATTGACAGATTGATGCCAATTATTTCGGCTAGATCAAAAAGTGACCAAATATTGAAATCATAATATTTTGTTGTTAAATCAATTCTGATTCAATGACTGAGAAGAACAACCTTTTTTATAAAGGGAACATATTTGGTCGTATATTTGGCTATTGCGCGCGTTTTTAGTATTATGCATAATATAGGTTACAAGGAGTTGGCCCCTCTGAGTATTTATAGAGGGGTATAATTTAATCATTATGGTTATTTGATACACCTGGTATATTAAAGTCCAATCTTTAATAGTTTCTTGAGAAGAGAAGTTCATGATCCAACGGATCACTCAACATAAATTTGGAAAACATTCCACTTTGTTATTGCGTAGAATTGATTCTTGATTATTCAATAGAATATCGTAGAAACTTTGAAAGCGTTGTACTCTTTCATTTATCAGATTATTATGTTGCATAGAATGAAAGAAGACTTGTTAGTTATTAAAGATTTGTTCTGCTATTTCAAAGTTTCCCGAACTTTGGTGTTATTCTATCAAATTAGATAGTTATTGTATGTCTTAACTTGCGGGGCAAATATTTTTCTCACCTTTGCTAAATAAAACATTTCAGCTAGGGAAGAAGAGGCCAGCGGGTCCAAGAAGAACAAAGGCAAATGCAAAATGCTGGAGTAGTTATAATGAACTTATTACTATGTTGTATTTGTAAACCCTTTTTGTATATCTAAATGGTAAATTTGTAATGTTAAGGTTAGATGACCTGGGATGATGTCGTTAACCTATTAACTAATGTTATGTAAGTTTATATTCATCAATGAATGTGTAGTTAGAGGTTATTATATTGTGGATCGTTAGCACCAAACTCGGGGGTCAAGTAACCCGGATTTGCTGGTGTCACAGGTTGGTATCAAAGCTGTAGGTTATAAACCTTAAGTGGGGTGGGGGAAAACCCTAGGATTATAACCATAAGCAAGATAGAGAATACTTATTTAGAGTACTAAGTGAGGGACTGCCAAAGCGCATCAATAGTGAGATATGTGGACACATAGTGTGAGGAGTTTGTACTAATAATATACTAATCAAGTTATTTAAACTGATTATAGGATGTCTAGAGAAGATGAAATGAGTATGGATATGCTAGCGGCTGTAGCACCAATACCAGTAGCCGAGGTGCCAGCGCAATACGAGTCAGTTAAAGAGATGGGAAAAGACGAACCTATGGTAAATCTGGGGAGTAATCATGATGATTATCCCGAGATGTATCTGAGTGGTGATGAGGAGGAGGAGTCCGAAGAAGCTAAGGCAGAGAAAAAGAATAAGACCAAAGTTGGAGAACAAGATCAAGAATCTGTAGATGTTCAAGAACTCCGAAGTAAGGTATTTCTCTTGGAGGAGTTATGGAAGACGGAGCGAGCGTTACGCGAAATAACTGAAAAACGGAACGAGCTAAAGATTCAAATGGAAAGGATGAAGACTAAAGGTGGTGGATCGTCTGAAGGAATAATCAAGCAGAAGAAAGGCAAGAAAAAGAGAAAGAGGGACAACGACAACCCTAATTCTGAAAATTCAAACCCGAAGAAGAAGCAAGTTTGTAGCAAGTGTGGAAAGACTCACGCGGGAGAATGAATGATGTGGAAGAACGTGTGCTTCAATTGTAAGTAGGAAGGACATATTTCCCTACATTGTCCTAAGTCGAATATGAGGAAGTGTTATTCATGTGGGAGAACGGGTCACGAATTCAACAAGTGTCCCGGCAAGAAGAAGACTGGTGAAGGAAGTGGGCGATAGACAACTTAGATAAAAGTGGTAGTATCTTTTGGTAGTAGGTTATGATATTAACGGTTGTAATATCGAGAACGGTGTGTAAGCATATGCAAATATAAATATGTTTGCATGAATGAAATCCTTATTTTCTATATGAATATAAGATTAAGATTAATTTGTGTGTTTTTAAGACTCATACTTATTGTAGGTTCATGACTCATAATTATATGAAATGTTTTGAACCCCTCAGCGAATGGATGCCAATGGTCTGACTAGGATAAATTCGTACACTCATATAATTATGGCAAGTTCCTGAACTCATAAGTGTGGTAAGTTTGACGAGCTGGAAATAGTTATGTGTGAATGGAGAAATGGCAACTTTTTGTGCAAATTTAGAGAATTGCAACCTTTTGTGTAAAGTTGTGCTATTAATCCTGATGTTATTAATAAAAAAAGAAAGGGGGGATAGTAATATGTATTATGTACTAAATGTGTTATGAGCTATTTGAATAACTAAGCGATTATATGAGAAATATGTGTTGAATTCTTATTGTGTTAAGAATTTGTGTAGAGAGAGAATTAATGTAAGATTTTTATTTAAATCAGATCATGCCGCCTAGACGGCAGAATCAAAATCAAAGGGAAGAACAGTCAGTGAATAATGAAGGGGCTCAAGCTAACCCGATGCAGAATTTGGCAAATATGATAGCCGAAGCTATGGGGAATAGAGCGCCAGCAGCAAGAGCAAGAAATTATCCAGCAGATAGATTGACAAATTTCAAAGACTTTAAAGCGGTAGGACCACCATAATTCAAGGGGACCACAGATCCGATTGAAGCCCAAACTTGGGTGGAAGAAATGGAGAAAGCATTCATTATTGCGCGTGTAGCGGAAGAGCAGAAGACAGCTTTTGCAACATACCTGATGAAGGGAGAAGCCAATTACTGGTGGGAGACTACTCAAGCGAGAGCTGGTACAGTTATGGTGACTTGGACAAGATTCAAGGAGTTATTCTTTCAGAACTACTTTTCGCTGAGTATGCAGTCCATGATGGAAGTCAAATTTTTAGAACTGAAGTAGGAAAATATGTCGGTTTTGGAATATGCTGCCAAATTCAACGAGTTGGCGAGATTTGCACCTCATCAGGTGGACACAGAGGCGAGAAAAGCAAGAAGATTTGAGAATGGGCTGAAGCCGGAGATAATCATCAAGGTGGCAGCATTGCAGATCAATACCTTTGCGACTCTAATGGAAAAAGCGTTAATTGCTGAAGGAGGGAGCGAAGCTACATCTCAATTTCATCAAGAGAAGAAGAAGAAGACAAACACTGGAGGAAGCAGTGGTGGTAGTAATCCGAATAAGAGAAAATGGAGCAAGAATACCTACTCAGATAATAAGATAGAAGAAAATAGGAAAGGGAGGGAGCCATGTGCGACTTGTGGGAAGAACCATTTTGGAGTTTTTTTGAGGAAGAAGGGAGTTTGTTACAACTGCGGACAAGAGGGGCACATGTCACCCAATTGTCTTAATCCGAAGAAGATACAAGGTTACTTTGCGTGCGGATTGACTGATAATATGGTTTGGAACTGTCCGTAGAGAAATTCGGAGAAGGAAAGTGTTAACAAGGGACCTGGTAACAGAACCTTGGCAATTCGAGGTCCTGCACAGCCAGGAAACCCAACGGCCCGTACATTCAACATGACGACACAAGATGCATGGGCTATCCAGGAGGTGGCGGCAGGTAATGATTTCACTTAATACATAAATTACGCGAGTAATATTGGATAAATATCGCTGTGAATTGTTTTCTTTTATAGATTCAAGTCACAGGTTAGAATATGAAACACAAATGAATATTGTGTTGATAAAAATGAATTGATGATACAACTTTAAAAGATTGTAGAGAATAAGAAAGTGGTGATTCCGAGTACGGAATCCTTATAAGGAGGGGTGAATGTAATAACCCGGGATTTCGAATAATCTGAATTTTACGAATAATTTTTTTTAAAATAAATATTAATATTAATTATCAATATTGTGTTGTGTGTCTCTGTTACGAGCTGTGAGAATTAATATTGACTGAGAAAATAAGAGTAGAGTTGTGCTTAACAGATTTAGAAACCCAAACACTAGTTACGGATAGGGACTCGATTGAAAATATAATTTACATAATTATATTGATGAGTACGTGTTTGTACTATATAGATTTTTTATCAATGATTGATCGGATAAGGTTTAAAATTTGTAAACCCTAATATGGGATTAGAAACCCTAATCTCAAATTTAAAAACCCCAACGCTCAGTTAGGAACCCTAATCGTATGCCGGGAAATCCTAATTTTAAATTCGAGAATCCTAAACCCTAATTAGGAAACTCTAATCCTAATTAGCAAGTCCTAATGTGATTATTAAACTTTAATATTATTAGGAAACCCTAATATAATTAGTAAACCCTAATTATATTTTTGAAATCTTAATTTTCTATTTAAAACCCCTAATTAGAAAATTCTAGAATTGGAGGTTGTAAAACGTAAGGGTTAGAACTTTAGGGTTTAACCCTAAGGGCTTAGACATTGTCAGGTATGCCATTAAATTAAGAAGGAAAATGAATATAATACCCTTTTTCATTTTTTTATGTGTTAACTTGCAAATCTTGCCAAGACCTTTAGTGGTTCACCAACTATTGACTAAGCATGACTAAAAATCTCAGCAAATCAGTCTCTCAACGACAGCAACATCAGATCTTATCAACATATCATAATATATATAGATCTGAGAGAGAGAAAGTCCACAAATATAAGCCATTTGGTCTCAAGCTCCCACCAACTCTCTCTCTATCTCTCTCTCTCTCTCTCTCTAAACCTCCGAAAATCATATGTGTATCAGACATAAAACACCTCTCTAAAACACCAATATCAGCTAAGGATATCTAAGATCAAAGGATTGGACAAGAAGGTATAAAGCCCTAAACCTATTTTGATCTTGTATGCTTAAGTCAAATTTGTGTTTATGTGTTTAGACTAATGCTAGATGATGTTTTTAGATGATCTATGATGATCCATCATAGATCCATAGCATCAAAGTGGGTAAAAATGATGTTTTTCAAAAATTGTCCAAGAACAGAATTTGTGGTCTGACAAGCTAATGTCATCCACATATTCTTGTCTGTTTAAGATTTTTCTTATTTTATGTTTTGGATCAGTAATATGACATGAGGACTGTAATCTGGAAGTGGAATCACAACCATTCCTTTTTCAAATTGCAAGATATTCATGGTCAAAGTGAGTTGACCGGGCATGACCAAAACTTTCTGGGTAACCCAGAAAGTGTGAATCAGTGTCTGACAAGCTTTTCAAATGCCTGGATCTGTTAGGTATTAAGTGTTCTGATGATGTTATTGTAACCAGTTTGTAGTCTGTAATGTGAACTTTATATTTGTGGCTTTCGATCGTGTAAATAATCAACAGATCTATTGTAGAAGTTGGTCAAAGTAGGCCATTTGGCCATGACTTAGAATTTCTGGAATTTTCTGAAAAGGTTTGCATAAATTTTCTAACAGCCTTTGACCGGACTGAATCTGGAGATTTTGATGTTGTTTGACTGAAATAGTGTTAGGTAGTTGTTCATTGTCATGAGTACTATATGTTTGGACCAACAATCTAACCATTTGATGACCAGATCATAGAGATAATCGAGCTTGAAAGTGTCTAGTCGACACTGTCTGGGTTTCTAGGTTACCCAAAAAACCCAGATTTGGTCTGACAGTAACATTGAAGAGGCAGATCTTGCTAGCTTGTTAAGTTATGACTCTATTAATGGTTGATAATGGTATTACTACATGAACACTACACGATTGAAGCCTAAGGTAGCCCAGATCATGCCTGAGCTGAGAATCATAGCTGGTCAAACGTGACCCCTTGAACACTGACCTGTCAGTGTTCTTCAGCCAAGAACACCTAATACGACAGAAAAATGTCGCTATAGCATATAGCGAGGGTTTCTATTTATTTTATTTTCTAAATTTTTGGAAAATAATTAAAAATAGAAAATAAATTCTAAAAATTACAAAACTAGTTTTAAAAATTATTTTTTTAAATTCTGAAAAATAACTTTTAATTATTTGGGATATTTTTTCATTAATATATATAATTATTTGAATATTAAAAATATTTAATTTATTTAATTAGTATATTAAATAAATTACAAAAAAATGATTTTAATATTATAAAAATCATTTTAAATAAAAATAAAGTGTTTAAAAATATTTTGAGTTATAAAAAGTAACTTTTAATATTTTTAGAGAATTTTCATTAATAATTTAATATTAATGATAATAGATTTATTTAACTATTATATTAAATAAATAAAATAAAAATGATTTTAATATTATAAAAATCATTTTAAAGAAGAATAAAGTGTTTAACAATATTTTGAATTATAAAATATAATTTTCAATATTTTTGGAGAATTCTCATTAATAAATAAATATTAAAGATATTATATTTATTTAAATATTATATTAAATAAATGATAGAAAAATGATTTTTTTGATTTAAAAATCATTTAAAAATGAGAAAAATAATTTAAAAATATTTTAAGTTATTAAAAATAACTTTAATATTTTGACAAGTACGTCATTAATATTTATTATTATTAAATATTAATGATGATAAGATTATTTGATAATTAAATCATTTAAAAATAATTTCAGTGTTTGAAAAATTATTATAAATTATAATAATTATTTATAAATTATTAAAAGCTTCCGAAAAATATTATAAGCGATATTTGACTTATCTAAAATAATATTAAAGCTTAGAGACCAAGTTTAATTGACAATAAATGTGTTAATTATCGGATAAGGTGACTAGAACACCGAGAATAGACTAAAGTCCAACCAGACCGAACAAGTTAAACTTAAGGAGTGTTTATATAAGTTATAAACACTGATGTGACTATGTGGTAATGTGTCTAGGAGAAAGATTGACTGTGAATTACAATGTTATATGTTATAAATTATTGTGCTTATTGTGAGACCGATATTATTGGTTATAGGTCTTTCGAACGCAGATACGTATATTGTGTAGTTGTAATCAACGGAGAAGGCAGGTTTCCTTAACTCAACCTTGAGTTATATTTATTCAAGGCAAAACTATGATTTTAATCACTAAACTTGGCACGTTTTACTTAATACACCACTGAACTTTTAATTTTTTAGATTACATCATTAAACTAATTAAAATTTTTTAATTGGGTCATTCCGTCTAAAATAGTTGACAGACGTTAAAGTGACGCTGATGTGGCGCTGATGTGGCAAAAAAATAAAAAAAAAATTACTTATGTGGCAAAAAAAATCAAAAAAAGATTTTAATTTTTTTTTTAACATTTTAAAGTTTTAAAAATAACAAAAACATAATAAAATATAACAAAAAATTAAAATAATTTTTTTTAAAAAACAATTTTTTTTTAAAAACAGATTTTTGAAAAAATATATATTTTTTTGAAAACAGATTTTTTTTTAAAAAAAAATTGAATTCTATAAAAAATATATTTTTAAAAAAAATAGAATTCTATAAAAAGATTACTTTTTTTAAAAAACAGTTTTTTTTAAAAAAATAGTTTTTTTTAAAAAAAACATTTTTCTTAAAAACAGATTTTTTTTTAAAAAAACAGTTTTTTTTAAAACAGCTTTTTTTTAAAAATAGAATTCTTAAAAAAAAAAATTTTAAAAAACATTTATATTTTTTAAAAAAATAGAATTTTTTCCAAACATTTTTTAAAAAAAAACATATTTTTAAAAAAAATAGAATTTGTAAAAAATGAGACTTTTTAAAAAAACAGATTTTAAAAAAAATTGATTTTTAAAAATTGATTTTTTAAAAAATAGAATTCTAAAAAAATATACTTTTTAAAAAAAACATATTTTTTTTAAAAAAATAGATTTTTTTAAAAAATAGCTTTTTTGAAAAATCTGTTTAAAAAAATTTCTACCATTTTTTTAAAATCTTATAAATTCTATTTTTATAAAAAAAATGTAAAAAAATTTCTACCGTTTTTTAAAAATCTGTTTAAAAAAATTTCTACCGTTTTTTACAAATTCTATTTTTTTAAAAATCTATTTTTAAAAAAATTCTATTTTTTTTAAAGAAATATATGTTTTTTTAAAAAAGTATATTTTTTTTAGAATTCTATTTTTTAAAAAAAACTATTTTTTCAAAAAATTCTGTTTTTTAAAAAATATGTTTTTTTAAAAAAATCTATTTTAAAAAAAAAACTGTTTTTAAAAAAAATATTTTATATAGATTTTTTAAAAAAAAACTGTTTTAAAATAAAATTTTTAAAAAAAGTTCTACTTTTTTGAAAAATATGTTTTTTTAAAAAGTTCCATTTTTTTAAAAATCTTTTTTTTAAAAATTCTCTTTTTATAAAAATCTGTTTTTTTTAAAAAAAGTTGTTTTAAAAAAAATTCTATTTTTAAAAAAAATATATGTTTTTTTTAAAAAAGTATATTTTTTTTAGAATTCTATTTTAAAAAAAATCTGTTTTTTAAAAAAATTGATTTTTTGAAACAACTGTTTTTAAAAAAATATATTTTTTGTAGAATTCTATTTTTTTAAAAAAAACTGTTTTCAAAAAAAATATATTTAAAAAAAAATCTGTTATTTTAAAAATTTTTTAAATTTTTTTATTGTATTTTATTATGTTTTTGTTATTTTTAAAACTTTAAAATGTTAATTATTTTTTTCAAAATCTGTTTTTGATTTTTTTTTGCCACATAAGCAATTTTTTTTTATTGTTTTGCCACATCAGCTCCACTTTAACGTCTGTCAACTATTTTGGACGGAATGACCCAATTAAAAAATTTTAATTAGTTTAATGATGTAATTCAAAAAATTAAAAGTTCAGTGGTGTATTAAGTAAAACGTGCCAAGTTTAGTGGTAAAAATCATAGTTTTGCCATTTATTCAATTATTATGGTGGTTACTTATTGTTGATTATACCACGCCCGAGAATTTATTTTTGATTATTCGCAGTTAGTGCATGTTTATTAATTCAAATTGAATTAGTGACTCTGAGAATATACTTGTAGAATAACTGTTGTTGGATATTCACATACGTAGAAGTTATTATTGATTTTAAATAGTATAGTTAAATTTTGTCTATTATTTAATCTTATTGAAAAATGTCTTAGCTAATTGTTCTAGCTAGACGAACCATTGTTAGAACTTGATAGGTTCGAGAAGAGAATTCAATTATTATTGACAGATTGATGTCAATTATTTCGGCTAGATCGAAAAGTGACTAAATATTGAAATCATAATATTTCGTTGTTAAATCAAATTCTGATTTAAAGATTGAGAAGAACAACCTTTTTTATAAAGGGAACATATTTGGTCGTATATTCGGCTATTGCGCGCGTTTTGAGTATTATGCATAATATAGGGTACAAGGAGTTAGCCACTCTGAGTATTTGCATAGGGGTATAATTTAATCATTATGGTTATCTAATACACCTGGGTATATTAAAGTCCAAACTTTGATAGTTACTCGAGAAGAGAAGTTCAAGATCCAACGGATCGCTCAACATAAATATGGAAATCATTCCGCTTTGTTATTGCGTAGAATTGATTCTTGATTATTTAATAGAATATCGTAGAAACTTTGAAAGCGTTGTACTCTTTCATTTATCAGATTATTGTGTTGCATAGAATGCGAGAAGACTTGTTTGTTATTAAAGATTTGTTCAGCTATTTCAAAGTTACCCAAACTTTGGTTTTATTCTATCAAATTAGATAGTTTGTTATTCTTGATTCTTATACATTTATTGTATGTCTTAACTTGCGGGGAAAATCTTTTGCTCACCCTTGCTAGATAAAACATTTCAGCTAGGGAAGAAGAGGCCAGCGGGTTCAAGAAGAACAATGGCAAAGGCAAAATGCTGGAGTAGTTATAATAAACTTATTACTATGTTGTATTTGTAAACCCTTTTTGTATATCTAAAGGGTAAGTTTGTAATGTTAAGGTTAGATGACATGGGATGATGTTGTTAACCTATTAATTAATGTTATGTACGTTTATATTCATCAATGAATGGGTAGTTAGAGGTTATTATATTGTGGATCGTGAGCACCAAACTCGGGGGTCAGGTAACCCGGATTTAGGGGTGTCACAGTACTACTATAGGATTTATGGGTATATTCGCCCCATTCCTATTAAAGCAGCCGTTAATAAGTTAACAAACTCTTGCATCGGATTAATCGGTCCCCCTTCCTATTGATTGACATTGTCTTCTTGATTTCGTTGTCTTCTTCTTGGTGACATTTTTCTGTTAAGATAGATAACATGTCATTATTACTTTCATCTTGTTAATTAGTTATTATTCATGATTTAAACAATAGCGTCAAACTCATTGCACAATATGTTCCATAAGAAGGCTTATATTGCTTTGCTTCCTTGTAGTATAATACTACATCATTTGTTATTACACAGCCTTAGCTGATTACATTACTTTCCCGTAATTGCTTTCCAAAAATTGAGATTTACAAAAGACTACCCTTTGATATACAAAAGAGGGTTTTTACGTCACTACTAGATACATCATATTTAGATATCTAACTCTACTCTAGCTACTAACTAGGTTACATTTTCCTTATGGCATTCTCGTAATCTGCATTGGCTAGACCGGCTATAACATCTCGACTGATAGTATGCTGAGTCTGCCCTACCTCTATCAGATACTCAGCCACTTGCCGTTAAAAATCTCCATGTGAACTCCTATGAATATAGGACATCCTACCAATCTTTTGCTTCTTATCCTTTAGCTCCTGTTTCAGCTCAAAGGCCTCATGCTTTAGCTCATGAACCTTGTCCTTCGCCAAAACTCTCTCATCATGCTCCTCCTCCCACATCAATTCTATGCTCTTCTTGTGATATCCCGAATTTTTAAGAATTAATAAATGAGAATTTAATAAATAAAATTTTTATTTTAAGATGTTTAAGTACGAGTATGTGTATATGTGTTATATATTATGAAATATGTGAATTGGTGTAAAGAAAATTTAAATGTTAATTTAATATTTATTGAAGTAAATAAATATTTTAATTGAATTATTTATTGAGAATATGTGATTAATATGGAGTAATGTAATTAAGTGTATTATATTAATTAAGTGATTATTTAATATTTAATTAATATGTAATGATTTTATGTTATACTTCTAATTTAATTGAGATAATGTAGTGATGTGGTAATTGTTACATGAAGTTATAATTAACGAGTAATTATAATGTGACAATTTTATGTGATTAATTGATGTCAAACTTTTAATTAATTAAATTAATGCTAAGATTTAATTAATGAAAGGATAACATTAAGAATATGTGTTAAAGGATCTATTAAAAGAGTTTAAAAAGTTTTTAAAACTATTTTTCCAAACAAGACCTTACTTTTGTTTTAAACCTATTTTACCCAAACAAGACCTTAACTATTAAAACCTGATTTTAAAATAATAGCCAAACAAGCCTTAAGGCTTTTAAAATTCTAATTTTTGTAACTTATATATTAAATTGATAATTAGTATATGTAATTATATTAGGAGTTACATATTCTATAATTATATGTGTTATATGTATATTGTATATACACTAAGTTACGTTAGTTTTCTAAACCTAAGTCTAAACTAAGAACAAAGAGAAGAAGAGAGAATACAGAGAAGAAAAAGAAGAAGAAGAAGAAGGGAAACCTTGAGAAAATAAAAGAAAAGCTTTCATCATCCCCATCTTTTCTCCTAATTCAACCTAGAAAGGTATCAAACTAACCCTTATACTAAATTAAGATATTTTGTATTTAGTCTTTGTAAAATTAGGTTTTCATGATTATGAATTTATATGTATATATAGTGTTCATATGTTTTCATATGTGATTGTTGTTGGTCGGAAAACCGATCACTAAACACGCATAAGTATACGCGGTCTAACAAGTAATACAGTGATAAGAAGTGTGTCGTACCCACGAGGAACTATGACTAATATTTACCAAATACCGACTGTTTATCGCTAAAGTCTTATTCGAACAGCACTAAATGGAAGTGTGATTAATCTAATTATACTACTTAACAAAGCAAGTAAATGGATAACAAATGGAAATCTAAGGAATTACAAGCTAAGGTCACAACTTCACCCCCACACAGGCATTCTGTCGAACACCTGGCGTGCTATGTTCATCAAACTAGCTACCTTTCTCTCTTTGGTCTAAATGGTCACGACAATTTGTCGACCGAGAACACACAGGTGCTTATGCACCTCTGTCGAGGTATGCACAAACATATCCTCTCCAGATCCACCCTAAAGGGAATAGAACAGAAAAGAACGTCCAAGCTAGATGCAATCCTACATATGTCTATGTGAATCAATCATAACAAGGATTTAAGCATAAGTTCTCATTGAGGCCGCACGTGGCGCACATAGATATGTCTATTCTACGCACAACTTATGCAGTCGAAACCCACAATCATATGCCAATATATTTAGGTGTAAATCTACAATTCTTCTGTCGATATCATGCAGATTACCAAAATCATCACTAATTTCTTATCGAGAATCATAAAGCACAAATATATTAGACCAAATCATATTGTGCCAACCAAAGAGATAAAGACAGTCAATTCAAATAACAAAAGGGATCCATTATAACCTTAGAGCAAATATTCAATTCATAGCTATTAAACCAAATACAAGTAGCAAATAAGACAACATTTATGGATTACAATAATAGAGGAAGTAAATGGATAAGAAGGAACTCTATCAAAGCCCTTCAGTCACCAAGCAATCCGCTCCTTTCAAGCTTTCCAATCGGTGTCGCTCGTTGCTCTTGTGCTCCAAAGAAATGCAGACTTCACCCTAATCTATATGTACAGAGATAAGAAAGAAAGAGAAATTATAGAAGAAAAACTAATCTATCCTATTCTATTTACATGATTTGTGTTATGAGATCTATATCCCTTTTCTCTCTCTCCTTTCTAATGCAAGCGGCTGCTCGTTGCTTATATACTGCTCCCCCCTTCTTTTAGGTCATTAAAAGACTCATTACTTCTTGGGCACCGGAGCTCGCGCTGCGGCGCGAGCTGAGGCGCTGGGGCGCCGTTAATGGCGCTGGGGCGCGAGTCTGGCGCCGACATTAGTGCTGGGGCACCACATGTGGCTCAAACGTGGCGCCAAAAGTCAGTAGCTTTGCCTAGCATTGGCGCTGGGGCGCGAGCTGGGGCTCTAGGGCGCGACTTCCAAGTGTAACACTGGCGCTGCGGCGCCAGTGCAGGAAAAATGGCCAACATGCCCTGTAAGCTGGAAAACAACTCTGCATTGCATCAATTAAGTATAATAACACTACAATCATATAAAACTATATAAAATCTACGAGAACAGACAACTATTTAAGTCATAAAATATCCGATTCGCGGGTATAAATCTCGCTCATCAATTGTATGCCATGAAAGGATTTTCACAATACAATCGTTGTAAAAACAAATTTTAAAATCATGTTCTTCTATCTTTTCATAATTTTAGGGTTCTACGTAAAATTCTTTTGGGGAAACTTCATAATTTTAATATGTGAATGGGATGTGTGTGTGTGTGTATATATTTATATATATGTATACACTTACATGAGATTTTTATATTTGTTCAAAAGATTCAATTCACAAAGATATGATGAACATAATTTCATGTTCATAGTGTTTGATTATGAAGTTACGTTAAAAATTGTTCTTAAATATTTGATGTAAGCATGAGTTATGTGTAATATGGGTTATATTATGATATATTATGAGTTATATAGTTGTTCTAGCAATTCAATTCATGTAATTTTGATAAACATGAGGAATTTATTTCATAATAATTTTCTATGAATTAATTTCTAAAAAATGGCTTTTAAAACCATCAAATTGATGTTTAATTTATAGTATAATTATAAAATTGGTGATAGATTGTGTTAATATGATAAGAAACGAAAAGAACGCAAGTTAAATGAATATATTTGGTTAAGAAACGAATTCGTAGTGAATGAATTCGCTAAATATGTTACAATATGAAAGTTTAGTATGAACATGAGTTTTGGGTCAAGATTTAGGCTAATTACTATATCTGTAAATTGTTATAAGTCTTGTATATTGTAGTTCTATGAATTACGAATCCATAGAGTCGAAAACGGACTGATTTGGGTGTGTATAACTCAAGTTACGAAGGTTAGAAGGAGAAAGGGTCAAATATTTGTAAGAACAGTACAACTAGAAAAATAAATGTGTGGGCGCTACAGCGCGGCCCCCAAGGCTATTCAGGGCGCTGCAGTGCCGAAATAGTTGACACGGCCGGACAGTTTTGAACTCATATAGTAAAATAACCATAACTTTTTCATATAGACCCCGATTGAGGTAATTCCGGATGATCCGAAATGAGGACGAATAGCCCTACAACTTTTGTTCTTTAAGGTGTTCAATTTGAGGTGGGGAACAGGGGTCAAAATGGTCATTTGTGAGACTGATATGTATTAGGAGGCAATCAGAGGGCGTCGGGCATGCACATATGCAAGTGTAGTGCTCCGGATGATAAAAGATTGTGTCCTAAGTTATAAAACATGAATGTTAGTAAATATAATGATGATTAACATTAATAAAAGATGTATTATATAAGTTATGTAAGCACACTAAGCATACACAAGAGAGACTATTCAGGCGTGTGACAAATGAACGTCGAAACGCCGTGACAAGTGTTAATGAACATTATAAGATATGGAATGAGTTTAATATAAAACCCATAAGTATTCCTAGCAAGACTTAAATACTTGAATGAATTTTGAATATTACATATGTCGAAAAGTTAACACAATCTAATTGAACATTGTGTGCTAATTAACAGAAAGGATTATGAGATGTGGAGTAGAGTTTACATTACAATTACTATGTATTGTTATGTGACTAATAGTTGATGTGTATGATTATAGAATTGTGTAGGGGGCACGTGAAGTGTAGATAGCTGTAAGCTGTTAATCTGTTATTGGTAAACAACGATCAATGCAAGTCTTTCGGTTCCTATTTTCTACGTGGATTTGATGAACTGTTTTAAATTGCATGATATGTTATATGTGTTGTAAGCGGGCATGATATGTTATACATGCTATAATCGTGAAATGTTAAAGTCAATTTATGATTACATTATTTTGGTTAAATAATAATGATTGAGTAAGGAACTTAGTCTTTATATTTTCTATGTGAATTAAAGCATGTATGCCGTGTTACTTTAATTATTAGGATATGTATGTTGGGCATATTATTACGTGTTATGTGACACATGAAAACTGTTAGAACTTGCTGAGCTGTCGAGCTCACTCTTGCAAATAATAATTTTTATAGGTTAAGATTTCAAGGTAATGATATGTGCTAAGTGAATGATAGAGATCCATATTCACGAAGATTACTTGTGTTTTATGAGAATTTTATTTAATATTTTGAATGTAACATGTTGTTGAATTGTTAGTTGAGCTATCCAGTGTATATGGATATCTATTTATGATGTAAGACTTTGTATAGTCATTTTGTTGTAACGATTCATGATATAAATTTGAATCGAAGAGATGTAATGTAAAGTTTGTGATTTAGGGCAATATATAAGGAAATGTATAAAAGTTTTATATATTCTGCATTTTTAGTGATTTTTAATATCGAATAATGATGTAAAGATAGATTAAAGTTGTATTGTTAAAGATCGAGAAGGAGAATGTTATTGTATGAATTTTGGGGTCGTTATAGTTGGTATCAAAGCTGTAGGACGTTATAAACCTTAGGTAGGAGTACCGTAGGCTATAACCTTAGAGAAGGAAGGTGAAGATAATGAAAGAATAAGCTCAAATGGAGTTTGAACAATAAGAAGTAATTTAAGAAATTTATAAAGAAGGGATTAAAACATGTGTGAAAGGATTCAAAGAAGAATCTAGCAGAGTTATAGGGAATATGAATGTGGGGTTACCCAACTCTAGTAATAAGGATGTAGGGTGATGTCTATAAGAAGAGAATGATAAAGAAGTTAAGAATAAAAAGTTATATTTAAGTATGGTACAATTGTACTCTTTAGTAGTTGATGTATGGTATCTAGGCTAAACGATTCCTTCATAGAGTGGAGGTATATATGAACTAGTAACTCGGAACCTAGTTTGTTGGTTGTTTGTGGGAAACCAATTAGCATACCGTATTGAAACTATTAGAGACTCGATGTGTACCAAGTATAAAAAATGGATACGTATGATGAAAATGTAAAACTTGAATGAAATGTTGAGCAACGTAAATGAAGTTAAAAATTCTTAAAGAAGAATTGTTATATAAACAAGAAAATTCAAAGAAGAATCTTGAAGAGATATAAAGATAAGAATTGAGAGTTACCTAACTCCAATAGTCAAGATAATGAATAATGATGAATAGACAAATTCTGTAAGATTAAAAGCATAAATGAAATCATAAATGATGAAAAAGGAAAGAAAGCGGATCGTAAAACAAAACGATCACGAGTTAAGAAAAGAATCTTAAGGGAGATGATTATAGAATAAGATCACGACGTGATCTGTTTAAATTATAAAAGAAAGATGGTCTGTAATGTTTGAATAATTATAGCTTGACGCTATGAAGATAATGTACTATGAAATAGTACGAGGTAAACTTGTGAGGAGTTATAAATGATGAGGTACAAAAAATTTGTATCGAGCAAAGAGCAAGTTATTAACAAGATAGAGTTAGGTGGGATTTCAATTGAGGACTCATTTGATAGCTGAGTTGTACAAACTTTTGTATGGGAGAGGGTTTTGTGCTTGCACTCAGTTTATCACATAGATAATCATTGTATGTATATGTGGCGAAAATGTGATTCTTTTCTCATGTGCATATTTGATTGTTAGAAACTATTAAGATTAGTCAAATATTATTAGGATTAGGTGCGATTCTTAAAACTAATGCATATGGTATGTTCGTGACTTATAATACTATGGTATGTTTGGAACCCCTCAGCGAATGGACGCCTATGGTTTGACTAGGATAAGATCTTAAACTCATATTATTGTGGCAAGTTCCTGAACTTCCAATGTGTAGTAAGTTTGATGAACTATACTGGGGGTATACGAAGATTGAAGTTGATGGATACCTGGATATTCTAAATTTACTAGTTATACTAGACTTTCGAGATTTATTGACTTCGTGCCGATGGTTGTACTTTTGATTTTTGAAATATGTTGGATCACACTACTGAACCAAAGAATTTTTAAAATAGTGCTATTATTTGCATATCTATGTTGTTTGTTTCGGCTAGGAAAAAAAATAATTTTTAAAATTTTAAAATATATTTTAACTACATGTTTCGGATGATATAATAAACGATGGAGTCTTCAATGCAATGGAACCTGTTGTTGGATGTGATCATATGATCGTCAGCCCACTATGGTGAGATGTAGTATGACAACGTCATAATCATGACGTGATAAAAAGATTTTTTAGATTTCTTTAAGATATGAGAATATATATATATATATATATATATATATATATATATATATATATATATATATATATGATTGATGTCCGAATTGTTGGCGAAGTCTATGTTATTTGATTCAGCTAGACGAATATTGAAAGATGTTCATGAAATTCAAGCGTTTCTTGAGAAGTTATGACAAACCAAATTATTTTGGTGCGGATTCAGATGTTGAAAAGCTGAGATGAACAACCCTTTTATAGGGGATTACGCGGAGGCATTTAGATATTTGTGCACAATACATGGTACGAAGGGCTGATCACCCTAAGTATGGGAAGTCCCTACAGTATTACTGTTAAGGTTAAAGTTGAAAGATTACTTGTAACCGTGGACATAGTTCGTGGTCTTGTGACCCTCAGTTACATCTCTAAAAAGCTAAGAAGAACAACCCTATTATGGGGGAATTATTTTTACGTGATGCGTTTAGATGTTTGTGCACAATAAATCGCACGAAGGGCTTAACACCCTAAGTACGTGAGTCTCTATAGTCTAATGAATGTTAAGGTTTAAGTTGAAAGAGTACTTATAACCATGGACGTAGTTCAAGGTCTTGTGACCCCACAGCATAATTTGAGAATCTTTTAAATTCCTTAGTTATTCATAATGCTTCCCAATTATTGAGCAATTGTGGAAGATTCTGGTTATTCTAAAAGGCGAACGTGGTAAGGATGATATTCCTTAGAAAGAAGTAAGTCGTAAAATGCGACACTAAATGATGAATATATTGACTAAGTGAGAAAAAGAAATTTTAAAATGAGAAGGAGATGAGTTATCAAAGAATAATATAAAATTTTTAATAGAAAAGTTTAATAATTGTAGAAAGATCTTTGTGGAAAGAAAGTGTTTATAGAACCCAATGAATGAATATAGTATTAACGTAAAATCTATTTTGATAGATTGAATGAATAAAGATTAATAAATAAAATTTCGAGGACGAAATTCTTAGAAGAAATGGTGAATGTAATATCTCAAGTGTTTATGATAACGATCCTTAGAAAATGAAATTAATGGGCTAAAGAATATATAATATTTGATATATGACTGTGTTTAATTGAAGGCTATGTAATAAAACCTAAAAGTTGTTGAAAAAATGAATGAAGTATATATATATATATATATATATATATATATATATGTGTGTGTGTGTGTGTGTGTGTGTGTGTGTGTGTGTGTGTGTGTGTGTGTGTGTGTGTGTGTGTGTAAATCTTTTTGCTAAGTTAACGTGTTGAAGTTATTCAACAATAATTGTGAAAGAGAGTTTGTGAAAACTTAGTAAGGAAGGATTCGTTGATTCCGAGGACGGAATCCTTATAAGGAGGGAAGGATGTGACATCCCGGATTTTTAAGAATTAATAAATGAGAATTTAATAAATAAAATTTTTATTTTAAGATGTTTAAGTACGAGTATGTGTATATGTGCTATATATTGTAAAATATGTGAATTGGTGTGAAAGGAATTTAAATTTAAATTTAATATTTATTGAAGTAAATAAATATTTTAATTGAATTGTTTATTGAGATTATGTGATTAATATGGAGTAATGTAATTAAGTGTATTATATGAATTAAATGATTATTTAATATTTAATTAATATGTAATGATTTATATTATAGTTCTAATTTAATTGAGATAATGTAGTGATGTGGTAATTGTTACATGAAGTTATAATTAGCGAGAAATTATAATATAACAATTTTATGTGATTAATTGATGTTAAACTTTTAATTAATTAAATTAATGTTAAGATTTAATTAATGAAAGGAAAACATTAAGAATATGTGTTAAAGGATCTATTAAAATAGTTTAAAAAGTTTTTAAAACCTTTTTCCCAAACAAGGCCTTACTTTTGTTTTAAACATATTTTACCCAAATAAGACCTTAACTATTAAACATGGTTTTAAAATAATATGATTTTGCCAAACAAGCCTTAGGGTTTTTAAAATTTTAATTTTTGTAACTTATATATTAAATTGACAATTAGTATATGTAATTATATTGGGAGTAACATATTCTATAATTTTATGTGTTATATGTATATTGTATATACACTAAGTTACGTTAGTTTTCTAAACCTAAGTCTAAACTAAGAACAAAGAGAAGACGAGAGAATACATAGAAGAAGAAGAAGAAGAAGAGGAAGAAGAGGAAGAAGAAGAAGAAGAAGAAGAAGGGAAACCTTAAGAAAACAAAAGAAAAGCCTTCATCATCTCCACCTTTTCTCCTAATTCAACCTAGAAAGGTATCAAACTAACCCTTATACTAAATTAAGATGTTTTGTATTTAGTCTTTGTAAAATTAGGTTTTCATGATTATGAATTTATATGTATATATGGTGTTCATATGTTTTCATATTTGATTGTATTCCATGAAAGGATTTTCACAATACAATTGTTGTAAAAACAAGTTTTAAAATCATGTTCTTCTATCTTTTCATAGTTTTAGAGTTCTATGTAAAAATCTTTTGGTGAAACTTCATAATTGTGATATGTGAATGGGATGTGTGTGTGTGTGTGTGTGTGTGTGTGTGTGTGTGTGTGTATATATATATATATATATATATATATATATATATATATATATATATATATATACGCTTACATGAGATTTTTATAATTGTTCAAAAGTTTTAATTCACAAAGATATGATGAACATGATGAAATCCTGTTCATAGTGTTTGATTATGAAGTTACGTTGAAAATTGTTCTTAAATCTTTGATGTGAGCATGCGTTATGTGTAATATGGGTTATATTATGATACTAGATAGCGACAACATAAACCGTATGTTGTCTAATATTCGGCGACGATTGTGTCCGTCGCTATTTTATTATTGCCTACTAACGAATTACACATGGTGACGGAGTATCTGGTTTTAAGCGGCAACAGATAGATTTAGCGACGACAAGGAAGTCCATCAAAATGTTATATCACATAGATTCCGACATCGAGCGACATCATCAATTCTAGTTATTTTTGGTAGAAATCAATTGTATGAAAATGTTGTTCAAATATGATATTAGGGTTTTTAACGTATTTTCA
Organism: Panax notoginseng; assembly: GCA_016801055.1. Lineage (NCBI taxonomy): Eukaryota > Viridiplantae > Streptophyta > Magnoliopsida > Apiales > Araliaceae > Panax > Panax notoginseng. The sequence goes on along the minus strand of CM029014.1, from coordinate 57,998,994 downwards.
TTCACGTCTAGCTTCTTAGATGGGATTAATTATGAGATCCGATATTTCCCCATTATACTACTATAAGAGTAATATTTTTTTTAATAAAGAGGAGTTTCTCCGTCATGCGATCAGACTATGTCTCCCCTCTCCGAACAAAGTTTTCAGTAACAGGCTTACATCTGCTCTCCGCGGCCCCTATGCTGCTCTAGTGGGAGTTGAATTTAAAACATTCGAATTTACGATTGAACCCAAGTTCTGCCTTAAACCACTGGGACAGGCGACGAGGTTCATAAGAGTAACATTTACCATTTTGTATTATTTTAAATTGGAATACCAATTTTACTGATATATACTAATATAAAACGATACACTACTACTCAAGTTTATTAACATATCCATTATTAATCAAAACTCTAATGAAATATTGGGAGAACATGAAAATAAAATATATAATTAACGTTTACAAATTTTATAAATAAAACTCATTATAAAACGAAGTATTGACAAACATATATCTCTTCAGAATTAGGTCAGCTACTCTCATCATCGATCGATATTCTAGTATCCAACAAAATAGAGTACTCCATTCCTTTCATAATATATGAGTATTTTGCAGAAAGCTTAAAAATTAAGGAGAGTTTTTATCTTAAATATATACAACTCAGTATAAATAAACTATATATCTGCAAGGGTTCATTAACTTTTATTTTTGGGAAGTTCTAGAAGAAAATATATAGAAATAAATGCGCTAGTATTCTCTTTTATCTATCTATTTTATAAAGGGAGGGGGACAGAAAAACTGTCAAACTTGAGGCTCTGTCACATACTCATGTAATTTACTTTATCTTTCATGTCTTTTAATTTTTTCTTTAATTGCAGTGTGTGCCACAACCCATAAACCCTAGTATTCATAAAAAGGCAATAATGCAACGTTCATAGTTAGTGATTCCATCAAAAATATTATTAAAAAGACATATATTAAGAGCCGGGAAAATAAAATAGATTTAAATAACAAATAAATGAGACATCCTTTTATAGTTTTATTGAACAATTGAAGTAAATATGTGATGTCTAATAAACTAAAAAATTTCAAAGATACAGTTAATCAAATTTAGAGGTTTGGAGGTCAAATAATTATAATAGCAAGCCTTTTGGACATCGATAAGCCCGATAAAAAGAATAATTCTAGTCAAATACTCTTTCCATTTCAAAATTAGAAATGTATTTTTTAATTCCACAACTTTTAAAGATAATAAGTGTACCATTAGCAACATATCTATTATGACTCGCTATCCAAAGTAAGCCTAAGTAAGAACGATGGACCCTAAATAGTAATTTGACCAATTAAGTCATTGACACATGTCAAATATTGACACACTAGCTGTGTCCCGTGCCTCTAGCACTACATGAACGGTATGATTTATCCCAAACTTTGGACGGCCCAGATGATTTATTAGGGTAAGCAGGTATTCAAAATCAGTTGTATTTTATTAGATAGATATTATGAGTTTTATGGTTGTTCTAGCAATTCAATCCATGTAATTTTGATAAACAAGAAGAATTTTGTTCATAATGATTTTTTGTGAATTAATTTCTGAAAAATGGCTTTTGAAACTATCAAATTGATGTTTAATTCATATTATAATTGTAAAATTGGTGATGAATTGTGTTAATACGATAAGAAACGAAAAAAACGTAAGTTGAATGAATATATTTGGTTAAGAAACGAATTCGTAGTGAATGAATTCGCTAAATATGTTAAAACACGAAAGTTTAGTATGAACATGAGTTTTGATTCAAGATTTAGGCTAGTTAGTGTTTTATTAAATTGTTATAAGTTTAGTATGTTGTAGTTCTATGAATTACGAATCCATAGAGTCGAAAACGGACTGATTTGGGTGTGTATAACTCAAGTTATGAAGGTTGGAAGGAGAAAGGGTAAAAAATTCGTAAGAACAGTACAACTGGAAAAACAAATGCATACGTTACTATGAAGGGATGCTATAGCACGGCCCCCAAGGCTATTCGGGGCGCTACAACGCCGGAATAGTTGACATGGCCGGATAGTTTTGACCTCCTATAGTAAAATGGCCATAATATTTTCATACAGATTCCGATGGAGGTGATTCAAGATGATCCGGAACGAGAACGAATAGCCCTACAACTTTAATTCTTTAAGGTGTTCAATTTGAGGAAAAAAATAGGGGTAAAAATGGTCATTTATGGGACTGATATGTATGAGGCAATCGGAGGGCGTCGGGCTTGCACGTATGCAAGTGTAGTGCTCCTGACGATAAAAGATGGTGTCCTAAGTTATAAAATATGAATGTTAATAAATATAATGATGATTAACATTAATAAATTATGTATTAGATAAGTTATATAAGCACACTAAGCATACACAAGAGAGACGATTCGGACGTGTGACGAATAAACGTCGAAATGCCGTGATAAGTGTTAATGAACATTATAAGATATGGAATGGGTTTAATATAAAACCCATAAGTATTCCTAGCAAGACTTAAACACTTGAATGAATTTCAAATATTACATAAGTCAAAAAGTTAACACAATCTAATTGAACATTGTGTGCTAATTAACACGAAGGATTATGAGATGTGGAGTAGAGTTTACATTATAATTACTATGTATTGTTATGTGACTAATAGTTGATGTGTATGATTATATAATTGTGTAGGGCACGTGAAGTGCAGATAGCTGTTAGATGTTAATCTGTTATTGGTAAACAACGATCAAGGTAATTCTTTCGGTTCCTATTTTCTACGTGGATTTGATGAACTGTTTTAAATTATATGATATGTTATATGTGTTGTAACCGGGCATGATATGTTAAACATGTTGTAATCATGAAATATTAAAGTCAATTTATGACTACATTGTTTTGGTTAAATAATGATGATTGAGTAAGGAACTCAATCTTTATATTTGCTATGTGGATTAAAACATGTATGCCATGTTACTTTAATTATTAGGATATGTATGTTGGGCATATTATTACGTGCTATGTGACACATGAAAATTGTTATAACTTGCTGAGCTGTCGAGCTCACTCTTGCAAATAATAATTTTTGCAGGTCAAGATTTCAAGGTAAGGATATGTGCTAAGTGAATTATAGAGATCCATATTCACGAAGATTACTTATGTTTTATGAGAAATGTATTTAATATTTTGAATGTAACATGTTGTTGAATTGTAAGTTGAGCTATCCGGTGTATATGAATATCTATTTATGATGTAAGACTTTGTATAGTCATTTTGTTGTAACGATTCATGATATAAATTTGAATCGAAGAGATGTAATGTAAAGGTTGCGATTTAGGGCAATACAAAAGGAAATGTATAAAATTTTTAAATATTCTGCATTTTTAGAGATTTTTAATATCGAATAATGATGTAAAGATAGATTAAAGTTGTATTGTTAACGATTGAGAAGGAGAATATTATTGTATGAATTTTGGGGTCGTTACACTTCTTGTCCTCCAAGATTTATTGGAACTCCTCTTTCAGCTCCCTTACTTCTTTCCCCAACTCGATATTTCTATCCAATATCGTCATGAAAAGTGCCTTCATTGACTTTCCCGGAGTAATCTCTTCTGCAGGTGCTACTGTGTTAAATGACATCACCTCCACCTTCACCTCCAACATGCCATCAAATATTGACATGATGTCCAAGTTCTCTGAGTCTCCTGACTCAACCCCCACCACTTCTGGCTCCTCAGCTACAGGGTTCGGTAAGATCTCTATTTGATTCACCGACTCCTCACTAACGACACGTATATCCCTATACATTACATTATTTCCTGACATCTACAACAAAACAAATTAGTTTGATTAGTACACATCATTAGTATATTAAAAACACATATCACATTTAATGCATTTTTAGGGTTATTTTCATATTTTACTTCTTTAACTCTTCTTAAGGTTCTTTCCCCCCCCCTTAAGTTTTATAACCTATAACTTTGATACCAACCTGTGACGCTAATGGTACTTTCTACCAAGCATCACACAAGGGTACTTATCAATTTTCCACGGACTTGCTCAGCGCCCCCTACGAAAAGTCTGGCTTCGGTGCATTCCCTTATAGGGACGTCACCAACAAAAGTTTCTAGGTTCTTAACGTATTGCGCTTTATGGCTTTGAAACCAACTTGTGACGCTAATGGTACTTTCAACCATAGCACCTCACAAGGGTACCTATCAATTTGCCACCGACTTGCTCGGCGCCCTCTACGGAAAGTCTTGCTTCGGCGCATTCCCTTATAGGGACGTCACCAGTAAAAGGCTCGGGGTTCTTAATATATTGCGCTTTATGGCTTTGATACCAACCTGTGATACCCCCAAATTTGGGTATCTTTCAACCCGATAGATGGTGCTACATGGTGCTACAGTTCACACATACATTCAATTGAAATGCCTTAAAAGAGTGAATATGTCTTCTATATATTCCAAAATAATAATACCATTCCCAGGTTCTTTATAACCATTACATGTGTTCTTGTCATAAGATCAAATAATTATAACATTCCTACTATACTATTACAAAGGCAATCTATTTGTCTGTCTTAGCCTTTCCTTTATCTTTATCGGATCCTTCAGTCCGTTCGGTCTTAGCTGCATTCATATGGTTCAAGCAAGAGTGAGCATAACTAGATCAATAAGTACGATAATTTCATTTAAACAACATGTTTGAATCATATGAATCATATATCTTCTATAATTGAATCAATAGTTATGAAGTACTATAGGTAATTCAAAATAGCACTTCTCATTTCCTTAAAATGTTTAACAATGCATAACATAAGTTAAACATAAATTTCGATCCAAGACCTTGAGCATTTTATTCTTTCTTTGAAAAAGGACAACCCGACACCAAGTCCGTAAGTTTGACATATCTTACGAGCACGTCTAGGTGATCAACTTATAGTACTCTATGTTGTACAATAATACTTCTTTAAACGTATCTATGTTTAAGTTTTGGTAACCCCACGTGTCTGTCGTTTGATGAGAAAACATTTGTTTATCATACTCAGTCTTTCTTAGAAATTAATACCAAAATAGTTTGGCAAAAGATAGCAACATTGACAATATTTTGATAGATTATCAATAAATTCAAAAAACACATTAAGTCTAGCCGAAGGAATTAGCTTCGACTTCATTATACATCAATTCATGTGTAAGGTATATGAATTACAAAGCTTGTCCATAAGAACATAGATAATGGTTATAATACTTGCCTTCAGCGTCTTCTACAGTTAATATACTTTTCCTTTAAGTCTTTCAGGATTCTACTATACATGATCACATAACATACCACATTAGGTCATAAATAATCATGTATGATCACTAATTTATCTTACCCTTCTTCTTAATCTAATCATTCCTTAGATTGGTTAATATTCGTTACAGTTTATCGTATTATTTTGTGTTTACGTTTAAGAAATCGTTTGTCAACCTTTAGTTATAATTCTTAAGGTTATAATCATCTTTAATGATGTTACTTTAGGTTTATTAAGTATATAATTCACCATCAATTAACTTCCATATTCTTTATATGCATTTCCCTTCCTTATTGTGTCTTTCCTAGTGCTGGCGATGCGGCGCCAGCTTCCCTATATAAAGCTCGCAATGCGGTGCGAGTTCACAGTATCAAGTTTTCAACATCGGCGCTGCGGCGCCACTCATTCTTCTATGTGCCGCGCTGCGGCGCCACTTCCCAGTGGGCGAGGGCTTGGCCTGGCGCTGCCGGGCCGACTTTACCTCCTTAGGCCGTGCTGCAGCGCCAGCCCTGAGCCTCAGATAAATTTTGACAGATCTTTTCCTCTGTGAATTTTCTGAGCTCATAACTTATTCATTATAAGTATGAATTGACTCGTTCAAAAGCCGTTAGCTCACATCTCACATGAACTACGATGTCATTAGAAAATCTTACAGTTTGGAATCTGTTAACATGGAATTCAACTATTAAGTTCTTTATTGAGCGTTTGTTAAATGTTCGTGAACGTTCAAAGCTCGTTTCTTCGTTCTAAGTCAGCATTTGACCATTTTCGAGTCCACAACTCGAAAATGCAAACTTAGACTATTCTCCATCGAAAACCAATATTTTTGAGTTAAACAGTGACTTTTGACTTTCATTCTGAGGTTTTCACGGTTTCGACGATTATCATCTAATCTCGTAAATTTCGTCATAACTTCGTTACTTGAGATTTTTTCACCGTTCAAAATGAATTCATTCCATATATTTTTCAACCTATCTAATCTTATTTCATTCAAACTTATATATGATGGTTTTCAATTTGTTAATCAACAACAATTATGACAATTCTTCAATGTTCTTCATTAGTCCATAACTTATATAATTATGATTCACTTGTACATGGCTTATTAAGGTTTAAGTCCATTAATTAGCCATACTTATCACTTTTTATGATACATACTCCACCAATCATCACTTCTCTATCAAGCTACAACTAAAGAGAGGAAGATTAATGGTCTAGAGGTTCTTACACTTGATGTTCTAGCTTGGCTCTTCTTCTTTCTTCTTGGATTATGAAAATCTAGCTCTTACCTCTCTCTCTCTTTCTCAATATAATCTAAGTTGTTGGTGGAAAATGAATTAGGCAAAAATGAACCACCGAGCTCTTCTATTTATAGATTTTCCAAGGTTAGGGTATTATGGACTTTTAGGCCATCCCACCTCCTTTCTCCCACCTCCTTACTCTTCATTTCTTACTAAACACTCATCTTATCCTTTGCTTGGCCACCAAGTGGCTAGCCATGACTCACTTATGGGGCCCACATGGTTTACCCCATGGGTTTTCTGACCCAGTGACCCATCGGTTCGATCCACGGGTCCGATTATTAGTTTGGGCTTTAGGTTTAATTACTTTGAGCCTAACGTTGGGCTTGCATTATTAATCTTTAGGCTTTAACAAGTTTGCACTTGGGCTTTCCCAATTCATACACAAATCCTACAAGTCTCTTGTAAATAGGATTAAAGTGTTTAACGTAAAATCATCGTATTCCTTTCGTGTACTAGTTTGTATAATCTTTCATCATATACGTTATACTATCTTTCATATATACTAGTATGATCTTTCGTATCATACTCGTATTCATTGCTTCATGTAATACTTGCTTATTATACGATCATTCTTTATTCAATCTTTACTTTTCTTATCATTCTCAAACTTAGTACGCACGTTAAAAACTACGTTTGTCATAATTGAATTATTATTACATAATCTATCATTTCTTATTATTTAATCATTACGTATTTCTCTGAAGTTCAAAAATAATCCCTGAGCAAAAATTGATGAATAGTGTTTTTCGGAGAATTTATCGGAAAGCTTTTATTTTCGTCTTAAAAATTCAAACACCTTAATTCTACCTCGTAGCCAGAATACTACGATATTACGACACTTTTAGGTTATAAAACATCCTTCATCTTGTCTACTCATTATAATAACATATATAATAATTTTATTCATTATTTAATCAAATAAAATTATTTTACAAATAATCTAATTTTCTCGGTCGTTACGTAGACACCTAGCCTACGTTGATATTCCATAAAGTATACATTAATGCACTATACATATTACATGGTCATATAGACATCATTTGTATAACTTACACATTTCATTAATCTTACTATATGGTTTCAATATTATATATTCATATCACAATGTCACACTATACTTTATATTATATAAATGTAGTTATTGTATAATATGTGATTACCTATCTTTGCACTTAGCAATTTATTGAACAACATTAATCTTATAATATTAATCAATTATTTATTCATTAAAATGCTATTACTCACAATAACAATTAATTAATAATATATTATTAATTAATCATTCACTTATTCTTTAATTAATTAAGTCATCGTAAATCTCATTATCGTGCCACACGAGGCATTCTTCGAGCTTATCATAAACTCCAAAATTTTTCAATTCATATAAATTCAATTTGAATTAATTGAATTACTCATCTCACAATACATCAATATTTATATTCAAATAAATATTCATTTTCTTGTTATATCACAATAATATTTATTCATAAAATTCACGGTTCTTACAGATATGCCACATGAATTGGGTAAAACTATTTTGATTGATGTCCGAGTTGTTGTTAGAAGTCTGTGTTATTTGATTCAGCTAGACAAATATTGAAAGATGTTTATGCAGTTCAAGTGTTTCTTGAGAAGTTATGCCAAAGTAAATTATTTTGGTGTAGATTCAAATGTGGAGAAGCTAAGCTGAACAACCCTTTTATAGGGAATTATATTACGCGAAAGCGTTAAAATGTTTGCACATAAAACATTGTACGAAGTGTTGATCCCCTTCAATACGAGAAGAAAGGTCCATATAGTCTTATGACAGTTAAAGATTCAAGTCGAGAAACTTGATAACTTAGGGACGTAGTTCAAGGTCTTGTGACCGATCAACATAATTTGAGAATCTTTTAAATTCCTGAGTTATCCATTCTGTTTCACATTTATTGAGCAATTGTGGAAGATTCTTGTTATTCTGAAAAGCCAATGTGGTAAGGACGATATTCCTTAGAAGAAGTTTGTCATAGAATGCGACACCTAATGATGAATATATTGAACGAGTGAGAAAAGAAATTTTGAAATGAGAAGGAGATTAGTTATCAAAGAATAATGTAAAACTTTTAAAAGAGAAAAATGTAAAGAATGCGATGATTTTAGAAAGATCTTTAGAGAAAGAATTTGGTTATAAAATCCAATGAAGAATATAGATTAACATAAATTTTATTTTGATTAATTGAAAGAACGGAGATTTGTAAATTAAAATTTCGAGGAAAATATTCTTAGAAGAATGGGTGAATGTAATATCCCAAGTGTTTATGAATTGAGTATGTGATAATGATAATTGGAAAAAGGTAATGAACGAGTTAAAGAATATATAATACTCAAAATATAATTGAGTTTAAGTGAAGGTTATAAAAAAAAGCTTGGGAGAATTTATTGAGAAAAAGACTAGAATAGGAAATATAAAATTCTTATTGTTGAGGTAATGTGTTGAAGTTACTCAACGATATTTTTTTTTGAAGGAGATTCAAGAAAGCCTGAGTAAGGTAGGGTTTCGGTGATTCTGAGGACAAAATCCTTATAAAGAGGGAAGGATGTGACAACCCGAATTTTTGGAAATTATTATATTAAGAATTTAATAAATAAAATTCTTATTATGAGATGTTTTGAGTTTAAGTAAATGTATATTTGTTATATATTTTGAATTATGTGAGTAATTCACTTAATTAAAATTGTGAATTAATGTAAATATATTTGTTTTAATAAAATGAGGAAGTAATATGTAAAACCCCAAAACCCTAATAAGACTCGGATATGTAAATTCAGTTATATTAATAAAATCTCTCCATTCTGAAATTGTTATGTGTTAATATATACCCTGTTTAACAAATTAGGTCAAATAAATTTTCGTCCGAAAATTAACGTGCTTGACACCACGTGCTTAAAAAATTTCTTCCAAAAACGAACTTTTTGGTATATTTGTTTTGTCAAGTTTCTTTGTCGTGCTTGTTAAGATTTGTGAAAAATCTAAATTAGGAACCCTAGATTATAAACCCTAACCCTAGATTACAAACCCTAATCGTAATTTGTAAACTCCACTAGTTCAAAACCATAAAAAGACAACACTTAAAAGATGACGCTTTTATAAAAAGTGTTGCAGTATTTTTTTTACAATTTTCTTTAACAAAACATTGTAGATACATATGAAAAAACGTTATGTATTTATAAGGGCAATTTTTTGTTTTAAATAGATAACGTTTTAAAAAAAACGTTATCTATGTAAAAAACATGGAGCAAAAAAAACGCTGAAGTGAATTTGAAATTAAAATAGAATAAATTTCATTCTCTTATAGCCCAAAACCCTAGCCTCTCTTCTCTCTCACTCCCTACCTCCACAACAATCAGAAATGGCCGCCGTCGCTGCTCGCCCCTGGTTTCGATTCAAACCCTTGAATTCGACATGGCCACCGACGGCCCCGCCGCCACCAACTTCCTCCATTTACCGGACATCATGAAGGCCCCAAAACCAAGAGTATGACTGATATTTATGAAGTTTTGGATATATTTTCAGGGGCTTCACTCATCGGAACAAAGTAAGCACTTCAAGTTATTGGGTTTCTGAACTTTGTGGGCTTTCTATTAGCATTATCACCATTCTGCGTGATCGCGTGGCGTGAGAGAGTACTTTCTACCAGAGTTAAATCGTAACGATTTAGAAAAATCTCACCCTTCTAATTTTTTCCTATCCACTCTTTGTTCGTATCAATGTTTGTGTGCGCAACTTTCTCTCTTCCTAACCAAAGTCGGATAATCCCAAACTCTTTATCTTCTTCTTCTCCACTCTTCTAATCATCCAAATTATTTTATTTTTTTTCAAAGGGCTGGCTTAAATTGTAGATTTTTTGCGAATCGATGTATATTCTGAGCCTTTTGGCATTTCGAGCACCTTTTACACTGAGTGTCACAACAGGTATAATTTGTTCGCACATCTTGCTTTTAGTTTCTAGGGTTTTTTTCTTTACTATTTTTTTTGGGTTAGTAATCAATGAAAGCTTTTTTATTTTGTGGATTTTTCTTATCTTTTGTGGTTTAGGGGATAGTGTTTTCTTTTCTTTGCATTAGGTGTAATTTGGAATTAAGCTTATCGGTGTGCAAATTCGTATTTTATTATTATATTTTGTTTCCTAATTCATTTTTTACTCCTTTTTTTGTGGCTCGGGAGTTTCAGTCATGTCATAGATATGTGCATTTTCTAGGATAGTGTTAGTTCATTTGCTGGATGACTTCATCTGTTATTGGTTGTTAATGATTTATTTTTACAGGTGATATGTGAGGGCCCTGAATCTAGGTCCTAAATCACCTCGGATCCGGTTCGATCATTCTATCACTATTACTATATTTGCAGAAGATATAAACATAAATTGTTTATACAATACATTACACACTATTCTCCAAGGTCGAGTAACCTTAACTTAATCACATTCATAACTTAACTAACACATAACATTCTTAACATACAATACTTATACAATATAGTTGCACACATATCCTAATGCTAGAACTATCTTTAACCTTTTCCTTGTATCCGACGCATTCGCCTTAATCTGCAATGTTTTATCATGATATAGCAAGGGTGAGCATGAAAGTTGCCCAGCAAGTTTAAATTCAACAATATAACGATATATCATGATTGAAGAGTTTGAATAATAAGCTGGCTATAATTCAACAATATAATTGTGAACAAGCAGGAATAAGTTTATGACTAAACAAGTATTATACATGAACAAATATATCTGAAACCAACTGGTAATGAAGGTGATCAGCCTTTCATACCTGACTTACACATGCAATATTTACATAGTACAATTATACATGGCAATCAGCAATGATTAACCATAAGCTTATCCGAACAAATCACTCTTAGTAGAGTTAAGTAAAACAAACTTGCCTGAACCATTGATTACCGCAACGCAATTTATAACGCTTTATCCGAAGACCTAATATTAGTAATATAGATCTCCAATATTAGAATAATATCATCATAATAATAATATTATTGTATATATAAGCATAGAATAACCTAAACACATAACACATAACCCTATCAGTCTATAACACACATAAGATTCGGTATCAAGTCAAACTTTTACAGTCTGAGTTGAACCTGACACAAAATTCTAACGTCACGACGGTCTATTCGGACTTTTATCGAGTCTAAGTTCAATTAAACTCTGCCTAAACACTTAACAATTATCTCAAATAATTTTAATATCAGTTAAAATATTTTTCTAAGTCTCATAATAATTTTCACATAATTATTATCATTTATCGCGAATTTTCAATCATTAAAAACGTATTTAAATAAATTAAATACAACAATAATTCTTTTATCATTAATATTTATTTATTAACAAATATTAATGAAATACATCACATAATATTATAATATTTTTATAATATATCAAAGTATTTTTAATACCTTAAAATCATATTTATATGATTTTTAAACACTTAAATCCATTATCCAATAATTGCTATTAATATTAAAATAATAATATTTTTCATGATAAAATATAAAAAGTTATATTTTATAACTTAAAATATTTTTCTAACCCTTAAATAATTTTTATATGATTTTAAAATCATTTATTCTATTTTCCCTCAATTTATTTAATATATTTATTAAATAAATTAATTATCATTAATATTAATTTTTTTAATGAATTTCTTCACAAAATATCAAAAGTCATTGAAAATAACTTAAAATATTTTATTATACCATAATATTATTTATCATGATTTTTCATGAATTAAAATCATTTTTAAATCATTTATTTAATATTATAATTAAATAAATTAAATATCATTTCTATTCCAAAAATATTAAATATTTATGAAATATACTCAAAATAATTAAAAACTATTTTTCAGACTTTAAAATAATTTTTCGAAATTTATTATGTATTTTTAATAATTAAAAACCATTTTTATCAATTTTTAAATAATTTACGAAAAATAATAATAAACAACTGTCGCTAAAGGGCCCTATAGCGACAGAACCGTCCCTATAGGTGTTCTTGGCCTGTTCTTGAACTTGCCCAGATCTTCATGTCAGACACGAAAGGGGGTAGTTTGACCGATTGCAGATCTTGGATCCTTACGTTTTCCTGGATGTTAAATGGTCAAGATTGTAGTACTAATGTAATAGTACAACCTCAAACTGATTTCATGGTTATTACTTCACATAACAGCAAGATCTAAGCTTCCTAATATCATGTCAGACCTTTTCTTCATTTTTGGGTTTTCCAGAAATGAAGAACAGTTGCTAGGCTTTACTTTGAAGCCTCATAACTTGAAACTTGTGTCTGGTTTACGATATCTAATGGTCCCTACTTGTAGTAGTGATGTCAGGGTACCATTATAAATCCTTATATCAGTCTAAAAACAAAACATGTGCAAGATCAAGGCTGGTCAAACTAATGGTCAGGAAACGAGACTTGAACATTCTGGGTTACCCAGAATCTCCTTCCCGTGTGTTGGTCAACGGTGGTTTGACCACTTAAATCTTGGGTTCTGTTATGAATCTGTGTAATATAAAGGCATGGCTTTGTAGTACTGATACAAGTCTACAAGATAAAAACAGTAACATGGCCAAAAACATAACACACTGCAAGATCTAGGTCTTTAAAACTCTTGTCAGACTTTCTGGAAATTTCTGGGCTGCCCAGATTTCAGTTTTCGTGGTCGGTCAACTCACTTTGACCACTCATAACTTGAAATATATACATGATCTTAACATGATTCAAAATCCAGACTAAAGACCACATGGCATAGAACAGATCTAAAACGAAAAACACACTAAACCGCTAACACACACAGATTTAGAAGGCTTGACATTCGACTGTCAGGCCATTTTTCATCATTTTTCCAAATTTCAAAAATTTGCTATTTCGTGTACTTTGATGTTATGGATTCACTATATAGCAACTCAGATCATCATGTAACACCCTCTAACATAACTTTAAACAAACAATTACAACATATAACATAAGATCAAAAGATTTCTAGGATTAGGGTTTATACTTCTTTTACTCTTTGATTTTTGATTCTGACTTTTGAATCTGTTTTTGGTAAGTTAGGATCTGGTCATGGCTCATCTTATCACTCTCTCTCAATTCACATTTCCAAAATATAGAGAGAGAATGTCAAGGAAAAAAATGAAAATGAAAGTGGCATTTTCTCTTTCTTTAATATATATATATAAAATGATACAATGCACTTGGTGGTGTGGAATGGCTAAGCTAGCTGCTGGAAATTAGACAATAAGTCATAAGCTAGGCTAGGGTTTGGTCACCAACCAAGATTATAGCAAGATTTATACTCCAACCTATTAAAGAATACAATAAGGGCACAATGGTCATTTTCCATTTAATTTTAATTCTAGAATGGTCATTTTGGACAATTGATCAAACCCTTAGGGTTTGGGAAAATTTAGGGTTTAGGGTTTAACTCTTAGCATTGCAAATTAATTTTTCTAAAATTTTCAATTTAGGTTTTAAAAACTAGAAAATTAATATTTCTAAATTATAATTAGAATTTTCTAATTATACTAAAATTTCTTAATCACAATTTAAATTTCGCTAATTAGGATTAGTATTTCCTAATTAAAATCGCTAATTTAGCAATTAGGGTCAAAATCACGGATTAGGGTTTACAACCCACTAATTAGGGTTTCTAATAGAAAAATAATTTTCCTAAATTAGAAATTAGATTTCGTAATTAGATTATAGTTTTCTAATCACTATAACTTGAGAATTAGAATTAATATTTTCTAATTAACATTAAAACTATTTAATTAACACTTAGGTTTTTCCCGAATTATAAAATTAGAATTTCTAACCTAGAAATTAGGATTTTCAAAAATGTGAAATTAGGGTTTGCTAATTAATTAAGCTTTTCCCTAATTAATATTATAATTGTTAGCACTTAAACAATATAATAATCATTTAAGTTCCCAGATTAGGGTTTCATGCACCGAGTTAGGGTTTTGGATTCCCGGAACTGAAATTAGGGTTTCTTGTTAAACGCTATGGTTTTCTAACCGAACGTTGACATTCTTAATATATACCTAAGGTTTGTTACAGATATCAATTATCTGGTCAACCCTTGACCCTTAACCACATACTGTACATATATACACAGAACATAATCACGTTTTCTTTGATCCAGAATAATTCACCTAAATCCTTCACAGAATTTTGAAATCCTCAAAATTCCATCTTAAAAATATCAAACGCATACACTAATTTTCTATCTAGGTTCTAATTTTGAACCTTAAATCAATTAATAAAAATTTTAAAAATTCTCTAAATTCTCGGGTTGTAACATTCACCCCTTCTTCTAAAAATTTCGTCCCCGAAATTTACCTTACACCTTACTCCATACATCATATACCATACACCATCACATGCTATCTAATACATCTCTCACTAGAGTTAAAATTTTCAAATTGTGCTGAAGGGTCATATAGACCATGAACTACTGAGGTTTATAGGTATTACTACCTGCTACCTATTTCAATTAAGAAAAAGGTATTCTACCCCATACAAAGGTTAACAGTATGTTTACAATAACAAATAAGGTAAACTACCGATGCGGGTACTTTAGATGATCAATCTATTGTACCTTAGTAATCGGAACGACTATATGCGTTCTTAGATTGGAATATTTTATCCAATTAGTATATCCCCATTTTCAGGGTTGTTCACCTCAGACTTATCATAAGATTTCGCACCAAAACAATTTGGTTCGGGAAATTTCTTTCAATGAACACTTAGAGTTTTCATAAACTTTAGTCTAGCTGAATCGAATAGCATAGACCCATATCAATAATTCAATTCAATCGAATTATTTAGGTGTAGCCAAACCCCGTTGGCAAATTAAACTTTTGAAAACATTTTCGAGAATGACGTCATGATGTCGTACTGTATTAACACTCCGTTTGAGGATGCCGTCATTATATGACTTTGTCATAACACATCATACAATAGTGGAACAATGATTTTAGATCAAATTCACACTAAGTATTCCTATATTTACAACTCCATCAAATTTTTATCATCTCTACACCAGGTTACATGGTACATGAGTGATAAATAAAAGTTATTTTGATATTTCAAATCATTTACGTCTAGCTGGAATAAGTAGCATAGACTATACTTAAAACCGTTTCAAAAATGATTACGAGTCTACATATTTTATTTTAAAGGCACATAGTGCGTATTTAGCTTGATGTCAAAATTTCGAAGTCTAGCATAGCTAGGAGTTTTGGAAAACTTATTTCTTCACTAGTAATCATTTGCTTAAAAATCTATCTGTTCCTATTATCCTCAATATCTATTTACACACAACTATACCCAGTTCGTCACACCACACTTATGAGTTCATTTACTTGCCACAATCATATGAGTTTAAGAACTTGTCCTAGTCTGACCTTTGGCGTCCGTTCGCTGAGGGGTTCATAAACATTTCATATAACTATGAGTCAAGAATGTCACTTAAGTATGAGTTTTAAGAACTCGTACTTAACCTTATATCCTCTACTTATGACCTATCTATCTGTTATACACATTAGAAAGGAATCACCCTCTTAACATGCATATAGAAAATAGCACGACACAACATTTCAATGATTATCATTGTCAGAAACTAAGTGGTCGTCAAACCAAACTCGACCACTAATCAATATAGGAAGCTAAGCGTACAATTCCCCGCCCATACAAAGAATTGGTCAACCTAACCACTATACCGATCAGGAAGCTAAGTGATTCTAAAACCAAGTACAAATTCTCCGCCCATACAAAGAATCATACAACTTAGCTGCTGACACGAGTCCTCAATTGAAATCCCCACCTAATCTTAACACCCTTCTTAATACGAATTTCATTTAATCTGTATTCATAATCCATAACTCTCTTATGAGTTTTCATAGTACTATTTCATAATACAACTTATACACAACATCTTGCTGTAAACTGTTCAATCATTAGATTGATTCTTCTCCCTGCTATCACCTTATCAGATCACGGGGTGATCTTATCGTATATATTACGATTTATTTCTATGTCTTGATCGTTTTGTTTTACGATCTTCTATCACTGCACTTTTAGTCTTTTAGACTCTATCTATTCACCATTACTGTTCAACTTTATTATCAGAGTTAGGGAACTATGTACCTTATAACTCGCCTAGATTAGTCTTTGAATCTTACCGACCAACTAACTCTATGTGAGTTAGATCTTATCCTAATCACTGCGGTTATTAATCTCAAGTATTCATACCTAAGGTTCATAACCTACAGCTTTTATACCAACTGTGAGGGCCCCGAATCGAGGTCCTAAATCACCTCGGATCTGGTTCGATCATTCTATCACTATTACTATATTTGCGAAAGATATAAACATAAATTGTTTATACAATACATTACACACTATTCCTCAAGGTCGAGTAACCTTAATTTAATCACATTCATAACTTAAATAACACATAACATTATTAACATACAATACTTATACAATTTAGCAGCACATATATCCTAACGCTGGAACTGTCTTTAACCTTTTCCTTGTATCCGACGCATTCGCCTTAATCTGCAATGTTTTATCATGATATAGCAAGGGTGAGCATGAAAGTTGCCCAGCAAGTTTAAATTCAACAATATAACGATATATCATGATTGAAGAGTTTGAATAATAAGCTGACTATAATTCAACAATATAATTGTGAACTAGCAGGAACAAGTTTATGACTGAACAAGTATTATACATGAACAAATATATCTGAAACCAACTGGTAATGAAGGTGATCAGCCTTTCATACCTGACTTATACATGCAATATGTACATAGTACAATTATACATGGCAATCAGCAATGATTAACCATAAGCTTATCCGAACAAAACACTCTTAGTAGAGTTAAGTAAAATAAACTTGCTTGAACCGTTGATTACCGCAACACAATTTATAACGCTTTATCCAAAGACCTAATATTAGTAATATAGATCTCCAATATTAGAATAATATCATCACAATAATAATACTATTATATATATAAGCATAGAATAACCTAAACACATAACACATAACCCTATCAGTCTATAACACACATAAGATTCGGTATCAAGTCAAACTTTTACAGTCTGAGTTGAACCTGACACAAAATTCTAACGTCACGACGGTCTATTCGGACTTTTATCGAGTCTAAGTTCAATTAAACTCTGCCTAAACACTTAACAATTATCTCAAATAATTTTAATATCAGTTAAAATATTTTTCTAAGTCTCATAATAATTTTCACATAATTATTATCATTTATCGCGAATTTTCAATCATTAAAAACGTATTTAAATAAATTAAATACCACAATAATTCTTTTATCATTAATATTTATTTATTAACAAATATTAATGAAATACATCACATAATATTATAATATTTTTATAATATATCAAAGTATTTTTAATACCTTAAAATCATATTTATATGATTTTTAAACACTTAAATCCATTATCCAATAATTGCTATTAATATTAAAATATTAATATTTTTCATGATAAAATATAAAAAGTTATATTTTATAACTTAAAATATTTTTCTAACCCTTAAATCATTTTTATATGATTTTAAAATCATTTATTCTATTTTCCCTCAATTTATTTAATATATTTATTAAATAAATTAATTATCATTAATATTAATTTATTAATGAATTTCTTCACAAAATATCAAAAGTCATTGAAAATAACTTAAAATATTTTATTATACCATAATATTATTTATCATGATTTTTCATGAATTAAAATCATTTTTAAATCATTTATTTAATATTATAATTAAATAAATTAAATATCATTTCTATTCCAAAAATATTAAATATTTATGAAATATACTCAAAATAATTAAAAATTATTTTTCAGACTTTAAAATAATTTTTCGAAATTTATTATGTATTTTTAATAATTAAAAACCATTTTTATCAATTTTTAAATAATTTACGAAAAATAATAATAATAAACTGTCACTAAAGGGCCCTATAGCGACAGAACCGTCGCTATAGGTGTTCTTGGCCTGTTCTTGAACTTGCCCAGATCTTCATGTCAGACACGAAAGGGGGTAGTTTGACCGATTGCAGATCTTGGATCCTTACGTTTTCCCTGATGTTAAATGGTCAAGATTGTAGTACTAATGTAATAGTACAACCTCAAACTGATTTCATGGTTATTACTTCACATAACAGCAAGATCTAAGCTTCCTAATATCATGTCAGACCTTTTCTTCATTTTTGGGTTTTCCAGAAATGAAGAACAGTTGCTAGGCTTTACTTTGAAGCCTCATAACTTGAAACTTGTGTCTGGTTTACGATATCTAATGGTCCCTACTTGTAGTAGTGATGTCAGGGTACCATTATAAATCCTTATATCAGTCTAAAACCAAAACATGTGCAAGATCAAGGCTGGTCAAACTAATGGTCAGGAAACGGGACTTGAACATTCTGGGTTACCCAGAATCTCCTTCCCGTGTGTTGGTCAACGGTGGTTTGACCACTTAAATGTTGGGTTCTGTTATGAATCTGTGTAATATAAAGGCATGGCTTTGTAGTACTGATACAAGTCTACAAGATAAAAACAATAACATGGCCAAAAACATAACACACTGCAAGATCTAGGTCTTTAAAACTCTTGTCAGACTTTCTGGAAATTTCTGGGCTACCCAGATTTCAGTTTTCGTGGTCGGTCAACTCACTTTGACCACTCATAACTTGAAATATATACATGATCTTAACATGATTCAAAATCCAGACTAAAGACCACATGGCATAGACCAGATCTAAAACGAAAAACACACTAAACCGCTAACACACACAGATTTAGAGGGGACATTCGACTGTCAGGCCATTTTTCATCATTTTTCCAGATTTCAAAAATTTGCTATTTCGTGTACTTTGATGTTATGGATTCACTATATAGCAACCCAGATCATCATGTGACACCATCTAACATAACTTTAAACAAACAATTACAACATATAACATAAGATCAAAAGATTTCTAGGATTAGGGTTTATACCTCTTTTACTCTTTGATTTTTGATTCTGACTTTTGAATCTGTTTTTGGTAAGTTGGGATCTGGTCATGGCTCATCTTATCACTCTCTCTCAATTCACATTTCCAAAATATAGAGAGAGAATATCAAGGAAAAAAATGAAAATGAAAGTGGCCTTTTCTCTTTCTTTAATATATATATATATATATATATATATATATATATATATATATATATATATATATATATATATATAAAATGATACAATGCACTTGGTGGTGTGGAATGGCTAAGCTAGCTGCTGTATATTAGACAATAAGTAATAAGCTAGGCTAGGGTTTGGTCACCAACCAAGATTTTAGCAAGATTTATACTCCAACGTATTAAAGAATGCAATAAGGGCACAATGGTCATTTTCCATTTAATTTTAATTCTGGAATGGTCATTTTGGACAATTGACCAAACCCTTAGGGTTTATGGTTTGGGAAAATTTAGGGTTTAGGGTTTAACCCTTAGCATTGCAATTTAATTTTTCTAAAATTTCCAATTTAGGTTTTAAAAACTAGAAAATTAATATTTCTAAATTATAATTAGAATTTTCTAATTATACTAAAATTTCTTAATCACAATTTAAATTTCGCTAATTAGTATTAGTATTTCCTAATTAAAATCGCTAATTTAGCAATTAGGGTCAAAATCACGGATTAGGGTTTACAAACCACTAATTTGGGTTTTTAATAGAAAAATAATTTTCATAAATTAGAAATTAGATTTCGTAATTAGATTATAGTTTTCTAATCACTATAACTTGAGAATTAGAATTAATATTTTCTAATTAACATTAAAACTATTTAATTAACACTTAGGTTTTTCCCGAATTATAAAATTAGAATTTCTAACCTAGAAATTAGGATTTTCAAAAATGTGAAATTAGGGTTTGCTAATTAATTAAGCTTTTCCCTAATTAATATTATAATTGTTAGCACTTAAACAATATAATAATTATTTAAGTTCCCAGATTAGGGTTTCATGCACCGAGTTAGGGTTTTGGATTCCCAAAACTAAAATTTGGGTTTCCATAACCGGTTTCTAGGGTTTCTTGTTAAACGCTATGATTTTCTAACCGAACATTGACGTTCTTAATATATACCTAAGGTTTGTTACAGATATCAATTATCTGGTCAACCCTTGACCCATAACCACATACTGTACACATATACACAGAACATAATCACGTTTTCCTTAATCAAGAATAATTCACCTAAATCCTTCACAAAATTTTGAAATCCTTAAAATTCTATCTTAAAAATATCAAACGCATACACTAATTTTCTATCTAGGTTCTAATTTTGAACCTTAAATCAATTAATAAAAATTTTAAAAATTCTCTAAATTCTCGGGTTGTCACATGATAACTAAGATTTACATTTGCAAATATAGAATTAGTTTTTGACTGCCTATGTACCAGACATTACAGTTTTGGAAATTTTGAAGATTTTAATTGTCAATGTTCTTGTCATAATATCTTACTTGAATTTCAAACTCCTCTAGTTTTTATCGTAGTTCTTTATTCTTTTGACAGTTTTCTATTGTAATTGCTCAATTTGTTAACGTTTTTCAAGTAAGGACAGTTAATATGTTTGGAAACTCATGTTGTTTGTTGCTGCTATGAATATGGTGTATTTAACCAACTAGTTCAAGAAGTTCATGCAGTTAGTTTTTTTAATTATCTATTTTCTATTCATCTTTCTAGTACTTTATTATTATTCAATATTTATTCGTTCTACTTGTTCTTTACCAGTGTAACATGAGTGTATCCCTCAAGCTTTCTTGGGCATTGATGTTATTTGCCAAGCAAAATTTGGAATAGGAAAAACTGTTGTTTTTGTTCTATCAACACTACAGCAAATTGAGCTGGTTGCTGGCCAAGTTGCAGCCCTTGTTCTATGTCATATGAGGGAATTAACTTATCAGGCATGGGTCTTAATCCAGACCTTTTCATTTGATGATTTTCTTTGGGGTGTAAATCTCATATCTGGCTCTTTCCCTTATTAAAAAAAAATAATCATTTGACTTATTTATTGCTTTCTTTTTCTCTAGGTGGGATTTTTGTCTCTTCTATAGATCTGAGGTTCAACACGTACTTGCCTGATATAAAGGTTGTTGTTTTCTATGGTGGTGTCAATATTAAAATTTAAAAAGACCTTCTTAAGAATGACAGTCCTCATATTGTCGTTTGAACCCCTGGACAGATACTTGAACTAGCATGACACAAGGATCTTGCTTTGGTGAATGTCAGACATTTTATTCTTGATGAATGTGATAAGATGCTTGAGTCACTTGGTATACACTTCTTTATGTCAGCTTAAACTTATTAGTGTTTATAGTGCTCACAATTTTCTATTGTTTTGCATATCATTTTTCTAATTTTTATTGTCCTTTTGTCTTTATATGATTTATAGACATGAGGAGGGATGTGCATGAAATTTTTAAGATGACTCCTCATGATAATCAAGTTATGATGTTCTCTGCAACACTGAGCAAGGAAATCCGTCCTATTTGCAAGAAATTTATGCAAGATGTAATTTCTCGTGGCCAACTTTTCTTGATTTTTGAAGTCACAGTCGTCTTTCATAAATACAAACTTTCTATAGGCGATAGTTTAGAGATGATCAAGAAGCATTGATTGCAACACTGTATATTTATCTTTTGTATTTAGTTTTTGCTAACGTTTCTTTTTAATGTCTTTTTTGGTTTGGGGCGGGAGATAGAAGATTTGTGGCATAAAAGTTGTGTTGACTGACTACGGAAGGGTTGGTGTGAATTATAAACTAGAAAGTATATGCGAGGAGACATCTAGATGCGTTAGAGTCTTAAATTGAAGGGGATGCTCACCTGTCTCATTTCGTAATGGATTCCATTAGCTTCAGCAAGGTTCCTAATATACTTTACTGTGACATTTCTTCCTTACAGCCTACGGAAATTTATGTGGATGACGAAGCCAAGTTGAACCTACATGGTTTTGTATAGGTATATATCCACGAATTAGTTATCAGAACCTTATTACATAATTGAAATATATTGCACCTTACACCGTCTCATGATAACATTACATCAAACTGAGTGAGTTGGAGAAAAACATGAAGTTGAATGACATGCTTGATGCCTTGGACTTCAATCATGTTGTTATATTTGTCAAAAGTGTGAGCAAAGCAGTTGAGCTAAACAAGTTACTTTTTGAGTGTAATTTTCCATCGATCTGCATCCACTCTGGCATGTTTCAAGAAGAAAGGTTTGTTTGGATTGAACAATATTTTATGCTTGGATATGTTTAACTGATAGTTTTGTTGCTCACTCTTTTATTTTCTATTACAAGTGCTATTTTGATATACATTGTAAAAATGTTGGGCATTTGATTAATAATAATCAATCATACGATATTAATGTCGTTGCTCATATTCTTCTCGACAGTTCTTCTAATGTCCTTAGTCTCCATGCAACGGTAGATGTAACAATCCAAAATTTCAAATTGTAATAATAAATATTTACTGAATTATATAAATATTTGTTTGATACATTTATTGTTTAAATTGATGAAATAAATATTTTACTGATGTGGTTATTATTAGTAAATATATATGAATTAAATTTAGTAGATAGTATTCTAAATTAAATTAATTTGTAATTTAGAAAGTTGTAATATAACATGAGAGGTTATATTGTTGTTAAATTTAATAATTTAAATTGGTGTATTAAATTATTAAATAAAATTACAATGAAATTATAATTTTGTGTAATTTGTTTAAATGGTATATTTAATTAAAATATAGTGTGTAACTAATTTATTTGATTAAAGTTGGATATGGAGATCCAAATAAATAATATGTGATTATAAATTATAAACTAATTATTTATTAAAATAAATTAAAGGAGTTTAATTTAGTTTTGCCAAACAAGGCTTAAAATATTAAGTGTTCAATATTTAAAGGGTTTTGCCAAACAAAGCCTTATGACTTTTAATTTTTTTTAAAATTTAAATAATCTAAATAACATAAATAAAATAAATTAAGTAATAAATATAGTATATTTATAATCTATACGTTATATGCTGAAACAGATTAGGGTTATGCGTATTCTAGTTTTGCTAAGTCTGAAAGGAAGATTACAGAGAGAGTTGAGAGAACTTAAGAAATTCAAAAGAAATTTCCAGCGATTTTAGCAATGATTACAAGTTAAGTGAATGTATTTTATCTAAATCTTAGTATTATATATATACATATATATGCATATATGAGGTTACGGCAAAAATTTCATGTTCTGTGAATTCCATATTTTTGAATTGTTGCTATACAAATGTATTGTGGTGATTATTCATGTTGGTGAGGCATTAGTTTGTATATAAACAAGAAATTTGTATGCTAATTACAGTTAAAAGTAGGACAGATAATTAACAGTGTATGTTTTTATGTATATTTTCATATGGCTTGTAAAAGTACCAATTTTAGTGGTCAATTCGTACGTTAATCTGCAAATTGAGGCTTGATTATGTAAGTCCATTGAGAAGCGAAGAGAATGTAGTTTAAACGAAGTGATTTGGCGTAGAATTGAAATCACAATGATGAATTTTGTCTAAGGAACTCAAAAATGGTGTTTATGTATGAAAATATGAAATTTTATAAATTAAAATAGTTTAGTTTGTTGTTAAATTGTTCTACTTGGTTAAATATGATAGCAATCATGTTTGTGATAGTGTTATATCAATTTGTAGATGTTGGTTTCATTGTTTTGTGGGTGAAATTCGTGTTAGTTGGCCTAAAAACTATGTCGAATCAAGTTCTGCAAAACTAAAACTGATGCATCGCGCGGGCACGCTGCAATCCAGTATAAAACTGGCGCGGCCGCGCCAGTACCCTGTCACAGACAGAGATGTATACTAATTATGCAGACTTTGGATGTTCAATGTAACTTAGCTTAATGTTAGGTTAATGTAAGAATCACGTAATAACAAGGTTAAACAGAGTCATGTTAGGTGGATTGTAAATTCAAAGTTGTAAAAGTGATTAGTAAGTGACGAACGTGTTATGCGTAACTTAGTTTATACAATGAATGTTAAATATGTGTTGTGAATTGTACACTTGTGATTCTGAAATGAATATTATAAGATATGGGATAGGGTTAATATAAAACCAATAATGATTCATAGCAAGACTTAAGCACTTGAATGAACTTCGAGTATGAAATATAGTGAGATATAAGTTAAAAGTTAACACAATTAAATTGAACATTGTGTATTTATAATAGGAATAATTATGAGATGTAGAGTAAAGTTTACATTATAACTACTATGCATGGCTATGTGACTAATAGTTTATGTGTATGATTATATAATTTTGTAGAAGTGCAGATAATTGTAAGCTGAAGTGCAGATAATTGTAAGCTGTTAAACTGTTATTGGTAAACAACGATCAAGACAAGTCTTTCGGTTCCTATTTTCTACATGAACTTGATGAACTGTTTTAAATTGCATGATATGTTATACATGTTGAAATCATGAAATGTTAAAGTCAATTTATGACTAGATTGTTTTGGTTAAATAATGATGATTGAGTAAGGAACTCAATCCTTATATTTTCTATGTGAATTAAAAGCATGTATGTCATGTTATGTGACGCCCACAAAAATAGGTATACATCACTCATCTTGGGTCGCCAGATACAAAGTACAGAATATAAATACAACTTACTAATACAACTGTCGTGTACAATACGACAAAACATAAATTACGAGTTTGAATACAAATATTATCTTCTAGAAAGTATTCATACTCAAAAGGAGTCCTCATTACATTTAGTAACACACTATTTCATAGAATAGTGAGGACTACTAACTAATACTATCATTCGGACCATCACTCCGTTCCCCGACTTGCCCCAGCTACGTTCTCATTTCTTGAAGAGAACAGTGAAAGAAATGGTGAGCTCAACTAGCCCAGTAAGAAATATTATGACTAAGATAATGCAGAATAAATTATCATTAGCCTTCAACACTGTTAAACTGATAAAATATAATAGACATCAAGTTTAACTGCAGCGGAACAAACAATCCATTAAAAGAGTCAAGTAGAAAATAAACTCTACTATCTTTTATGATTTAAAAGGTTTTTCAACACTGTGATCGCTGAGACTCAGCTTAATAAAATAATCCACATCATCGAATCACCCATGCACTACAGCCAAGGATATTCGTGTATTCATTAATGGTCATGATCATGCCAACAACTGTCCATCAATGCACTACGGGCCAATGAGGACTTTTACCACATCATTTGTAATATTACGGTCATGATTATACCGAATAATCCCTGTTCATAATCATACCAAGTCCATCTATGCACTACAGGCCACAGATGACTTTCAACATTTTATAAACATGAGGATGATGACAATGATATAAGAATTCAATAAAACAAGTTCAAGAATTAATTTATCTAAGAATTAACAACGTCCAAATTGTCAACATGATACTGCTTTGTGGAGTAAAATTCAAGAATGCTTAGAAGAATATTTTCATGAAAAGATACTGGATGAAACACAATTATCAAGGATATTCCACAAATTTCATGGAGTATAGAAGTCAAAACTTAATCAACTGAGTATAATAAAGAATGGAATAACAAAAGAAATCACCATGCATGTGATAGATCGCACAGACATGTTATTCTAACAGAATAATAAATAATGGAACCAGGTCCGGCGTAAACGCACAGACAGGATATTCCGACAGAATAACAAATAATGGAACCAGGTCCGGTGTAAAACACACAGACAGGATATTTCGACAGAATAATAAATAATGGAACCAGGTCCGATGTAAAACACACAGACAGGATGTTCCAACAGAATAATAACAAGACGGAACCAGGCCCGGTGTAAAACACACAGACAGGACGTTCCAACAGAATAATAATAAAAACAGAACCAGGTCTGGTGTAAAACACATAGACAGGATGTTCCAACAGAATAATAGAAGAATGTCACCAAGTATAGGGTAGACCGCGTATACAGGTTATTCCAACAGAATAATAAGAAATAGAATAACAACAGTTCTCTTCATGAATAAAAAAAATAACACCCCTTACTGTTTTAAAGAAGATCTGAAATAAGGAAGTAGTTATGTAGCAGAATACTCTTCTTCTCTCTCTCTATAGTTTCTCTCTCTAGAGTTCAGTGAATTCATAAGAAATAATGAATAAATGAGCTGCTATTTATAGAAAAATAGAATGCATAGTAACTAATCCATGAACGGTCCAGATTGATTACTTTAATCTGACGGTCCATATTTAAAGAAAAATCATTTAAATAAAATATAATATATTCTATTTATAGAATAACTTTAATAAAGTATTTTGTTTTATATAAAAAGATGTTTCTGTTTTATTACGTTAATAATACGAATAAAATAAAACGTCATTATCGCTAAATAATTCATATTATTAACTGATAATAATTTAATCAAACTGAGTGACTTCTCACATAAGCATTAATAATCAATACCGTGTGCTACTATGCAACCACACGTATTACTGTACTTTTACTACCGAGTAGTTCAACAGTATCAATGGTAAAACTTCCGCCGTTATTTTTAATAAAATATTTTTGTCATTTTCTAAATCCGACAATAATTCTGTTGCGGGGTCCACCAATGATTGTGCCGTTGTACGAATATTTTCTGTTAAAACGAATATTTCCCGACCAATCGAATATTGTATAACAACTTGCGTACTTTGAAAAATTTATAAATATTACCCACAACTATAGCATTATATCAAATTAACTCCATAATATTCAAAAATGACATTTATAGAAAATTCATCTTTATTTATAAAAGTTGGGGTCTTACATGTTACTTTAATTATTATGAGATGTATGTTGAGCATATTATTATATGTTATGTGATGCATGAAAACTGTTAGATTTTGCTGGGCTGTCGAGCTCACTCTCGTAAATAACCACTTTTGCAGGTCAAGATTTTAAGATAAAGATATGTGCTAAGTGAGTTATAGAGATCTATATTCACGAAGATTACTTATGTTTTATGATAAATGTATTTCATATTTTTGAATGTAACATGTTGTTGAATTGTAAGTTGAGCTATCCAATGTATATGGATATTTAGTTATGATGTAAGACTTTGTATAGTCATTTTGTTGTAACGATTCATGATATAAGTTTGAATTGAAGAGATGTAATGTAAAGGTTACGATTTAGGGCAATATAGAAGGAAATGCATTAAAGTTTTAAAAAAAATTCCGCATATTTAGTAATTTATTATCGAATAATGATGTAAATATATATTAAAGTTGTATTGGTAACCATCGAGAAGGAGGATATTATTGTATGAATTTTGGGGTCGTTACAATTGGTATCAAAGCTGTAGGTTATAAACCTTAGGTAGGAGTACCGTAGGCTATAACCTTAGAGAAGGAAGGTGAAGATAATGAAAGAATAAACTCAGATAGAGTTTAAACAATAAGAAGTCAGTTAAGAAATTTATAAGGAAGGGATTAGAATATGCATGAGAGGATTCAAAGAAGAATCTCGCAGAGTTATAAGGAATATGAATGTGGGGTTACCCAACTCCAATAATAAGAATGTAAGGTGTTAACAAATAGACAATTTCTATAAGAAGAGATTGGTAAGGAAGTTAAGAATAAAAGTTATAGTTAAGTATGGTACAATTATACTCTTTAGTAGTTGATGTATGGTATCTGGGCTAAACGATTCCTTCATAGAGCGGAGGTATATACGAACTAGCAACTCGGAACAT
Organism: Panax notoginseng; assembly: GCA_016801055.1. Lineage (NCBI taxonomy): Eukaryota > Viridiplantae > Streptophyta > Magnoliopsida > Apiales > Araliaceae > Panax > Panax notoginseng. The sequence goes on along the minus strand of CM029014.1, from coordinate 57,970,500 downwards.
AGTTTGTTGGTTGTTTGTGGGAAACCACGTAGCATACCATATTGAAACTGTTAGAGACTCAATGTGTACCAAGTATAGAAAATGGATACGTATGATGAAAATGTGAAACTCGAATGAAATATTGAACGATATAAATAAAGTTGGAAATTCTTAAAGGAGGAATTGTTGTATAAACACGAAAATTTAAAGAAGAATCTTGAAGAGATATAAAGATAAGAAATAGGAGTTACCCTAACTCCAATAGTTAAGATAACGAATAATGTCATAAATGATAAAAAAGGAAAGAAAAGGGGATCGTAAAACAAAACGGTCACTAGTTAAGAAAATAATTTTAAGAGAGATGATTATAGAATAAGATCACGACGTGATCTGTTTAAGTTATAGAAGAAAGATGGTCTATAATGTTTGAATAATTATAGCTTGATGCTATGAAAATGTTGTACTATGAAATAGTACGAGATAACTCGTGAGGAGTTATAAATGATGTGGTACGAGGAATTCGTATCGAGCAAATAGCAAGTTAAGAGTAAGATAGAGTTAAGTGGGATTTCAATTGAGGACTCATGTGATAGCTGAGTTGTACATACCTTTGTATGGGCGAGGGTTTTGTGCTTGCACTCAGTTTGTCATATTGATAATCATTGGAATGTTAGTGTAGCGCTATCAATGTATATGTGGTGAAAAGATGATTCTTTTCTCATGTGTATATTTGATAGTTAGAAACTACTAAGATTAGTTAGATATTATTAGGATTAGGTGTGGTTCTTAAAACTAATGCATATGGTAAGTTCGTGACTCATAATAATATGGTATGTTTTGAACCCCTCAGCGAATGGACACCTATGGTCTGACTAGGATAAGTTCTTAAACTCATATTATTGTGGTAAGTTCATGAACTTCCAATGTATAGTAAGTTTGATGAACTATATTGGGTAGAAAACGGTTATAGTATAGAGAGTATTGATGAAGTTGAAAATTTATAGAATGGTTAAGTAATGAAGTAATGGAGTAAAGATTGAAGTTGATGGATACTTGGATATTCTAAATCTACTAGCTATGCTAGACTTTCAAAATTTATTGACTTCGTGCTGATGTTTATACTTCTATTTTTTCTTGAAAAACATTGGATCAAATTATGGGACCAATGAGTTTTAACAACAACACCGTTATTCGTATGTCTATGCTAATTGCTTCGGCTAGACAAATATAATTTGAAATATATCAAAATGTATTTTATATATCATCAATGCATCATGGAACCTGGTGCAGAGATGATAAAAATGATGGAGTCATCAATGTAGTATTACTTAGTGTTGGATGTGATCTAAGGATCGTCAGCCCACTATGGTATGATGTAGTATGATAAAATCACCAAATGACGGAATCCTGAACGGACTGTAAATACAGTGCGGTATCATGACGTCATAAAAAGATTTTTGAGATTTCTTTACGATATGAGAATACATATGTATCTATGTATATGTATATTTCGGTTGATGTCCGAATTGTTGTAGAGGTCTATGCTATTTGATTCAGCTAGACGAATATTGAAAAATGTTCACGAAATTCAAGAGTTTCTTAAGAAGTTATGCCAAACCAAATTGTTTTGGTGCATATTCAGATGTTGAAAAGCTGAGATGAACAACCCTATTATTTGGGGTTACACTTAGTTTATACTTTGCATTGAAATATTTGTGCACAATACATTGTACGAAGGATTGATCCCCCTAAGTACGTGGAGTCCTTATAGTCTTATGACTGTTAAAGTTAAAGTTGAAAGATTACTTATAACTGTGGACATGGTTCGTGGTCATTAGGCCCTCAGTTGAATACTTGAACTCTAAATTCTGAGATGAACAACTCTTTTATTAGTGGTTAAGCTTAGTTTACACTTTGCGCTGAAATATTTGTACACAATACATTGTACTAAGGGCTTAACACCCTAAGTACGGAGGTTCATATAGCCTTATGACTGTTAAAGGTTCAAGTCGAAATATACTTCATAACTTGGGGACGTAGTTCAAGGTCTTGTGACCCCTCAACATGATTGGATAATCTTTTAAAATCCTGAGTTATTCATAATACTTCCCAATTATTGAGCAATTGTGGAGGGTTCATGTTATTCTGAAGTGAATATGGAAAGGAGAGTATTCCTTAGAAAGAAGTAAGTCGTAGAATGTGACACTAAATGATAAATATATTGAATAAGTGAGAAAACAAAATTTTGAAATGAGAAGGAGATGAGTTAACAAAGAATAATGTGAAACTTTTAATAGAAAAATTTAATAATTGTTGAAAGATCTTTGTGGAAAGAAGTGGTTATAAAACCCGAGGAATAAATATAGTACTAACGTAAAATCTATTTTGATAGATTGAATGAATAAAGATTAATAGATAAAATTTTGAAGACGAAATTTTTAGAAGAAATGGTGAATGTAATATCCTGAGTGTTTATGATAACGATCCTTAGAAAAGAAAATGAATGGGTTAAAGAATATGTGACGCCCCCAAAATTAGGTATACATCACCCATCTTGGGTCGTCAGATACATGGTACAGAATACAAATACAACTTACTAATACAACTGTCGTGTACAATACGACAAAACATAACTGTGAGTTTGAATACAATTATTGTCTACTAGAGACTATACAAACTCAAAAGGAGTCCTCATTACAATTATTGTCACACTATTTAATAAAATAGTGAGGACTACTAATACAATCATCTGGTCCATCACTCCGTTTTCCGACTCGTCCCAGCTATATTCTCATTTCCTAAAGAGAACAGTGAAAGAAAGGGTGAGCTCAACTAGCTCAGTAAGAAATATTATAACTAAGATAATGCAGAATAATTTATCATTAGCCTTCAACACTGTTAAACTGATAAAATATAACAAACATCAAGTTGAACTGCAGTGGAACAAGCAATCCATTAAAAGAGTCAAGTAAAAAATAAAATATACTATCTTCTATGATTTAAAAGGTTTTTCAACACTGTTATCGCTGGGACTCAGCTTAATAAAATAATCCACATCATCGAATCACCCCTGCACTATGGCCAAGGATATTCGTGTATTCATTAATGGTCATGATCATGCCAACAACTGTCCATCAATGCACTACGGGCCAATGAGGACTTTTACCACTTCATTTGTAACATTACGGTCATGATTACACCAAAAAATCCATGGTTATAATCATACCAAGTCCATCTATGCATTACATGCCATAGATGACTTTCAACATTTTATAAACATAAGGATGATGATAATGATATAATAATTCAATAAAACAAGTTCAAGAATTAATTTATCAAAGAATTAACAACGTCCAAATTGTCAACATGATACTTCTTTGTGGAGTAAAATTCAAGAATGCTTAGAAGAATATTTTCATGAAAAGATACTGGATGAACCGCAATTATCAAGGATATTCCACTAATTTCATGGAGTATAGAAGCTAAAACTTAACCAACTGAGTATAATAAAGAATAGAATAACAAAAGAAATCACCCGGCATGCGATAGACCGCACATACAGGTTATTCTAACAGAATAACAAATAATGGAACCAGGTCCGGCGTAAAACGCACAGACAGGATATTCCGACAGAATAATAAATAATGGAACCAGGTCCGGCGTAAACGCACAAACAGGATATTCCGACAGAATAATAAATAATGGAACCAGGTCCGGTGTAAAACACACAGACAGGATGTTCCAATAGAATAATAACAATAAAAATGGAACCAGGTCCGGTGTAAAACACACAGACAGGATGTTCCAACAGAATAATAGAAGAATGTCACCAAGTATAGGGTAGACTGCGTATACAGGTTATTCCAACAGAATAATAAGAAATGGAATAACAAAAGTTCTTTTCATGAATAAGAAAGAATAACAACCCTTACCGTTTTAAAGATGAACTGAAATAAGGAAGTAGTTAAGTAGCAGAATACTTTTCTTCTCTCTCTCTATAGTTTCTCTCTATAGTTTCTCTCTCTAGAGTTCAGTGAATTCGTAAGAAATAATGAAGGAATGAGCTACTATTTATAGAAAAATGGAATGCATAGTAACTAATCCATGAACGGTCCAGATTGATTACTTTAATCTGACGGTCCATATTTAAAGAAAAATCTTTTAAATAAAATATAATATATTCTATTTATAGAATAACTTTAATAAAGTATTCAGTTTTATATAAAAAAATGTTTCTGTTCTATTACGTGAATAATACGAATAAAACAAAACTTCATTATCGCTAAATAATTCATATTATTAACTGACAATAATTGAATCAAACTGAGTGCCTTCTTACCGCGTGCTACTATGCAACCACACGTATTATTATACTTTTACTACCGAATAGTTCAACAGTATCAATGGTAAAACTTCCGCCGTTATTTTTAAAAAAATATTTTTGTCGTTTCTCAATCCGACAATAATTCCGTTTTAGGGTCCACCAATGATTGTGCCGTTGTACGAATATTCCCTGTTAAAACGAATATTCCCCGACCAATCGAATATTATTTAACAACTTGCGTACTTTGCAAAATTTATAAATATTACACACAACTATAACATTATATCAAATTAAGTCTATAATATTCAAAAATGATATTTATAGAAAATTCATCTTTATAAAAGTTGGGATCTTACAACCTCACCTTCTTATGAAATTTCGCCCTCGAAATTAAGGTACGTACCTGGTATGTCGAAGAGGTAAGAATATCTTGACTTCATTTTATATTCTAACTCCCAAGTCATTTCCTCAACATCGTGATTTCTCCACAAAACTTTGACTTGAGGTATAACCTTGGAGCGTAGAATATGTTCCTTCTTATCCAAGATTTGAACAGGAACTTCTTCATACGTCAAATCCTCCGCTATTTCGTCCGGTTCTAACTCCATAATGTGGTTCGGGTCTTCCACATATTTACGTAACATGGATATGTGAAAAACGTTATGAACACGAGACATACTTGGCGGTAAAGCGAGTCTATAAGCCACAGTTCCTACTCGATTGAGGATTAAAAATGGACCGATGAATCGAGGATTGAGCTTTCCTCTCTTTCTAAATCTCGTAACTCCTTTCCATGGAGCAACACGTAAGAACACATGATCTCCTATATCAAATTTCACGTCCTTTCGATGAAGATCAACATAACTCTTTTGTCGATCTTGTGAGATTTTTATACGTTGTCGGATCGTTTGAATCTTTTCTGTAGTCACACGTACCAACTCCGGTCCCAACAACGTTGCTTCACCCACCTCATCTCAGCATACTAGAGAACGACATTTTCTTCCATACAATACTTCGAATGGAGCCATGCCAATACTTGTTTGATAACTGTTGTTGTACGAAAACTCCACCAATGGTAAGAACTTGTCCCAAATTCCCTTGAAGTCAATGACACAGAGACTTAGTAAATCTTCTAGAGTTTGAATAGTCCTCTCTGATTGTCCGTCCGTCTGAGGATGATATGCCGAGCTAAATCGTAAATCTGTGCCCATAGCTTTTTGTAAACTAACCCAAAATCGTGAAGTGAATCTTGGGTCTCGATCAGAAACTATGGATACTGGCATACCATGCAGTCTTACAATCTCGTTTATGTACATACGAGCAAGACGTTCAAGTGTATAAGTTTCTCGTATCGGTAAGAAATGAGCAGACTTGGTCAATCTATCAACAATGACCCAAATCGCATCTATACCTTGAGAAACCTTAGGAAGACCGGTAACGAAATCCATGGTAATGTGCTCCCACTTCCATTATGGAATTTCAAGTGGTTGCAATGGACCTTTTGGTACTTGATGCTCCGCTTTGACTCGTTGACAAGTTAGACACCTTGAGATAAACAGTGTTATCTCTCTCTTCATATTGCTCCACCAAAATGTATGACGAAGATCATGATACATTTTGGTACTTTTAGGATGGATTGTAAACGGTGTGTTGTGCGCCTCCATCATGATTTCATACTTTAAATCAGGGTTATTAGGAACACAAAGTCTGGAGTTGACTCAAAGTATTCCTTCTTCATCGATTCTTGCTTCCGGCATAGCACCTTCTTGCACTTTCTTCCTCAAACGCATCAGCTCCAGGTCTGTAGCTTGAGCAGCTTTAACTTTATCGATTAAAGTTGGTTCTACTCGTATATTCGCCATCATCACATGGGTCCCTGGAGTCTTTAACTCTATCTCTATTCTTTGCAAGTCACACAAAATGGGCCTTTGTGTTGACAATATCGCACTCGTACTTGCATATGATCTTCTACTCAATGCGTCAGCTACCACGTTCGCTTTTCCAGGATGGTATTGAATGGTATGATCATAATCTTTCAACAGTTCAAGCCAACGCCGTTGTCGCATGTTGAGTTCCTTTTGAGTGAAGAAATATTTGAGGCTTTTATGATCCGTAAAGATCTCCACCTTCTCCCCATACAAGTAATGCCTCCAAATTTTAAGTACAAAGACAACAGCTGCCAACTCTAGATCATGAGTAGGATAATTCCTCTCATATTCTTTGAGTTGTCTTGATGCATAGGCTATGACTTTTCTATGTTGCATGAGAACGCATCCCAACCCTTTGCTCGAAGCATCACTGTAGATAACAAATCCCTCCGAGCCAGATGGTATTGTTAGAACAGGTGCTGAAATGAGTCTCCTCTTGAGTTCTTGAAAACTCTTCTCACATTTTTCGCTCCAACCGAGCTTTGTATCTTTCCGAGTCAGCTGAGTTAATGGAGTAGCGATTCGAGAAAATCCTTCCACAAATCTCCGATAATAACCAGCTAAACCATGAAAGCTACGTACTTCGGTCACTGATTTAGATTGCTCCTAGCTTTAAATAGCTTCAATCTTTGCCGGGTCAACCGATATTCCATGACTTGATACTACGTGCCCAAGGAATGCTACCTCCTCCAGTCAGAACTCGCATTTCTTCAACTTGGCATAAAGCTTGTATTCACAAAGCTTTTGGAGTACCAACCTCAAGTGTTACTCATGATCTTCACGGCTTTTGGAATAAATAAGGATGTCATCAATAAAGACCACCACAAAGTGATCCAAATATTCCTTGAATACCCGGTTCATTATATTCATGAATGCAGCAGGAGCATTAGTCAATCCAAAGGACATGACTAAGAATTCATAATGCCCGTACCGAGTTCTGAAAGCCGTCTTTGGAATATTCTCAGTTCTAACCTTCAGCTGATGATATCCAAAACGAAGATCGATCTTTAAAAAGAATTGTGCTCCTTGCAACTGGTCAAATAGGTCATCAATAACTGGCAATGGGTACCTGTTTTTGATGGTGACATGATTCAACTCCCGATAATCAATACAAAGTCGCATACTTCCATCTTTCTTCTTCACGAATAGCACAGGAGCACCCTAAGGAGAAGTACTAGGATGAATAAAGCCAATGTCTAACAATTCTTACAGTTGGATCTTTATCTCCTGAAGTTCAATAGGAGCCATTCGATATGGGGCTTTGGAAATGGGTTTTGTACCGGGTTCAAGGTCGATATAAAATTCAATTTCACGCTCTGGGGGTAGGCCAGGAAGTTCTTCAGGGAATACATAAGGGAATTTATTAACAATAGAAATATCATTCAAAATTGACGTATTTTTATTTAGATCCATGACATGAGCTAAGAAAGCTTGACATCCGTTTTTCAATAAACGAATAGCTTTATGGCTTGAGATGACAGCGATTGATTTTAATGGTTTGGTTGCTTGAATTCGCATAATAGGTCGATTAGGAATATGAAAGCTAACAACCTTACGAAAACAGTGAATTTTTGCATGATGAGCAGTTAACCAATCAATCCCTAGAATCACGTCAAATGCAAGTATTTTTAATGAAATAAGATCGACAGGTAATGTGTGGGTACTAACTTGAACCAAACAAGACTTATAAACCGTGGATGTAATGAAGGTTTCTCTCAATGGAATTTCAACAGATAAGTCAAAGTCTAATTTCTCCGGAGTCAAATTTAATCGATGAGCGCAAGTAGGAGAAATAAAAGAATGGGTAGAACCGGTATCAAATAAAGTATAGACTTCGTTAGAGTTTATGATAAGCTTACATGTGATGACCTCATTCGGGTTCCTTACTTTCTAGGAGGTCACAACAAACGTTCTCCCTTGCATTATCGGTTTTGACTTTTCTAGGACGGCCTTTGATGTCTCCATCTTGGCTGAACTTATTTTTGGTAAACGATAAAATCGAGCTAAATGACCTTCTCTTCCACAATTATAACATGCTTTAGACGGCATCGCGCAGTTTGGACTAATGTACCCCTCCCCTCCGCATTTGAAGCATATGATAGGTGGTCGTTCTCCTTCCTTAACAACGGGTGTTGGTGCTGACGTCTTTCCATCATTGTTGAATCTCCTCTTCTTGAAATAATCATTCTTATTATTTTGGCCCTGATTACCACCAAAGTGGTTACCATTTCTGGCCTGTTGATTCTCTCCACGCTTGTTGTCACCGCTTCGATGACTGCTCGCACTGGTATTATCATTTTGCTGACTGCTCTCTTTTGGTTGCGTTGACTCGTTATCGTGCTCCACTAACTGAGCCCCCTATTCACAACATCTGAATACAAACACAGTTTATGAGAAATAAGATGTTGACGTATCTCAGGTTTCAAATCTCGCAAAAATATTCACGTCATTCGCTCTTCATTATCCACCAAGTGGGACGCAAACCGGGACAACTCAGCAAATTTAGCCTCATACTGCGACACGGTCATATTATTCTGCTCTAATTTGATGAACTCCACCTCCTTCATGTGACGAACACTTTCGGGAAAGTATTTGTTATTGAACAGCTCTTGGAACTTCTCCCAAGACATCTTCAGTGAAGCAGGTTGAGTACGCTTAATCGATTCTCACCAGTAATCTGCCTCTCCTCGCAACATAAAGGCGGCAAAGGGAACCTTTTGCTCCTCGGAGCATCTCAAGACATCAAATATCTTGGTGATCTACTTTATCCATGTTTTCGCTATAAGTGGTTTTGGCTCTCCCTTAAACTTCGGTGGTCCCAGCTCCTTGAACCGTTTAGCGGTGACCATCCGAGAGTTTTTAGTGTTTCCACCTACATTTTGAATAGGAGCCGCTCTCGCCTGCTGTTGCATGAACTGCATAAAGCTTCTGAATATTTCATCATTCATCATTTGGTCAGTGTTGTTATTTGTATGAGGATTGTCACCTTCCTGATGCACATTATCCTGATTATTAATATGTGGTGAATCAACAATCGCCTGTGCTCCATTGCTATTCTCAACATTCTCAGATGCCATTTTCAGATGCTGTCACAAAACAAAAATTAATTGATATGTCATATATTATCCTTATATTATGACCGACCAATTAAATACCATGTAAATAAACTTAGGGAGGTCATACTAGCGAAGGAATTCCCCATCTCTCCCCTCCTAGTTATATTCTCACATCTTAGCCAGGGATCATATCCCTAAGCTCTGATACCAACTGTAACGCCCCCAAAATTAGGTATACATCACCCATCTTGGGTCGTCAGATACATGGTACAGAATACAAATATAACTTACTAATACAACTGTTGTGTACAATACGACAAAACATAACTGTGAGTTTGAATACAATTATTATCTACTAGAGACTATACAAACTCAAAAGGAGTCCTCATTACAATTATTGTCACACTATTTAATAGAATAGTGAGGACTACTAATACTATCATCTGGTCCATCACTCCATTCCCCGACTCGTCCCAGCTATATTCTCATTTCCTAAAGAGAACAGTGAAAGAAATGGTGAGCTCAACTAGCCCAGTAAGAAATATTATGACTAAGATAATGCAGAATAATTTATCATTAGCCTTCAACAATGTTAAACTGATAAAATATAATGAACATCAAGTTTAACTGCAGCGGAACAAGCAATCCATTAAAAGAGTCAAGTAGAAAATAAAATCTACTATCTTCTATGATTTAAAAGGTTTTTCAACACTGTTATCGCTGGGACTCGGCCTAATAAAATAATCCACATCATCGAATCACCCCTGCACTACGGCCAAGGATATTCGTGTATTCATTAATGATCATGATCATGCCAACAACTGTCCATCAATGCACTACGGGCCAATGAGGACTTCTACCACTTCATTTGTAATATTACGGTTATGATTACACCAAATAATCCCTGGTTATAATCATACCAAGTCCATCTATGCATTACATGACATAGATGACTTTCAACATTTTATAAACATGAGGATGATGACAATGATATAAGAATTCAATAAAACAAGTTCAAGAATTAATTTATCCAAGAATTAACAACGTCCAAATTGTCAACATGATACTGCTTTGTGGAGTAAAATTCAAGAATGCTTAGAAGAATATTTTCATGAAAAGATACTGGATGAACCGCAATTATCAAGGATATTCCACTAATTTCATGGAGTATAGAAGTTAAAACTTAACCAACTGTGTGACACCCCCAAATTCGGGTTACCTGACCCTCGAGTTTGGTGTTCACGATCCACAATATAATATCATTTAACTACCCATTCATATATAAATAGGAATACATAAGTCATTAACAAAAGTTGTTAATACATAAGTCCCAGGTCGACTAACCTTAACATTACAGAAATACCCCCTTAGATATACAAAAATGGTTTACAATACAATATATCATAATAATATTGTTCACCATAACTAATTTATAACTATGCCTTTTCCCTTGTTCTTCTTCGCAACACCTTCTGCAACTTCATCCCTAGCTGAAAAGTTTTATTTATAGCAAGGGTGAGCAACTAGTTTGGCCCACAAGTTAAGACATACAATAAATGTATACGAATCAATAAGAACAGACTATCTATTTTGATAGAATGAAACCAAAGTTCAGGGAACTTTGAAATAGCTGAACAAAAACTTTTATCAATAACAATTCTTCTTGTATTCTAGGCAACACAATAATTTGATAATGAAATAGTACAACGCTTTCAAAGTTTCTACGATATTCTATTGAATAATCAAGAATCAATTCTAAGCAATAACAAAGTAGAATAATTTCCAGATTAATGCTGAGTGATCCCACCAGATCTTAGAACTTATTTTCTCGGGTATCTATCAAAGATTTACTTTGATACATACGCAGGCGTATCAGATAACCATAAAGATTAAATCATACCCCTCTGCAAGTACTTAGAGCCGGCCAACTCCTTGTACCCTATATTATGCATAATACTTAACAGCGCGCAATGGTCGAATATACGACCCAAAATGTTCCCTTTATATAAAAGGTTGTTCTTCTCAGTTTCAGAATCAAGATTTTGATTTAACAGCGAAATACTGTGATTTTAAATTCTATCTACTTATCGATCTAGCCGAAACAACTGGCATCGATTTATCAATAACAATTGATTTCTCTTCTCGTATTTATCAAGTTCTAACAAATGTTCGTCTAGCCAGAATAATTAGCTAAGACATTTCTCAATATAATTTGATAATAAACAGGAATTATCTGTACTGTCAATATTAGTTTCTACAGATATAAATATCCAACAACAGTAATTCTACGAATATATATTTTCCGAATCAGTAATTCGATTTGAATTTTAATCATGCACTAACTGCGAATAATCAACAATAAATTCCCTGGACATGGTATAATTAGCAATAATTAACCATTATAATATTTGAATGAATATAACTCAAGGTTGAGTTAGGAAACTTGCCTTTCGCGTTGATTACAGCTACACAATATAATTAACTGCGTTCGTAAGACCTATAATCAATAATATCGGTCTCACAATTAGCACAATCATTTATAACACATAACACTGTATTCTACAGTCAAACTTCTCCTAGGCACATTACCACATAATCACATCAGTGTTTATAACCTATATAAACACTTATCAAGTATAACTATTTCGGTCTGGTTGGACCTCGATCCATTATCGGTGTTCTGGTCACCCTATCCGACAATTAACACATTGATTGTCAATTAAACTTGGTCTTTAAGCTTCAATAATATTTTAGATAAGTCAAATATCATTTATAATATTTTTCGAAAGCTTTTAATAATTTATAAACAATTATTATAATTTATAATAATTTTTCAAACACTTAAATCATTTTTAAATGATTTAATTATCAAATAATCTTATCATTATTAATATTTAATAATATCAAAATATTAATAACATACTTGTCAAAATATTAAAGTTATTATGAATAACTTAAAATATTTTTAAATCATCAATATTCTACTTGAATGATTTTAAAGTAATTAAAATTATTTTTAAATCATCACCATTAATATTTAAATATTAATGTAATTATTATCAAAATATTAAAAGTCATTAATTATAACTTAAAATATTTTTAAAATATTTTTCTCAGTTTTAAATAATTTTTAAATCAAAAAAATTATTTTTAATTTATTTATTTAATATCATAATTAAATAAATCTAATATCATTAATATTAATTTATTAATGAGAATTCTCCAAAAATATTGAAAATTATATTTTATAATTTAAAATATTTTCTAACACTTTATTCTTATTTAAAATGATTATTAAATCCATAAAATCATTTTTTATCTTATTTATTTAATTTAATAACTAAATAAATCTAATATCATTAATATTAAATTATTAATGAAAATTCTCTAAAAATATTAAAAGTCACATTTTATAACTCAAAATATTTTTAAATACATTATTCTTATTTAAAATAATTTTTCATAATATTAAATCATTTTTCTCTAATTTATTTAGTACATTAAGTAAATAAATTAAATACCTTTAATATTTAAATAATTATAAATATTAAAGAAAAATATTCCAATTGGTCAAAAAATATTTTTCATAATTTAAAATAATTTTTAAAACCATTTTCGGTAATTTTTAGAATTTATTTCTATTTTTTATTCATTTTTCAGAAATTCAGAAATTAAAATAATTAAAACCGTCGCTGTATGTCTTTAGCGACAGAAAGCGTCACTGTTGGTGTTCTTGAGCTCAAGAACACTGACAGCTTCGCTATCAACCTGCCTTGTTTGACCGGGCATGATTCTGGGTGTAATACGTTTCTCGGCTAGCTTAAACTGTGATTGTGTAGCCAAAATGTAATACTACAACACACAACCAACAACTTGATCATACAACAACAAATTTGCAAGATCTGAAGCCCCAAAGTAGTTGTCAGAAGCTTCTGGGCTTTCTGGGTTTCCCAGAAACCCAGACAGCTTCGACTGTCTACTTTGTGGTTAAATTCTCTTCCAGCTCCGGTGGTCGAATCAGTTATGTTATGGTCCAAAGTTATAGTACTAGTGTCAAGGTACATGAATATAACAACAACTCAGTTTATCAACAACAGACCCACAAGATACGACTCGGTCAAACTCTGACAAAAACTTTGTTCATACGTCTTCTGGAAATTCCAGAATTGCAAAAACAGTGCGAATGGTCTACTTTGACCACCTGCCAAGATCTATCTGTTGATTTTTTTAAGCGTTATAAAGACCCAGATCTATAGTATATTATACAGGCTATAACATGGTCACAACAACATCAACAACATATATCATAACTGATAGATCTGTTGCTTGGAAAATCTTGTCAGGCGCTGATTTCAAGTTTCTTGGTTACCCATATTTCATCCGGTCAACGTCGGTCAACGGTCTTTGACCGTTAATAACAAGAAATCTGGACATATAATGGTTGTGATTTCACTTCCAGATTACAGTCCTTATGTCAGACAACAGATCCAAAACATCAAACAACAAAAATCATTAACACACACGAATCTGTGGCGCCTGACATTAGCTTGTCAGACCACAAATTGTGTTCTTGACAGTTTTGAAAAACTTCAATTTTTACCAACTTTGATGCTATGGATCCATCATGGATCATCATAGATCAACTAAAAACATTATATATCACTTATAAAAACACAAAAACAAAAAATTTTCCCAAGCATACAAGATCAGAAGTAAACTAGGGTTTATACCTCTTCTTGCTAGATCTTTGATCTTAATCCTCCTTAGTTGTTCTTGGTGATCTAGGGACTGATTCTAGGACTGATCTACTAGTAATTTTCGGAGCTTTTAGTGAGAGAGGGAGTTGGTGAGAGTAAATTGTCCAAATGAGCAATTTTATGAACTTTCTCTCACTTAGATCCTATATATATTACGATATGAAGTTGTTAGATGTAATGTGTTATCACTAAGAGGCTGAATTGGGTGAGATTTTAAGTCACAAATGTCAAAATAGTTGGTGACCAACTAAAGTTAAGCCAAAATTGCAAGTTAACTTTCTAAAATAAACAAAAGGGCATTTTTGTCATTTCTAAAATACAATTAATGGCATTCTTGTCATTTGTTCAAACCTTTAGGGTTTAGGGTTTGGACCCTTTAGGATTTAGGGTTTAAACCCTTTAGATTTCCAATTTAATTTCCAAAATTTTCAAATTTCGGTTTCTTCCAAAATAAAAATTAATAATTCCAAATTACAATTAGGATTCGATAAATATATTAATATTTCCTAATCATAAAATTCAATCTTGCTAATTACGATTTATATTCCTAATTAAAATTGCTTAAATTAGCAATTAGGGTCAAAATGATCATTAGGGTTTATAACCCACGAATTAGGCTTTTAATTAGAAAATTAAATTTTCTAAATTATAATTAGGGTTTGTAAAATAGAAATTAAAATAACTAAAATATAATTAGGGTTTTCTAATCATATTTAAGTTTAATACACACAATTGGCTTGCCAATTAGGAGTAGGGTTTCCTAATTTAGGGTTTAGGATTTCCGAATATAAAATTAGGGTTTCCCGGCGTACAATTAGGGTTTTTAACCATACCATTGGTTTTCTAAATCTGAGATTAGGTTTTCTAATCCCTTATTAGGGTTTATAATTTTTAAACCTTATCCGATCAATCATTGATCAAAAATTCTATACAGTACAAACACGTACCCAATAATATAATTATTTTAATTATATTTTCTATCAAATCCCTTTTCAGAAATTAGGATTAGGGTTTCTAAAGCTGTTAAGCACAACTCTACTCTAACATTTATTAATCAATACCCAAATTGACTTTCTCGAGACTCGTATCACAGATACTTGTCACAAAATTGATAATTAATATTGATATTAATAAAAAAAAAATTATTCGCAAATTTTTGATTATTCGAAATCTCGGGTTATCACATTCACCCCTCCTTAAAAGGATTCCGTCCTCGGAATCACCGCTTTCTTATTCTCTACAATCTTTTAAAGTTGTATCATCAATTCATTTTTGTCAACACAATATTCATTTGTGTTTCAAATTCTAACTTGTGACTTGAATCTATAAAAGAAAACGGTTCACAAAAATACCTAACTTATAATTCTCGTGTAATTTAAATTTCTAAAGCGAAATTGTTACCTGCTACCACCTTCTGGGCAGCCACCGTATCATACGCCGTCATGTTGAATGTACAGGCCGTTGGTCTTCCTGGCTGTGCAGGTCCTCGAGTTGCCAAGGTTCCGCCACCGGGTCCCTTGTTGACACTTTCCTTTTCTGCATTCTTCCTCGGACAGTTCCGAACGATATGATCAGTCGATCCGCATCCAAAGCAACCTTGAATTTTCTTCGGACTGGGGCAATTGGGTGACATATGCCCCTCTTGTCCGCAGTTATAGAAAACTCCCTTCTTCTTCAGGCAAACTCCAACATGGTTCTTCCCACAATTTGCACATGGCTCCCTTTCTTTCCTATTATCTTCTGTTTTATTACCTGATTGGGTATTCTCATTTCATTTTCTCTTGTTAGGGTTACTTCCACCACTGCTTCCACCATCATTTGTCTTCTTCTTCTTCTCCTGATGAAATCGAGACGTAGCCTCACTCCTTCCTTCCGCAATTAACGCTTTTTCCATCAAGGCCGCGAACGTGTTGATCTGCAATACCACTACCTTGTTGAATATTCCCGTTTTTAGTCCGTTCTCAAATCTTCTCACCTTCCTCGCTTCTGTGTCCACCTGATGAGGTGCAAATCTTGCCAACTCGTTGAATTTGGCAGCGTATTCTGAAACAGACATATTCTCCTGCTTTAGTTCTAGAAACTTAACTTCCATTCTGGATTGCATACTCGGCGAGAAGTAGTTCTCAAAGAACAGTTCCTTAAATCTTGTCCACAATACCACCTCTGTACCCGCTCTCGCTTGGTTCGTCTCCCACCAGTAATTAGCTTCTCCTTTCATTAGATAAGTTGCAAAAGCCGTCTTTTGTTCCTCCGCTACTCTGGCGATAACGAATGCTTTCTCCATCTCCTTCACCCAAGTTTGGGCTTCAATAGGATATGTGGTACCTTTGAATTCAGGCGGTCCTACTACTTTAAAGTCCTTGAAATTAGCCAATCTATCAGCTGGCTAATTCCTCACTCTTCCTCTTCCTGTGGGAGCTCTATTCTCCATAGCTTGGGCTATCATATCCGCAAAGTTTTGCATCGGGTCAGCTTGACCTCCTTCGTTATTCACTGACTGTTCTTCTCGTTGGTTTCGATTCTGTCGTCTAGGCGGCATGATCTGATTTAAATAAAAATCTTATATTAATTCTCTTTCTTTACATAAATTCTTATCACAATAAGAATTCAACACATAATTCTCATGTAATTGCATATATATTCAAATAGCACATAGTACCTAACATATATTACTATTCCTTTTTAAATCATATCAGGATTAACAATACAACTTTACACAAAAAGTTGCTATTCTCCATTCTCACACAGTTATTACCAGTTCGTCAAACTTACCACACTTATGAGTTCAGGAACTTGCCACAATTATATGAGTGTATGAACTTATCCTAGTCAGACCTTTGGCGTCCATTGGCTGAGGGGTTCAAAACATTTCATATAATTATGAGTCATTAACTTACCATAAGTAAGAGTTTTAAGAACACACAAATTAATCTTAATCTTATATTCATATAGAAAATAAAGATTTCATTCATACAAACATATATATATATTTACATATGCTTAAACATCGTTCTCGATATTACAACACTTAATATCAGAAATTTCTACCCAAAATATACTATTACATATTTCTAGGTTGTCTACCGACCACTCCATTCACCAATCTTCTTCTTGTTGGGACACTTGTTGAATCCGTGACCCGTCTGCCCACATGAGAAACACTTCCTCAAATTCGGCTTAGTACAATGCAGAGAAATATGTTCTTCCTGCTTGCAGTTAAAGAACATGTTCTTCCACATCATGCATTCTCTCGTGTGAGTCTTCCCACACTTGCTACATGCATGCTTCTTCTTCGGACTTGATTTTTCAGAATTAAGGCTGTCATTTTCCCTCTTTCTCTTCTTCTTGTCCTTCTTGTTGGTTCCTTCAGATGATCCACCACCTTCAGCCTTCATTCTGTCCACCTGCGCCTTGAGCTCATTCCGTTCTTCAGTCATTTCGCGTAATGCTCGCTTCGTCTTCCACAACTCCTCTAGAAGAAACACTTTACTTCAGAGTTCCTGGACTTCTGCAGATAACTGATCTTGTTCTTCAACTTTAGTCTTATTCTTTAAATCCACCTTAGCTGGCTCAGACTCTGCCTCCTCATCTCCACTCATATACATCTCAGAATAATCATCATGATCACTCCCGAGATTAACCATGGGTTCATCTTCTCCCACCTTCTCAACTGATTCGCTTTGCGCTGGCACCTCGGCTTCAGATTCTGGTGCAACAGCCGCTAGCATCTTTGCACTCTTTTCACCTTCTCCAGACATCCTACAATCAGTTGAAATTACTTGATTAGTCAAAATTCTCACACTATGTGTCCACTTATCTCACTATTGATGCACTTCGGCAATCCCTCACTTAGAACTCTAAATGAGTTTTCTCTATCTCGCGTATGGTTATAATCCTAGGGTTTTCCCCCACCCCACTTAAAGTTTATAACCTACAGCTCTTCTACTAACTGGTGACACCTTGGTCACTACAGCTCTGATACTAACCTGTGACACCCCCAAATTCGGGTTACCTGACCCCCGAGTTTGGTGTTCACGATCCACAATATAATATCATTTAACTACCCATTCATATATAAATAGGAATACATAAGTCATTAACAAAGTTGTTAATACATAAGTCCCAGGTCCACTAACCTTAACATTACAGAAATACCCCCTTAGATATACAAAAAGGGTTTACAATACAATACATCATAATAATATTGTTCACCATAACTAATTTATAACTATGCCTTTTCCTTTGTTCTTTTTCGCAGCACCTTATGCAACTTCATCCCTAGCTGAAAAGTTTTATTTATAGCAAGGGTGAGCAACTAGTTTGCCCCGCAAGTTAAGACATACAATAAATGTATACGAATCAATAAGATCAGACTATCAATTTTGATAGAATGAAACCAAAGTTCGGGGAACTTTGAAATAGCTGAACAAATCGTTAATCAATAACAATTCTTCTTGTATTCTAGGCAACACAATAATTTGATAATGAAATAGTACAACGCTTTCAAAGTTTCTACGATATTCTATTGAATAATCAAGAATCAATTCTAAGCAATAACAAAGTAGAATAATTTCCAGATTAATGCTGAGTGATCCCACCAGATCTTAGAACTTATTTTTTCGGGTATCTATCAAAGATTTACTTTGATACATACGCAGACGTATCAGATAACCATAAAGATTAAATCATACCCCTCTGCAAGTACTTAGAGCCGGCCAACTCCTTGTACCCTATATTATGCATAATACTTAACAGCGCGCAATGGTCGAATATACGACCCAAAATGTTCCCTTTATATAAAAGGTTGTTCTTCTCAGTTTCAGAATCAAGATTTTGATTTAACAACGAAATACTGTGATTTCAAATTCTATCTACTTATCGGTCTAGCCGAAACAACTGGCATCGATTTATCAATAATAATTGATTTCTCTTCTCGTATTTATCAAGTTCTAACAAATGTTTGTCTAGCCAGAATAATTAGTTAAGACATTTCTCAATATAATTTGACAATAAATAGGAATTATCTGTACTGTCAATATTAGTTTCTACGGATATAAATATCCAATAACAGTAATTCTACGAATATATATTTTCCGAATCAGTAATTCAATTTGAATTTTAATCATGCATTAACTGCGAATAATCAACAATAAATTCCCTGGACATGGTATAATTAGCAATAATTAACCATTATAATATTTGAATGAATATAACTCAAGGTTGAGTTAGGAAACTTGCCTTTCACGTTGATTACAGCTACAGAATATAATTAACTGCGTTCGTAAGACCTATAATCAATAATATCGGTCTCACAATTAGTACAATCATTTATAACACGTAACACTGTATTCTACAGTCAAACTTCTCCTAGGCACATTACCACATAACCACATCAGTGTTTATAACCTATATAAACACTTATCAAGTATAACTATTTCGGTCTGGTTGGACCTCGGTCCATTCTCGGTGTTCTGGTCACCATATCTGACAATTAACACATTGATTGTCAATTAAACTTGGTCTCTAAGCTTCAATATTTTTTTAGATAAGTCAAATATCATTTATAATATTTTTCGAAAGCTTTTAATAATTTATAAACAATTATTATAATTTATAATAATTTTTCAAACACTTAAATCATTTTTGAATGATTTAATTATCAAATAATCTTATCATTATTAATATTTAAAAATATCAAAATATTAATAACATACTTTTCAAAATATTAAAGTTATTATGAATAACTTAAAGTATTTTTAAATCGTCAATATTCTACTTGAATGATTTTTAAAGTAATTAAAATCATTTTTAAATCATAACCATTAATATTTAAATATTAATGTAATTATTATCAAAATATTAAAAGTCATTAATTATAACATAAAATATTTTAAAAATATTTTTCTCATTTTTAAATGATTTTTAAATCAATAAAATCATTTTTAATACATTTATTTAATATCATAATTAAATAAATCTAGTATCATTAATATTAATTTATTAATGAGATTTCTCCAAAAATATTGAAAATTATATTTTAAAATTTAAAATATTTTCTAACACTTTTTTCTTATTTAAAACGATTTTTAAATCCATAAAATCATTTTTTATCTTATTTATTTAATTTAATAATTATGTAAATCTTATATCATTAATATTAAATTATTAATAAAAATTCTCTAAAAATATTAAAAGTCACATTTTATAACTCAAAATATTTTTAAATACATTATTCTTATTTAAAATAATTTTTCATAATATTAAATCATTTTTCTCTAATTTATTTAGTACATTAAGTAAATAAATTAAATACCTTTAATATTTAAATAATTATAAATATTAAAGAAAAATATTCGAATTGGTCAAAAATTATTCTTCATAATTTAAAATAATTTTTAAAACTATTTTTGGTAATTTTTAGAATTTATTTCTATTTTTTATTCATTTTTCAGAAATTCAGAAATTAAAATAATTCAAACCGTCGCTGTAGGTCTTTAGCGATAGAAAGCGTCGCTGTTGGTGTTCTTAAGCTCAAGAACACTGACAGCTTCGCTATCAACCTGCCTTGTTTGACCGACAATGATTCTCGGTGTAATACGTTTCTCGGCTAGCTTAAACTGTGATTGTGTAGCCAAAATGTAATACTATAACACACAACCAACAACTTGATCATACATCAACAAATTTGCAAGATCTGAAGCCCCAAAGTAGCTGTCAGAAGCTTCTGGGCTTTCTGGGTTTCCCAGAAACCCAGACAGCTTCGACTGTCTACTTTGTGGTTAAATTCTCTTCCAGCTCCGGTGGTCTAATCAGTTATGTTATGGTCCAAAGTTATAGTACTAGTGTCAAGGTACATGAATATAACAACAACTCAGTTTATCAACAATAGACCCACAAGATACGACTCGGTCAAACTTTGACAAAAACTTTGTTCATACGTCTTCTGGAAATTCCAGAATTGCAAAAACAGTGCGAATGGTCTACTTTGACCACCTGCCATGATCTATCTGTTGATTTTTTTTAAGCGATATAAAGACCCAGATCTATAGTATATTATACAGGCTATAACATGGTCACAACAACATCAACAATATATATCATAACTGACAGATCTGTTGCTTGGAAAATCTTGTCAGACGCTAATTTCAAGTTTCTGGGTTACCCAGATTTCATCCGGTCAACGTCGGTCAACGGTCTTTGACCGTTAATAACAAGAAATCTGGACATGTAATGGTTGTGATTTCACTTCCAGATTACAGTCCTTATGTCAGACAACAAATCCAAAACATCAAACAACAAAAATCATTAACACACACGAATCTGTGGCGCCTGACATTAGCTTGTCAGACCACAAATTGTGTTCTTGACAGTTTTGAAAAACTTCAATTTTTACCAACTTTGATGCTATGGATCCATCATGGATCATCATAGATCAACTAAAAACATTATATATCACTTATAAAAATACAAAAACAAAAATTTTTCTCAAGCATACAAGATCAAAAGTAAACTAGTGTTTATACCTCTTCTTGCGGGATCTTTGATCTTAATCCTCCTTAGTTGTTCTTGGTGATCTAGGGACTGATTCTAGGACTGATCTACTAGTAATTTTCGGAGCTTTTAGTGAGAGAGGGAGTTGGTGAGAGTAAATTGTCCAAATGAGCAATTTTATGAACTTTCTCTCTCTTAGATCCTATATGTATTACGATATGAAGTTGTTAGATGTAATGTGTTGTCACTAAGAGGCTGAATTGGGTGAGATTTTAAGTCACAAATGTCAAAATAGTTGGTGACCAACTAAAGTTAAGCCAAAATTGCAAGTTAACTTTCTAAAATAAACAAAAGGGCATTTTTGTCATTTCTAAAATACAATTAATGGCATTCTTGTCATTTATTCAAACCCTTAGGGTTTGTGTTAGAGTTTAGGGTTTGGACCCTTTAGGATTTAGGGTTTAAACCCTTTAGATTTCCAATTTAATTTCCAAAATTTTCTAATTTTGGTTTCCAAATTAAAAATTAATAATTCCAAATTACAATTAGGATTCGATAAATATATTAATATTTCCTAATCATAAAATTCAATCTTGCTAATTAGGATTTATATTCCTAATTAAAATTGCTTAAATTAGCAATTAGGGTCAAAATGATCATTAGGGTTTATAACCCACGAATTAGGCTTTTAATTAGAAAAATAAATTTTCTAAATTACAATTAGGGTTTGTAAAATAGAAATTAAACTAACTAAAATATAATTAGGGTTTTCTAATCATATTTAAGTTTAATACACACAATAGGCTTGCCAATTAGGATTAGGGTTTCCTAATTTAGGATTTAGGATTCCCGAATATAAAATTAGAGTTTCCCGGCGTACAATTAGGGTTTTTAACCGTACCATTGATTTTCTAAATCTGAGATTAGGGTTTCTAATCCCTTATTAGGGTTTATAATTTTTAAACCTTATCTGATCAATCATTGATCAAAAATTCTATACAGTACAAACACGTACTCAATAATATAATTATTTTAATTATATTTTCTATCGAATCACTTTCCAGAAATTAGGATTAGGGTTTCTAAAGCTGTTAAGCACAACTCTACTCTAACATTTATTAATCAATACCCAAATTGACTTTCTCGAGACTCGTATCACAGATACTTGTCACAAAATTGATAATTAATATTGATATTAATAAAAAAAAAAATTATTCGCAAATTTTTGATTATTCGAAATCTCGGGTTATCACAAACTAAGTATAATAAAGAATGGAATAACGAAAGAAATCATCCGGCATGCGATAGACCGTACAGACAGGTTATTCTAACAGAATAACAAATAATGGAACCAGGTCCAGCGTAAAACGCACAGACAGGATATTCCGACAGAATAATAAATAATGGAACCAGGTCCGGCGTAAACGCACAGACAAGATATTCCGACAGAATAATAAATAATGGAACTAGGTCCGGTGTAAAACACACAGACAGGATGTTCCAACAGAATAACAGAAGAATGTCACCAAGTATAGGCTAGACCGCGTATACATGTTATTCCAACAGAATAATAAGACATGAAATAACAAAAGTTCTCTTCATGAATAAGAAAGAATAACAACCCTTACCGTTTTAAAGAAGAACTGAAATAAGGAAGTAGTTAAGTAGCAGAATACTTTTCTTCTCTCTCTCTATAGTTTCTCTCTCTAGAGTTCAGTGAATTCGTAAGAAATAATGAAGGAATGAGCTGCTATTTATAGAAAAATGGAATGCATAGTAACTAATCCAAGAACGGTCCAGATTGATTACTTTAATCTGACGGTCCATATTTAAAAAAAAAATTTAAATAAAATATAATATATTCTATTTATAGAATAACTTTAATAAAGTATTCTGTTTTATATAAAAAAATGTTTATGTTCTATTACGTTAATAATACGAATAAAAAAAAACTTCATTATCGCTAAATAATTCATATTATTAACTGACAATAATTGAATCAAACTGAGTGCCTTCTTACATAAGCATTAATAATCAATACCGCGTGCTACTTTGCAACCACACGTATTACTGTACTTTTACTACCGAGTAGTTCAACAGTATCAATGGTAAAACTTCCGCCGTTATTTTTAATAAAATAATTTTGTCGTTTTCTCAATCCGACAATAATTTCGTTGTGGGGTCCACCAATGATTGTGCCGTTGTACAAATATTCCATGTTAAAACGAATATTTCCCGACCAATCGAATATTATATAACAACTTGCGTACTTTGCAAAATTTATAAATATTACCCACAACTATAACATTATATTAAATTAACTCTATAATATTCAAAAATGATATTTATAGAAAATTCATCTTTATAAAAGTTGGGATCCTACAAAATATATATTACTCAAAATATAATTGAGTCCAAGTGAAAGTTATGAAATAAAACTTACAAAAAAAAATATTATCAAGAATGGTGGGGGTAAGAAATATAAAATCTATATTAAGGTAATGTGTTGAAGATATTCAACGATAAATTTTTGAAAAGAGATTTGGAGAAAACAAAGTAAGATAGGGTTTCGGTGATTCCGATGACGGAATCCTTGTAAGGGGGGAAGGATGTGACAACCTGAATTTTTATAAGTTATTAAAATAGGAATTTAATAATTAAAATTCTTATTATGAGATGTTTTGAATTTGAGTATGTATATATATGTGTTGTATATTTTGAAATATGTGTTTCGGTGTGAAGATAAATATATATTCATATATTGGGAAAGCGAGGTTTAATGGTACCCCGAGTTATTTGTTTAATCGGTATTTTTGATTCTGGGGACAGAATCTTTGTAAGGAGGGAAGAATGTGACAATCCAAGATTTTAGTAATTGTAATTTAAAATATTTATTAAATAAAATAAATATATTATTGATGTGGTTATTATTAGTAAATATTGATGACTATAAAATATTATAAATTAAATTAATTTATAATTTAGAGAGTTGTGATTCTGGGGACATAATCCTTGTAAGGAGGGAAGGATGTAACAATCCAAAATTTCAAATTGTAATAATAAATATTTTTTGAATTATATAAATATTTATTTAATATATTTATTGTTTAAATTGATGAAATAAATATTTTATTGATATGGTTATTATTAGTAAATATTTATGAATTAAATTTATTAGATAATATTCTAAATTAAATTAATTTATAATTTAGAAAGTTGTAATATAACATGAGAGGTTATATTGTTGTTAAATTTAATAATTTAAATTGGTGTATTAAATTATTAAATAAAATTATAATTTTGTGTTATTTGTTTAAATGGTATATTTAATTAAAATATAGTGTGTAACTAATTTAATTGATTAATGTTGAATATGGAGATCCAATAAATAATATGTGATTATAAATTATAAACTAAATTATTTATTAAAATAAATTAAAGGAGTTTAATTTAGTTATGTCAAACAAGGCTTTAAAATATTACGTCTTTAATATTTAAAGGGTTTTGCCAAACAAAGCCTTATGACTTTGGTTTTTTTTTTTAATTTTTTAAATTTAAATAATCTAAATAACATAAATAAAAAAAATTAAGTAATAAATATAGTATATTTATAATCTATACGTTATATGTTGAAACTGATTAGGCTTATTATGGCCATATCAGTTTTCTTTAGTTATTACGCATACTTGACTATTAGGGTTATGCGTATTCTAGTTTTGCTAAGTCTGAGAGAAAAATTACAGAGAGAGTTGAGAGAACTTAAGAAATTCCAAAGTAATTTTCAGCAATTTTAGCAAGGATTACAAGTTAAGTGAAGGTATTTTATCTAAATCTTAGTATTATATATGTACATATATATGCATATATGAGGTCGCGGCAAAAATTTTACGCTCTGTGAATTCTATATTTTTGAATTATTGCTATACAAATGTATTGTGGTGATTATTCATGTTGGTGAGGTTTTAGTTTGTATATAAACAAGAAATTTTTATGCTAATTACAGTTAAAAGTAGGAAAGATAATTAATAGTGTATGTTTTTATGTATATTTTCATATGGCTTGTAAAATTACCAATTTTAGTGGTCAATTCGTATGTTAATCTGCAAATTGAGGCTTAATTATGTTAGTCCATTTAGAAACGAAGAGAATGTAGTTTGAACGAAGTGATTTGGCGTAGAATTGAAATCGCAGTGATGAATTTTGTTTAAGGAACTCAAAAATGGTGTTTATGTATGAAAATATGAAATTTGAGAAATCAAAATAGTTTTTAGTTGTTGTTAAATTGTTCTACTTGGTTGAATATGATAGCAATCATGTTTGTGATAGTGTTATATCAATTGTAGATGTTGGTTTCACTGTTTTGTGGGTGAAATTCGTGTTAGTTGGCCTAAAAACTATGTCGAATCACGTTCTGCAAAACTAAAACTGATGCATCGCGCGGGCGCGCTACCTCTTGGCGCGGGCGCGTTGCAATCCAGTATAAATCTGGCGCGGCCGCGCCAGTACCTTTTCACAGACAGTGATATCTGCTAATTATGCAGACTTTGGACGTTCAATGTAACTTAGCTTAATGTTAGGTTAGTGTAAGAATCATGTAACAACAAGGTTAAACAGAGTAATGTTAAGTGGATTGTAAATCCAAAGTTGTAAAAATGATTAGTAAGTTACGAACGTGTTATGCGTAACTTAGTTTATACAATGAATGTTAAATAAGTGTTGTCAATTGTACACTTGTGATTCTGAAATGAATATTATAAGATATAGAATAGGGTTAATATAAAACCAATAATGATTCATAGCAAGACTTAAGCACTTGAATAAACTTCGAGTATGAAATATAGTGAGATATAAGTTAAAAGTTAACACAATCAAATTGAACATTGTGTATTGATAATAGGAATAATTATGAGATGTAGAGTAAAGTTTACATTACAACTACTATGTATGGCTATGTGACTAATAGTTGATGTGTATGATTATATAATTGTGTAGGGCACGTGAAGTGCTGTTAATTGTATGGCTATGTGTTGTTTGTTGTAACAGCAAAATGCCGCCAAGAAGAGTTCAATGAAACCAAGGCGCTAACGTGAATCAACTGGAGGGAGGTCCGGTTAACCCCATGCTGGAATTTGTTAATTTACTAACAGCAGCGTTTAATAGAACAGGGGCTAACATCCCCGTAAATCCTAGTGTAGTACGAGCTACTTCGTTTAAGGATTTTAAGAGTGTGGGTCCGCCGGAGTTCAAAGGAACTACAGACCCTATCGAAGCCCAAACGTGGGTGAAGGAAATCGAGAAGGCATTTGTGATAGCAAATGTCGACGAGGCCCAGAAGGTTGCCTTTGCAACCTACATGATGAAGTGAGAGGCCAACTTTTGGTGGGACACCAATTAGGCTAGGGCAGGAATAGAGGTTCTAAGGTGGGTGAGGTTCAAGGAGATTTTCTTCGAGAACTACTTTCCCATGAGCATGCAGGGAAGGATGGAGATGTGGTTTTTGGAATTAAAACAAGGGGACATGACAGTTCCCCAATACGCCGCCAAGTTTAATGAACTGGCGAGATTCGCTCCATACCAAGTGGACACCGAGGTTAGGAAGGCACGATGGCTCGAGCAGGGCTTGAAACCCTGGCTCTATAACCACATGTCTGTGTTCCAAAGTACTTCCTTTGGAACGATTTTAGAGAAGGCGATAATCGCAGAAGGTGGTAGCGAGGCGTTGAGCCAGTACCACAAAGATAATAAGAGTAAGGGGAAGGTGGATGGGGGAGTAAAGATCGAAGGAGCCAGCGGAAGTGGCGAGGGGTATAAACAGAAGGTGGTTAGCTTTGGGAATACCAGAGTGAAACAAGGAGACCCAAAGAGGAGCATGGTGGCCTGCAAGACCTGTGGGAAGACTCATTTAGGAGTCTGTCTCAAGGGTAAGGCTGTGTGTTACAATTGTGGACAGGAGGGGCACATTACGTCAAATTGTCCAAGTCCGAAGAAGAACCATGGATGGTTTATTTGTGGGTCAACTGACCACATGGAAAAGAACTGCCCGAAGAAGGGGACGGACAGGAATAAGGGCGCCAATAGTAGTAAGTTAACTATTGGGGGTCCAATGCAGCCGGGTAGACCGATGGCCCGTACTTTTAACATGACCGTCCAAGATGCGATGGCCTCAGGGGACGTAGTCGCAGGTATTATTATGATCAACGATCTAAATGCAAACGTGTTGTTTAACTCGGGTGCTACCTGTTCGTTTATCGCATGTGATTTTCCTAGACGATTAGAATTATTTCATGAAAAGTTGCCTATACCTTTAAATATTAAGGTAGCAAACGAAGAGATAATTCCAATTGAAGATATTCATAGAAGTTATTGCGTAGACGTACGGGGTTGTAAATTATCGATAGATTTGATACCGATAAAGTTAGGAGAATTCGACGTAATTCTCAGAATGGATTGGTTGGTTAACCATGGGGCAATTATAGATTATCAAAATAAATGCGTGAATATTAAAATGTTAAGACAACCTCGTGTAATATTTTACGGTAATAAATCGTCGGGTCATTCGTGTTGTCTTACCATGATACAAACTAGGAAACTGTTAAGAAAGAGATGTGTAGGTTATTTGTGTCATGTAGTTGATACACAGAGAGTGGGAGCGACCATGGAACAAATACTTATAGTGAGTGAATTCATGGATGTATTTCCAAGTGAATTGACGGGTCTTCCGTCGGATAGGGAGATCGAGTACGTAATAGATATTGTGCCAGGAGCGACACCAATTTTCGGGGCACCATATCGTATGGAGTCAGTGGAGATGAAGGAGTTGATTGTGCAGTTACAAGAACTGTTGGACAGGAAGTACATTCAATCGAGTGTTTCGCCGTAGGGAGCACTGGTACTGTTTGTCAAGAAGAAGGACGGATCGTTAAGAATTTGTATCGACTATCGTGAGTTGAAGAAGTTAACAATAAAGAATAAGTACTCATTGCCCAGGATTGATGATCTTTTTGATCAGTTGAAAGGGGCAAAGTATTTTTCAAAAATAGATTTAAGGACGGGGTATCATCAGCTGAATGTTAAGAATGAAGACGTGCCAAAGACAACATTCAGGACTCGTTATGGTCATTACGAGTTTCTGGTGATGTCATTTGTGTTAACTAATTCACCAGCTGTATTTATGGATATGATGAACAGAGTGTTCAAACAATATTTGGATAAGTTCGTCGTGGTGTTTATGGATGATATTCTAGTCTATTCTAAGACGCCAGAAGATCATGCTGAACACCTAAGAATAGTGTTGGAGACACTAAGAAAGGAGAAGTTATATGAGAAATTCCCAAAGTGTGAATTTTAGTTAGAGAGGGTACATCTTTTAGGTCATGTCATTGACCATGATGGAAATTCAGCAGATCCAGCAAAGGTGGAAGCCGTGATGAATTGGGAACAACCAAAAACACCGACTGAGGTGCGGAGTTTCCTAGGGTTAGCGGGATACTATCGGAGATTCATCTAGGATTTTTCGAAGATAGCTACTCCGTTGACTAACTTGACAAGGAAGATGGTGAAATACATGTTGACGGAGAAGTGCGAAGACAGTTTTCAAGAAATGAAGAAGAGGTTGAGTGAAGCGCCTGTTTTGTCATTACTCGATGACACAGGAAATTTCGTAGTTTATAGCGATGCTTCACATAGAGGACTTGGTTGTGTGCTCGTACAACATGGCAAGGTCATTGCGTATGCATCTAGGCAGTTGAAGGATTATGATAAAGTTTACTCTACTCATGATCTGGAACTGGCCGCGGTAGTGTTTGCTTTAAAGATTTGGTGACATTGTCTTTACGGGGAAAAATGTGAGATATACATAGACCACAAGAGTCTAAAATATATCTTCACACATAAGGAGTTGAATATGAAACAGAGGAGATGCCTGGAGTTGATAAAGGATTACGACTGTGAAATCATGTATCACCCTGGAAAAGCCAATGTACTGGCCGATGCCTTAAGTAGAAAGGGTCGGGAAAAGTGAAGCAGGACAGAGACTGTATGCAACGGAGATCCAATCTACCATCGTAGAAAGAGTGAAGGAGGTGTAGCTCAAATCTAATGAGTGTGACTAGATGAAGAAGCGGTTGACAAATGAAGAAGATATTAAGTTTAGTCTTGATAATGAGGGATTATTAAGATTTAAGGAAAAAAGTTAGGTTCCAAATGAGGCGAAATTAAAGGAGCAAGTGTTACAAGAGGCTCACAGTTCGAGGTACTCGATTCATCCTGATAGCACTAAGATGTGTCAAGACCTTCGACAGAGTTTTTGGTGGCCAAACATGAAGAAAGAAATAGCTGAGTATGTAAGTAGGTGCTTGACTTGTCAAAAAGTTAAGGTCGAACATCAACGACCCAGTGGCTTATTATAATAATTGGAGATTCCATAGTGGAAGTGGGAGCATATCACGATAGATTTTGTGGTGGGACTTCAGACTACTCAGAAGGGATATGATGCGATTTGGGTAATAGTGGATCGGTTGATGAAGTCGGCTCACTTTTGGCCAATTCGGGTTAAGTATAATCTAGATCAGTTAGCTAAACTTTATGTTAAGGAAATTATTTCCAGGCATGGAGTACCAGTTTTGATTGTGTCATATCGTGACCCACGATTCACGTCAAACTTTTGGAGAAGTATGCAAGAGCAATTGGGAACGCAGTTGAAGTTGAGTACAGCATATCATCCACAGATCGAGAGGACAATTCAGACGTTAGAAGATATGTTAATATCTTGCGTCATGGATTTCAAGGGTAGTTGGGATGATCATCTACCATTAGTAGAGTTTGCGTATAACAACAGTTAGCATGCAAGCATAGGTATGCCGCCCTATGAAGTTTTATATGGAATGAAGTGTCGAACGCCATTGTATTGGGATGAAGTGGGAGAACGCAAAATGCTAGCACCAGAATTGGTGTAGCAAACAGGAGATATAGTGAAGCTAATACGAATGCGATTGGTAGGAGCTCAAGACAGACAAAGGAAGTTTATAGATTTGCACCGAGTGAATAGGGAGTTCGAGGAAAGGCTCATATGTATTTTTAAAGGTATCTCCCTGGAAAGGAAAGATAAGTTTTGGAAAGAAGGGAAAGTTAAGTCCCAGGTTTATAGGACTTTTTGAGATATTAGAAAAGGTGGGAGGGGTAGCTTACATGATAGCATTACCTCCAGACTTAAAACGAATTCATAACGTATTTCACGTATCTGTATTACGACCCTATAAGCCTGATTACAAGCACGTAATAGAGTATGAGCCAATTTATATCGAGAAGGACTTAACCTATAAGGAGATGCCAATTCAAATCATCGATCGAAAAGAGCAAGTTCTACGGAACAAAGTAATACCACCAGTAAAGGTGTTATGAAAGAACCATGATGTTAAAGAAGCAACGTGGGAATTGGAAGAAAAGATGAAGAAGAATTACCCTCAATTGTTTGTGTAATTTTTTTTTAGCGAGATTCTGGGGACAGAATCCTTATAAGGGGGAGAGAGTGTAATGCCCTGCAAAATCGAAGCATTTGTAAATACGTTAATAATGAATAAAATAATATTATTTATTATTATTATGTGTTAGTAAGATGAATGTCGTTCTATAACCTAGAAACGTCGGAACATCGTAGTATTTGAACCACGTGAATGAATTAAAGTGTTTTAATTTCCAAGACGAAAATAAAAGCTTTCGGAGAAATTTTCTGAAAAACACTATTCATCATTTACCGCTCGAGAATTATTTTTGAACTTTCGAGAAATACGTAACGTTATAATATCGAGGCAATGTGGATTATGTAATAATAATCTAAGCATGGAAATCGCAAATATTTCACATGCGAACTTAAATTGAGAACGTTATGGATTTAAAATCCTAATGAATTTAACTTGTGGACTATGGTATGAAGTACAAGTCCAATAGTATTAAGGGGAAAGCCCAAGGTGTAGACTATGTGGATGTAATAACTTAGCCCAAAGGGTTTATTAAGGTAAGCCCAAAGCAAATTAAAGCAAGCCCAAAGATAAGTTAATTAAATTAACAACCAAGCCTAAGTTATGATCAATGAGTTAAATAGGATCCATGGGTATATCATGTAGGGAGCAAGTTTACTTAGGTTTTAAGTTATGAATAGTAAGGAGGTTAACTAAGGAGGTGGGATGTCTTAATGACCAAAGTGCCCTAACATTGGAAGTCTTATAAATAGGAAGCTCATTAATCATTTGTGGGTTGTTATTTTCATCCAACAAACTCTCCTTACAAAGCAACTTATTTGTTAGAGAAGATAAGCACTTATAAGTCCAACCTTTCATTGTTAGATTTTCCAAAGAAGAAGGAGTTAGTCTTCAAAGGTAATGATCTCATATCTTCTTTCTCTATCATAGCAGGGTGATAAGAGAAGTGTAACTTAATGAACTTATATGTTAAGAACTCATAAAGATGGATAATTAATGGACTTAAGCCGAATAAGTAAGGAATAAGCAATTCAAACCTAAGATATGAACTCATGATGATTATATATGAATTTGTAATATATTTACATGAATGAAGTTAATATGTTGATAAGATGTTAGAATGTTAATAAAATGAATGAAACTTTGTAATTTATTAAGTTATGAACTTATAAGAAATAAGCCATAACCTAATTTAAAGATAAGGTGTTGGAATGAGTAGGATGAGATGTCTAATTAATGGATTGAATCTATTTGCAATGATGAACAAATCACTAGTAATAACGTTTTGCCGAAATTCACAAGATTGGACGATAATAGTCGAATTCGTGAAATTCATGGAATGGAAGTCGTATTTTGTGGTTGAACTCGAAAACATTGGTTTTCGATGGAGATAAGTCGTATTTGGCATTATAGAGTTGCGGACTCAAAAATGACCGAATTCCGACTTAGAACGAAGAAACGAGCATTGAACGTTCAAGAACGTTTATCGTTTTCATTAAAAATGGACTAATAGGTGAATTTGTAGTTAACGTAGTCAAATAGATAAAATTATTGCATGAACACGTAAAGTATGTGATTTGTGAACCGTAGGCTCTTGAACAAGCCATTTCGGACATATAACGAAGAAGTTACGAGCCCGAGAGTTTCACAAAATTAAAAGTCTGTAAAAAATTTCTGGTGCACAAAGCTGGCGCCGCGGCGCCAGCCCAAGGCATAAAGGCCCGCGCCGCAGCGCTAGGCCGAGATATGAGGTGCTACTAGTTGGCACCGCAGCGCAGCATGTAACACTGGGACTCACGCCGCAGCGCCGAGTCCGGTACTCAAACACTGCAAAGTGCGCCGCAGCGCGAAATAGAGAGTTGGGGTGGCGCCGCAGCGCGACATAGAGAGCAAAGGGTGGCGCCGCAGCGCCAGCCCTAGGGTTTCGGCAGAGAAGAAAGTGTACAAATATAGCATGAATGGTAACTCATTAGTAATGAACTGAGGAACTTAATGAAGCATTGTAAGGTATTGTTAAACCTTAATTATGTTGCCTAAAAGTTGAAGATAAGTAATCAAACATGAACGTAATGTGAAGGTAAGATCGATATAATGAAAAGCCGGAACCAGTAATAACAAATCTAAGTTGTAATTAGATTGAGAAGAAGGGTACTCGTTTGATAACCAGAACACCTTAGAATTTGAGCTTCAAAGTAGCACCACGAAACTGCTAGGGTTTCTGGGTTACCCAGAAAACTCAGAACAGCTCTGACAGTGTTTTGTAAGGCTCAGATCTTTCATTTGGGTTGTTGTTGGACCAAGATGTTAGCTTATAATTATAGTATTACACATACACTACCAAATAAGTGTCTTAGCGTTGCAAGCGGTCAAACCGAACACCTTGGACACTAACTTTGTCAATGTTCTTGAGCCAAGAACACCTAAGGCTACAAAATGTGTAGCTAAATGCAATTAGCGACGGTTTTGAATTATTTTATTTTCTGAATATTCTGAAAATTAATTAAAAATAGAAATAAATTATAAAAATGATTAAAAATAGTTTTAAAAATTATTTTAAATTATAAAAAATAATTTTTGACCAATTGGAATATTTTTCTTTAATATTTATAATTATTTAAATATTAGAGGTATTTAATTTATTTAATTAGTGTATTAAATAAATTAGAGAAAAATGATTTAATATTATGAAAAATCATTTTAAATATGAATAATGTATTTAAAAATATTTTGAGTTATAAAATGTAAATTTTAATATTTTTGAGAATTTTCATTAATAATTTAATATTAATGATATTAGATTTATTTAATTATTAAATTATATAAATAAGATAAAAATTATTTTAATGAAAATTATTTTAAATAAGAATAAAGTGTTAGAAAATATTTTGAATTATAAAATATATATTTCAATATTTTTGGAGAATTCTCATTAATATATTAATATTAATGATGTTAGATTTATTTAATTATTATATTAAATAAATGAATTAAAAATGATATTATTGATTTAAAAATTATTTTAAAATGAGGTAAATATTTTAAAAATATTTTAAGTTATAATTAATGACTTTTAATATTTTGATAATAATTTTATTAATATTTAAATATTAATGGTGATGATTTAAAAATGATTTTTATTATTTTAAAAAATCATTTAAGTAGAATATTAATGATTTAATAATATTTTAGGTTATTAATAATAACTTTACTATTTTGACAAGTATGTTATTAATATTTTTATATTATTAAATATTAATAATGATAAGATTATTTGATAAATAAATCATTTAGAAATGATTTAAGTGTTTGAAAAATTATTATAAATTATAATAATTGTTTATGAATTATTAAAAGCTTCCGAAAAATATTATAAACAATATTTGACTTATCTAAAATAATATTGATACTTAGAGACTAAGATTGTTAGACAATCAATGTGTTAATTGTCGGATAGGGTGACCAGAACACCGAGATGAGACCAAAGTCCAACTAGACTGAACTAGTTAAACTTGATAAGTGTTTATATAGGTTATAAACACTAATGTGGCTATGTGGTAATGTGCCTAGGAGAAGTTTGACTGTAAATTATAGTATTACGTGTTATAAAATATTGTGCTAATTGTGAGACCGATATTATTGGTTATAGGTCTTACGAACGCAGTTAATTATATTGTGTAGCTGTAATCAACGCGGAAGGCAAGTTTTCTAACTCAACCTTGAGTTATATTCATTCAATTATTATGGTTAATTATTGCTAATTATACCATGTCTAGGGAAGTTATTGTTGATTATTCGTAGTTAGTGCATGAGTAATAATTCAAATTGAATTGCTGATTCAAAAAATATATATTCATAAAATTACTGTTGTTGGATATTTATATCTGTAGATACTAATATTGACAGTACAAATAATTCATGTTTATTGTCAAATTATATTGAGAAATGTCTTAGCTAATTATTCTGGCTAGACGAACATTTGTTAGAACTTGATAAATACGAGAAGAGAAATCAATTGTTATTGATAGATCGATGCCACTTGTTTCGGCTAGATCAATAAGTAGATAGAATTTGAAATTACAGTATTTCGTTGTTAAATCAAAAATCTTGATTCTGAGACTGAGAAGAATAACCTTTTATATAAAGGGAACATTTTGGGTCGTATACTCGACCATTGCGCGCTGTTAAGTATTATGCATAATATAAGGTATAATAAAGCTGATCACATGTTATACTTGTAGAGGGGTATGATTTAATCTTTATGGTTATCTGATATGCCTACGAATGTATCAAAGTAAATCTTTGATAGATACCCAAAAAAATAAGTTTAAAGATCTGGTGAGATCACTCAGCATAAATCTGGAAAATATTCCACTTTGTTATTGCATAGAATTGATTCTTGTTTATTCAATAGAATATCGTAGAAACTTTGAAAGCGTTGTACTCTTTCATTATCAGATTATTGCGTTGCCTAGAATACGAGAAGACTTGTTATTGATTAATAATTTGTTCAGCCATTTCAAAGTTCCCCGAACTTTGGTTTTATTCTATCAACATAGATAGCCTATTATTCTGATACTTATACATTCATTGTATATCTTAACTTGCGGGGAAAATTTGTTGCTCACCCTTGCTAAATAAAACTTTTCAGCTAGGGACGAAGTTGCAGAAGATGCTGTGAAGAACAAAGGCAAAGATATAGTGATTAATTAGTTAAGAATAACATTATTATTATGTTGTATTTGTGAACCCTTTTTGGTATAACTAAAGTGTATGTTTGTAATGTTAAGGTTAGAAAACCTGGGGTAATGTATTAACTATATCAGTTAATGAAGTGTATGTTCCTATTTATAAATAAATGGGTAGTTAAATGTTATTTATATTGTGGATCGTGAACACCAAACTCGGGGGTCAGGTAACCCGAATTTGGGGATGTCACATTACATATGTAATAGTATAGGTTTGTAATAATAATATTTGATATTATGACAATAACACGTGTAACAGTTAAAAAGATCTTGGAGAATGTTAATATTATTTTGAATATATATATAAGGCATATTCGTTCTTTTGAGGTATTTCAATTGAATGTTTGTGTGAACTGTATCACCGTGTAGCACCTTCTGTCGGGTTGGAAGATACCCGGATTTGGGGGCGTCACATATTCCTAGGATATTAAATAGGTTGATCCCATATCTCATATCTAAACAAGGTTTCTAAGTGTGCGTGACTGACAGAAATAAAAAGTCCAGAAATGGTTGAAAAAGAAATTCCTGAAATGGTAGCAACTATCAATTAAATTTTGAATTGTTATACTTCTTCAAATCATATATTGTTATAAATGTAGAACCTGATGAGCATGTCATAGCTCACCCTTGCAAATTATTTCCTTTGCAGTATTAGATGGTAACCTTGGCACTTATGGAGTTAATAAAGGGAAGCGTTCCTATTTAGATTAGTTTATTATATTGTCTAGTTGAATGTA
This sequence comes from Panax notoginseng, assembly GCA_016801055.1. Classification (NCBI taxonomy): domain Eukaryota; kingdom Viridiplantae; phylum Streptophyta; class Magnoliopsida; order Apiales; family Araliaceae; genus Panax; species Panax notoginseng. The sequence goes on along the minus strand of CM029014.1, from coordinate 57,934,007 downwards.
ATACTTTGTAATAATAAATTTTGTATAAAGAATCATGTAATTGAACCATAATGATATATATAACATCTTTTATTCCCGCAACCGTGTTTTCTTTACATATATAGATGTAATTAGAATTTCTAATTTAGTTGTGATCATTGAGAACTATTTATCTGAGTGAGGGTATTGACAACATGGACTGTTCATGTTGTTGTTGATTCTCTAGATTTTGGATAGATAGGTATTATCGATACGATAGTGTAAATTCACATAATATAGACTATACATCTAAGTGAGGGTATTAGTAATATGGACTGTTAATGTTATTACTGGTACTCTGAATATCAGATATATAAATATTATTCACAGATACAGTTCATACATCCAAGTGAGGGTATCCAAACACAGCTATAGTTCTCCTGAGAATTGTTATCTGTTGTGGGATCCTGTGAATCTTGGATCTATGGGAATTGCATCTGATTATAATTGTATAGTCACGCAATTAGATATAAGCATATAATCAGATACCATGGGCGTATAGATTTGAATGCGTTATATACATTGACTAGTAGTAAGCACCATATCAGATACCGTGATAGTATAGATATGGGGGTGTTACAAGTTTGGTATCAGAGCTGTTAAGGCTATAGATATAAGGAAGAGAAATCTTAGTATATAGTCTTCGAGTCCGTAAAAATATTAAAGTGCATATAAAAATAACATTAAAAAAATTATTATGCTTGTATAAATTTCCATACCAGTATTAAAGGAGTTTTATTTTATAGATGGCCAACTCCAGTGCTGAAGAAATGGTAATAGTAAACAACCCACCACAAATTAAGTCATTTATAGCTAGTGATGCAGAGGATGAAGAATTATTTCATGATAAATAACTGTTAGATGCTGAGGAAGAGGAAGGTCGAGTAGCAAGGAAATTAATGAGAATCGATGAACATGATGAAGCAATGGCATCACTAATGAAGACTTCTGAATATGAGAATAATAAAATGATGTTTAGGGCACATTTAGCCGATGGATTATTTAACCATGAAAGGGAAACTAATAACCGACTGAAAGTATAACTGCACCATGTACAAAGGGGAAGAAAGGAAATACAGACAAGGCTCCTCAAATCATCTCTTGGTACTCGAGATGTTTTCAATGATTTGCGGCGTCGAGTAGTTCGATAATCGATGGAGGAGAAGAAAACTGCTTATCTAATAGATTGATCTGTGGTATGCCACATGATCCAGGATTCATTTGATGATGTTAATAAGTTATAGAGGGTAGTATAGAAGTCTAAATGCTCTATAATAGTATGAATAAAGGAGCATTTAAAGTTGCAAAATAGCTAGTACTATGTGTAAACTACTAAGTGGTTTTGTATTAATCTTGTGATATATAAATAAAAGATATGTTTGTATTATTCAAATTCTTATGTGGATTTTTGTTATTTTATATAGAATCATGCCACCAACCAGAAGACCCCAACAAGAGATAGATAATGATTATAATCCTACCAAAAATTTAGTAGAGCTTTTGTTAGGTGCTATGAATAGACCTTCAACCCAAAACACTTCTTTTAAAGATTTTAAATTAGTTGGTCCACCCGAGTTAAAGGTACATCTGAACATGTCGATGCACACATCTGGATTACTGAAATAGAGAAATTCTTCCTAGTAACCAATGTCAATAATAATCAAAAGACCACTTTTAAAACCTTTTTCTTGAAAGGTGAGGCAAATTACTGGTAGGAATCAACTAAGGAACGGGTAGAAACAGAAATTGTGTCATGGGATAGATTCAAAGAGTTGTTCTTTGAAAACTATTTTTCCCAATCTCTGAAGGATCGTATGGAAGTACGATTCCTAAAACTGAAACAAGGAGACCTGACTGTATCTCAATATACGGCCAAATTTAACGAACTGTCCAGTTTTGCTCCTCACCAAGTGAATATTGAACTTATAAAGATTCGGAGGTATCAGGAAGGTTTGAAACCTCAGATACGAAGTAAGTTATCCATTTTCCAACTATAGACTTTTTCTGAAATACTCGAGAAAGCTTCCATAGCTGAGAGTGAAAACGAGAGTCTCATTAAATTTCATCAGGAAAAGAAGAGTAAAAATGAGACGGTAAAACCTAAGACTGAACCCAGTTCAGGTGGGTTTAATAACAAGCGAAAATGGGATTCTAATTTTTCTAATAACCTGGGAAAGAAGGTATGTAATAATAACAATAACTTTAGTAATAATAATCTTAAACCGTGTTCTGCCTGTGGAGGAAAACATAAAGGGGTATGTTTTAAAAGTATAAATAAAGGTTACAATTGTGGACAAATGGGACACCTTTCTCCACAGCATCCTCTCCCTAATAAAAATAAATGTTTTAATTGTGGTCCGTCGGAACATTTTGCAAGGAACTGTCCCAAACCCAAGAACCTAGGAGGAAAGGGAAATAGAGTGCCGGAGAATAGCAATAATCAATCAACAGTAGTTGCAGTTGGAACTCAGAATCGACCAACCGCGAGAACATTTAATATGTCGGTGAGGGACGATGTTGCTTCACAGGACTTGGTAACAGGAATCATCCCTATCAACACTTTAAATGCATATATGTTATACGATTCTGTGCTACTTGTTCCTTTATGTCTAATAGTTTTTCTACAAACCAGAATATACCATGTGAAAATTTAGACAAACTGTTCTGTGTAGAAAATGCGAACAATGAAAAGATACTGGTTAAGACCGTATATAGGGACTTTAGTGTGGAGATAAAGGGTCAAATTTTTTTGGTAGATCTTATTCCAATTCAGTTGGAAGAATTTGATGTAATCTTAGGAATGAATTGGTTGGTTAACCATAATGCGATAATCGATTGTCATAAAAAACGTATAAACCTTTTGACTGCGTCGAAGTCAACGGTAGTGTTCAATGGTGGTTGTTCACCTAAGCAATCTCGACGTCTGACCATAATTCAGGCAGAAAGGTTACTTAGAAAAGGTTGTTCAGGATATTTGCCCTATATAGTTGATACTCGACAGGAATGAGCAAAACTACATCAAATACCTATAGTTAAGGATTTTCCCGATGTGTTTTCAGATGACTTACCAGGTTTACCTCCAGATATGGAAGCTAGGTTTGTCATTGATCTTGCACCGGGAACGACACCAGATTCTAAGGCACCATATATAATGACACCTGTAGAACTGAAAGAGTTACTAGTACAACTACATGAACTCTTAGATAAAAAGTACATACAACCTAGTGTTTCACCTTGGGGAGCACCAATATTGTTTGTAAAGAAGAAGAATGGAACCATGAGGTTATGTATAGACTATAGAGAAATAAATAAATTAACCATTAAGAATAAATATCCTTTACCAAGAATTGATGATTTGTTTGACCAATTAAAGGGGGCCAAACAATTTTCCAAGATTGACCTTAGGACAGGTTATCATCAGTTAAAAATAAGAAAGGAAGATGTGTCGAAGATAACATTTAGGACACGATATGGACATTATGTGTTTCTTGTAATGTCTTTTGGGTTGACAAATGCACCGGCAACATTTATGGACTTGATGAATCGGGTGTTTAAACCATGCTTAGACAAATTTGTTGTAGTGTTTGTTGGGAGAGTGCATATTTTGATTTGATGTTTAAAGTAAAAGCTCATGACTATATGTAGAGTCCTTCAAGGAATATATGTACAAGGACTTAGTGATAGATCAAATTTGTTAGGTTGATCTAACCTCTTAACGTGTATCATTCTGTAAATGAATGTATAGATAAAGAGATCAAAGCTGTTAGGTTGATCTTGAGATGTAATATAGAGGCTTCGAAGAAATCGTAGTGTATCAAGCTGATCAAAATTACAGAAGCCAGGGCAGAATCTTAGAGCATGAAGGATCGTAGTGTACTTGCCTTGAAGGGCCTCTTCGAAAATCGTAGAGTGGTCTCAACATTTGCCGAGCCAACTCAGAGATCGTAGTGTGATCTAGGAAACGTAGAGCTTGCAAGACATGGAAGTGAAGATCGTAGTGTGCAAGTCTTTAAGAGAAATTGTAGTGCTCTCTATTGATAGCATCAAACCAAACACCAAGGTGACAAGGCACCATAATCTGGATCGTAGAGTATCATCTGCCTTGTGTCAGAAGAATTGAGCCCCACCTTTTTGTTTGAAGATAAATCTTGACAAATGTGGAATGGGTCCTAAACGTTGAAGTACTCACCAGTCTCAAATGCATAAAAGATATCCTTAGTATGCAACAAAGAAGCGTATTGGAGAAGCTAAGGAAAGTACCATTCGTAAGAGAAAAACATCTTTTCAGGTGTTAGGTGAGAAAGCAGCCTGCTGTGTAAGTGGGTCAGAATGCAATTCAGAAGATGTGCAGAAAAGTCTCCATCAAAGTATATAAATGTCAAACGCATTTAATGCTTCAACGGATGGATCAAACAGATAGATTTCAAGATCACATATATGCAAAACATATGAAGATGAGAAAAAAAAAAGAAGCAAGCATTGACAAAAAACGTACAAGAACCCTCATCGCTCAACTCTACGATCTGAGAAAAAGAAAAAGCTTGCTCAGCTACTCAGTTCTTTCGAACAAGAGCTTAACAGCAACTGAGTAGCACCAATCAATAACTCAACAACTACCAATCAACTGAAGTAAGAGTTCCAAGTCATAAGGACTTGAAGAGTTCTAAGTAAACTGTGAAGAGCCAAGTCTGCTGGGCTTGAAGAGTTCAAGAGTGAAATAAGAAGTTCCTAGACTACTGGTCTAGAAGGAATCTGTGTGATTCAGAAAGTGTAAATGACATCCTTAGTGGATTTCATACTCGAGGAGTAGAAGAGTGGACTGTGAGCTTTAAGTGCTCTGAACCACTTAAAACGACTGTGTCTATTACATTCTTGCTATAACTACTATATCTGCCATAACTGCTATAACTACCTCACTCTCATTAACTCACTATCTTAAGGGAGAATAAAATAAATATTAATTCCGCTAAGATTTAATCAACATCACTTTGACAAAGTAAAATGAAAAGTTTTTTTAATATCTATTCAAATGAAATATCTATGCTACAACTGCAAGAAGCCTGGCCATTTCATTGCCAACTGCAACACAAGTCTCAGAGAAGAACTAAAGAAGAAACCACATCCAAAGAGGGAATACAAAGGCAACAAAATGCCTCAGAAGAGAGGCAAAGACCTTGTAGCTAGAGGATCGTGGAGTGTGTGACGCCCCCCATAATTAGGTATACATCACCCATTTTGGGTCGTCAGATACATAGTACAAAATACAAATACAACTTACTAATACAACTGTCGTGTACAATACGACAAAACATAAACTGTGAGTTTGAATACAAATATTATCTTCTAGAGAGTATTCATACTCAAAAGGAGTCCTCGTTACATTTATTAACACACCATTACATAGAATAGTGAGGACTACTAACTAATACTATCATTCGGACCATCACTCCGTTCCCCGACTTGCCCCAGCTACGTTCTCATTTCCTGAAGAGAACAGTGAAAGAAAGGGTGAGCTCAACTAGCCCAGTAAGAAATATTATGACTAAGATAATGCAGAATAAATTATCATTAGCCTTCAACAATGTTAAACTGATAAAATACAATAGACATCAAGTTTAACTGTAGCGGAATAAGCAATCCATTAAAAGAGTCAAGTAGAAAATAAACTCTACTATCTTTTATGATTTAAAAGATTTTCCAACACTGTGATCGCTGAGACTCAGCTTAATAATCCACATCATCGAATCACCCCTGCACTACGGCCAAGGATATTCGTATATTCATTAATGGTCATGATCATGCCAACAACTGTCCATCAATGCACTACGGGCCAATGAGGACTTTTACCACATCATTTGTAACATTACGGTCATGATTACACCGAATAATCCCTGGTCATAATCATACCAAGTCCATCTATGCACTACAGGCCACAGATGACTTTCAACAGAATATAAACATGAGGATGATGACAATGATATAAGAATTCAATAAAACAAGTTCAAGAATTAATTTATCCAAGAATTAACAACGTCCAAATTGTCAACATGATACTGCTTTGTGGAGTAAAATTCAAGAATACTTAGAAGAATATTTTCATGAAAAGATACTGGATGAACCGCAATTATCAAGGATATTTCACTAATTTCATGGAGTATAGAAGTCAAAACTTAACCAATTGAGTATAATAAAGAATGGAATAACAAAAGAAATCACCATGCATGCGATAGACCGCACAGACAGGTTATTCCAACAGAATAATAAATAATGGAACCAGGTCCGGCGTAAACGCACAGACAGGATATTCCGACAGAATAATAAATAATGGAACCAGGTCCGGCGTAAACGAACAGACAGGATATTCCGACAGAATAATAAATAATGGAACCAGGTCCGGTGTAAAACACACAGACAGGATGTTCCAACAAAATAATAACAAGACGGAACCAGGTCCGGTGTAAAACACACAGACAGGATGTTCCAACAGAATAATAACAAAAACGGAACCAGGTCCGGTGTAAAACACACAGACAGGATGTTCCAACAAAATAATAGAAGAATGTCACCAAGTATAGGGTAGACCGCGTATACAGGTTATTCCAACAGAATAATAAGAAATGGAATAACAACAGTTCTCTTCATGAATAAGAAAGAATAACACCCCTTACCGTTTTAAAGACGAGCTGAAATAAGGAAGTAGTTAAGTAGCAAAATACTCTTCTTCTCTCTCTCTCTATAGTTTCTCTCTATAGTTTCTCTCTCTAGAGTTCAGTGAATTCGTAAGAAATAATGAAGGAATGAGCTGCTATTTATAGAAAAATAGAATGCATAGTAACTAATCCATGAACGGTCCAGATTGATTACTTTAATCTGACGGTCCATATTTAAAGAAAAATCTTTTAAATAAAATATAATATATTCTATTTATAGAATAACTTTAATAAAGTATTCTGTTTTATATAAAAAGATGTTTCTGTTTTATTACGTTAATAATACGAATAAAACAAAACGTCACTATCGCTAAATAATTCATATTATTAACTGACAATAATTGAATCAAACTGAGTGACTTCTCACATAAGCATTAATAATCAATACTGTGTGCTACTATGCAACCACACGTATTACTGTACTTTTACTACCGAGTAGTTCAACAGTAACAATGGTAAAATTTCCGCCGTTATTTTTAATAAAATATTTTTGTCATTTTCTCAATCCGACAATAATTCCGTTGTGGGGTCCACCAATGATTGTGTCGTTGTACGAATATTCCCTGTTAAAACGAATATTCCCCGACCAATCGAATATTATATAACAACTTGCGTACTTTGCAAAATTTATAAATATTACCCACAACTATAACGTTATATCAAATTAACTCCATAATATTCAAAAATGATATTTATAGAAAAATCTTCTTTATTTATAAAAGTTGGGGTCTTACAACCTCCCCTTCTTATGAAATTTCGCCCTCGAAATTAGGGTACGTACCTGGTATGTCGAAGAGATAAGGATACCTTCATTTCATTTCAGATTCTAACTCCCAAGTCATTTCCTCAACATCGTGGTTTCTCCACAAAACTTTGACTTGAGGTATAACCTTAGAGCGTAGAATATGTTCCTTCTTATCCAAGATTTGAACAGGAACTTCTTCATACGTCAAATCCTCCGCTATTTCGTCCGGTTCTAACTCAATAATGTGGTTCGGGTCTTCCACATATTTGCGTAACATGGATATGTGAAAAACGTTATGAACACGAGACATACTTGGCGGTAAAGCGAGTCTATAAGCTACAGTTCCTACTCGATCGAGGATTAAAAATGGACCGATGAATCGAGGATTGAACTTTCCTCTCTTTCCAAATCTCGTAACTCCTTTCCATGGAGCAACACGTAAGAACACATGATCTCCTACATCAAATTCCACGTCCTTTCGATGAAGATCAGCATAACTCTTTTGTCGATCTTGTGAGGTTTTTATACGTTGTCGGATCGTTTGAATCTTTTCTGTAGTCATACGTACCAACTCCGGTCCCAACAACGTTGCTTCACCCACCTCATCCCAGCATACTGGAGAACAACATTTTCTTCCATACAATGCTTCGAATGGAGCCATGCCAATACTTGCTTGATAACTGTTGTTGTAGGAAAACTCCACCAATGGTAAGAACTTGTCCCAACTTCCCTTGAAGTCAAAGACACAGAGTCTTAATAGATCTTCTAGAGTTTGAATAGTCCTCTCTGATTGTCCGTCCGTCTGAGGATGATATGCCGAACTAAATCGTAAATCTGTGCCCATAGCTTTTTGTAAACTAACCCAAAATCGTGAAGTGAATCTTGGGTCTCGATCAGAAACTATGGATACTGGCATACCATGCAGTCTTACAATCTCGTTTATGTACATACGAGAAAGACGTTCAAGTGTATAAGTTTCTCGTATCGGTAAGAAATGAGCAGACTTGGTCAATCTATCAACAATGACCCAAATCGCATCAATACCTTGAGAAACCCTAGGAAGACCGGTAACGAAATCCATGGTAATGTGCTCCCACTTCCATTCTGGAATTTCAAGTGGTTGCAATGGACCTTTTGGTACTTGATGCTCCGCTTTGACTCGTTGACAAGTTAGACACCTTGAGATAAACAGCGCTATCTCTCTCTTCATATTACTCCACCAAAATGTATGACGAAGATCATGATACATTTTGGTACTTCCAGGATGGATTGCAAACGGTGTGTTGTGCGCCTCCATCATGATTTCATACTTTAAATCAGGATTGTTAGGAACACAAAGTCTGGATTTAACTCGAAGTATTCATTCTTCATCGATTCTTGCTTCCGGCATAGTACCTTCTTGCACTTTCTTCCTTATACGCATCAGCTCCAGGTCTGTAGCTTGAGCAGCTTTAACTTTATCGATTAAAGTCGGTTCTACTCGTATATTCGCCATCATCACATGGGTCCCTGGAGTCTTTAACTCTATCTCCATCCTTTGTAAATCACACAAAATGGGCCTTTGTGTTGACAATATCGCACTCGTACTTGCATATGGTCTTCTACTCAATGCGTCAGCTACCACGTTCGCTTTTCCAGGATGGTATTGAATGGTATGATCATAATCTTTCAACAGTTCAAGCCAACGTCGTTGTCGCATGTTGAGTTCCTTTTGAGTGAAGAAATATTTAAGGCTTTTATGATCCGTAAAGATCTCCACCCTCTCCCCATACAAGTAATGCCTCCAAATTTTAAGTGCAAAGACAACAGCTGCCAACTCTAGATCATGAGTAGGATAATTCCTCTCATATTCCTTGAGTTGTCTTGATGCATAGGCTATGACTTTTCCATGTTGCATGAGAACACATCCCAACCCTTTGCTCGAAGCATCACTGTAGATGACAAATCCCTCCGAGCCAGATGGTATTGTTAGAACAGGTGCTGAAATGAGTCTCCTCTTAAGTTCTTGAAAACTCTGCTCACACTCTTCGCTCCAACCGAACTTTGTATCTTTTCGAGTCAGCTGAGTTAATGGAGTAGCGATTCGAGAAAATCCCTCCACGAATCTCCGATAATAACCAGCTAGACCGAGAAAGCTACGTACTTCGGTTACTGATTTAGGTTGCTCCCAGCTTTGAATTGCTTCAATCTTTGCCGGGTCAACAGATATTCCACGACTTGATACTACGTGCCCAAGGAATGCTACCTCTTCCAGCCAGAACTCGCATTTCTTCAACTTGGCATAAAGTTTGTATTCACGAAGCTTTTGGAGTACCATCCTCAAGTGTTGCTCATGATCTTCACGGCTTTTGGAATAAACAAGGATGTCATCGATAAAGACGACCACAAAGTGATCCAAATATTCCTTGAATACCCTGTTCATCATATCCATGAAGGCAGCAGGAGCATTAGTCAATCCAAAAGACATAACTAAGAATTCATAATGCCCATACCGAGTTCTGAAGGCAGTCTTTGGAATATCCTCAGTTCTAACCTTCAGCTGATGATATCCAGAACGAAGATCGATCTTTGAAAAGAATTGTGCTCCTTGCAACTGGTCAAACAGGTCATCAATACGTGGCAATGGGTACCTATTTTTGATGGTGACATGATTCAACTCCCGATAATCAATACAAAGTCGCATACTCCCATCTTTCTTCTTCACGAACAGAACAGGAGCACCCCAAGGAGAAGTACTAGGACGAATAAAACCAATGTCTAACAATTCCTGCAGTTGAGTCTTTAACTCCTGAAGTTCAATAGGAGCCATTCGATATGGGGCTTTGGAAATGGGTTTTGTACCGAGTTCAAGGTCGATACAAAATTTAATTTCACACTCTGGGGGTAGGCCAGGAAGTTCTTCGGGAAATACGTCAGGAAATTTATTAACAACATAAATATCATTCAAAGCTGACGTATTTTTGTTTAGATCTGTGACATGAGCTAAGAAAGCTTGACATCCGTTTTTCAATAAACGAATAGCTTTATGGCTTGAGATGACAGCGATTGATTTTAATGGTTTGGTTGCTTGAATTCGCATAATAGGTCGATTAGGAATATGAAAGCTAACAACCTTACGAAAACAATCAATTTTTGCATGATGAGTAGTTAACCAATCAATCCCTAGAATCACGTCAAATGCAAGTATTTTTAATGAAATAAGATCGACAGGTAATGTGTGGGTACCAACTTGAACCAAACAAGACTTATAAACCGTGGATGTAATGAAGGTTTCTCCCAATGGAGTTTCAACTGCTAAGTCAAAGTCTAATTTCTCCGGAATCAAATTTAATCGATGAGCGCAAGTAGGAGAAATAAAAGAATGGGTAGAACCGGTATCAAATAAAGTATAGACTTCGTTAGAGTTTATGATAAGCTTACTCGTGATGACCTCATTCGGGTTCCTTGCGTTCTGGGAGGTCACAACAAACGCTCTCCCTTGCACAACCGGTTTTGACTTTTCTGGGACGGCCTTTGGTGCCTCCATCCTAGCTGAATTTGTCTTCGGTAAACGACAAAATCGGGCTAAATGACCTTCTCTTCCACAATTATAACATGTTTTGGACGGCATCGCGCAGTTTGGACTGATGTGCCCCTCCCCTCCGCATTTGAAACATATGATAGGTGGTCGTTCTCCTTCCTTAACGACAGGTGCTGGTGCTGACGTCTTTCCATCATTGTTGAATCTCCTCTTCTTGAAATGCCCATTCTTATTGTTTTGGCCCTGATTACCACCGAAGTGGTTACCATTTCTGGCCTGTTGATTCCCTCCACGCTTGTTGTCACCGCTTCGATGACCGCTCTCACTGGTATTATCATTTTGCCGGCTGCTCTCTTTTGGTTGCATTGTCTCGTTATCGCGCTCCACCAACTGAGCCATATTTACAACATCTGAATACAGACACAGTTTATGAGAAACAAGATGTTGACGTATCTCCGGCTTCAAACCTCTTAAAAACATCCGCGTCATTCTTTCTTCATTATCCACCAGGTGGGACGCAAACCGGGATAACTCCGCAAATTTTGCCTCGTACTGCAACACGGTCATATTATTCTGCTCCAATTTGATGAACTCCACCTCCTTCATGTGACGAATACTCTCGGGAAAGTATTTGTCGTTAAACAGCTCTTGGAACTTCTCCCAAGACATCTTCAGTGCGGCAGGTTGAGTACGCTTTATCGATTCCCACCAGTAATCTGCCTCTCCTCGCAACATAAAGGCGGCAAAGGGAACCTTTTGCTCCTCGGAGAAATCCAAGACATCAAATATCTTGGTGATCTGCTTTATCCATGTTTCAGCTACAAGTGGTTTGGGTTCTCCCTTAAACTCCGGTGGTCCCAGCTCCTTAAACTGTTTAGCGGTGACCGCCTGAGAGTTTCCAGTATTTCCACCTACGTTGTGGACAGGAGCCGCTTTCACATGTTGTTGCATGAATTGCATAAAACCTCTGAATATTCCATCATTCATCATCTGGTCAGTGTTGTTGTTTGCATGAGGATTGTCACCTTCCTGATGAACATTATCCTGATTATTGATATGTGGTGAATCAATAATCGCCTGTGCTTCATTGCTATTCTCAACATTCTCAGATGCCATTTTCAGATACTGCCACAAAATAAAAGTTAATTGATATGTCATATATTATCCTTATATTATGACCGACCAATTAAATACCATGCAAATAAACTTAGGTAGGTCATACTAGCGAAGGAATTCCCCGTCTCTCCCCTCCTAGTTCTATTCTCACATCTTAGCCAGGGATCATATCCCTAAGCTCTGATACCAACTGTGACGCCCCCCAAAATTAGGTATACATCACCCATCTTGGGTCGTCAGATACATAGTACAAAATACAAATACAACTTACTAATACAACTGTCGTGTACAATACGACAAAACATAAACTGTGAGTTTGAATACAAATATTATCTTCTAGAGAGTATTCATACTCAAAAGGAGTCCTCGTTACATTTATTAACACACCATTACATAGAATAGTGAGGACTACTAACTAATACTATCATTCGGACCATCACTCCGTTCCCCGACTTGCCCCAGCTACGTTCTCATTTCCTGAAGAGAACAGTGAAAGAAAGGGTGAGCTCAACTAGCCCAGTAAGAAATATTATGACTAAGATAATGCAGAATAAATTATCATTAGCCTTCAACAATGTTAAACTGATAAAATACAATAGACATCAAGTTTAACTGTAGCGGAATAAGCAATCCATTAAAAGAGTCAAGTAGAAAATAAACTCTACTATCTTTTATGATTTAAAAGATTTTCCAACACTGTGATCGCTGAGACTCAGCTTAATAATCCACATCATCGAATCACCCCTGCACTACGGCCAAGGATATTCGTATATTCATTAATGGTCATGATCATGCCAACAACTGTCCATCAATGCACTACGGGCCAATGAGGACTTTTACCACATCATTTGTAACATTACGGTCATGATTACACCGAATAATCCCTGGTCATAATCATACCAAGTCCATCTATGCACTATAGGCCACAGATGACTTTCAACAGAATATAAACATGAGGATGATGACAATAATATAAGAATTCAATAAAACAAGTTCAAGAATTAATTTATCCAAGAATTAACAACGTCCAAATTGTCAACATGATACTGCTTTGTGGAGTAAAATTCAAGAATACTTAGAAGAATATTTTCATGAAAAGATACTGGATGAACCGCAATTATCAAGGATATTTCACTAATTTCATGGAGTATAGAAGTCAAAACTTAACCAATTGAGTATAATAAAGAATGGAATAACAAAAGAAATCATCATGCATGCGATAGACCGCACAGACAGGTTATTCCAACAGAATAATAAATAATGGAACCAGGTCCGGCGTAAACGCACAGACAGGATATTCCGACAGAATAATAAATAATGGAACCAGGTCCGGCGTAAACGTACAGACAGGATATTCTGACAGAATAATAAATAATGGAACCAGGTCCGGCGTAAACACACAGACAGGATATTCCGACAGAATAATAAATAATGGAACCAGGTCTGGTGTAAAACACACAGACAGGATGTTCCAACAAAATAATAACAAGACGGAACCAGGTCCGGTGTAAAACACACAGACAGGATGTTCCAACAGAATAATAACAAAAACGGAACCAGGTCCGGTGTAAAACACACAGACATGATATTCCAACAAAATAATAGAAGAATGTCACCAAGTATAGGGTAGACCGCGTATACAGGTTATTCCAACAGAATAATAAGAAATGGAATAACAACAGTTCTCTTCATGAATAAGAAAGAATAACACCCCTTACCGTTTTAAAGACGAGCTGAAATAAGGAAGTAGTTAAGTAGCAGAATACTCTTCTTCTCTCTCTCTCTCTCTATAGTTTCTCTCTCTAGAGTTCAGTGAATTCGTAAGAAATAATGAAGGAATGAGCTGCTATTTATAGAAAAATAGAATGCATAGTAACTAATCCATGAACGGTCCAGATTGATTACTTTAATCTGACGGTCCATATTTAAAGAAAAATCTTTTAAATAAAATATAATATATTCTATTTATAGAATAACTTTAATAAAGTATTCTGTTTTATATAAAAAGATGTTTCTGTTTTATTACGTTAATAATACGAATAAAACAAAACGTCATTATCTCTAAATAATTCATATTATTAACTGACAATAATTGAATCAAACTGAGTGACTTCTCATAGAAGCATTAATAATCAATACTGTGTGCTACTATGCAACCACACGTATTACTGTACTTTTACTACCGAGTAGTTCACAGTAACAATGGTAAAATTTCCGCCGTTATTTTTAATAAAATATTTTTGTCGTTTTCTCAATCCGACAATAATTCCGTTGTGGGGTCCACCAATGATTGTGTCGTTGTACGAATATTCCCTGTTAAAACGAATATTCCCCGACCAATCGAATATTATATAACAACTTGCGTACTTTGCAAAATTTATAAATATTACCCACAACTATAACATTATATCAAATTAACTCCATAATATTCAAAAATGATATTTATAGAAAATTCTTCTTTATTTATAAAAGTTAGGGTCTTACAGAGTGACTCAGACAATGTCTCAACTCCCGATTCTGGAGATGATGAAGATCCTCAAATAGAAAATATGTGCCTAATGGCCAAATATGCAAAGGACAAACATAATTCCAACATACATGAAGTAAGTATCGAAGAGGTATTTGACTTTAACTCTCCTGATGTAAACATTGATGATTTAAGGACTGCACTGCATGGCATAACATTTGATCTACATCAATACATGAAATGGTTCAGAGTTCTATCGAAGGATTATTCACTTCTTCAAGAGGAGAAAAAGAAAGTTCAAGAAAAACTAGAAACAACCCTTCTAAGTACTAACTCTCTCTCCAAGCATGAGGCTGAGAATAAGTTCTTACAACAAACCAATGAGCTCAATGCTCAAAGAAAGTCAAGTCTAACCTCTAAAATTGAGGAACTAGAAAAGACTATCTCTACATGGAATAAATCCTCATCATCTGTGGACTCCCTGCTCTCTAGTCAGAGAAGTGCATCTGACAGAATAGGCTTAGGCTTTGGGGGATCCACCTCAGAGCCATGTGTGGAAAAGATAAAGGAAACTAGCACTAGTAAAGCTTCAAGTTTTAGTAGAGGCATTACATTTGTGAAATCCTCACAGAAGGAAGAACCAACCCAACCCTGTTCTACTAATTCAATCCATACTCCAAGGAGTAAAGGATCTCACGCTGGCCTGGGTTTCAGAAAAGAGAAGAGTAACCCATCCTCTACTCACCAACCTCGAAGGATCGCAGAGTCGAGTAAGACCAACTCTACGAACCAACTGGAAAGGTACAGTAGAGGTAAGGTACACTCCTCACATTTCATGAAACCCAAGGACATGTGGAAGAAGGAAAATCAGTTTAACAGAAGGATGACTAAAGAACCACAAAAGTCCAAATGGAGGATGAAGTCTCACACACACACAGACATGCATCATACTAGGTGTTTTGTGTGCAATAGAGTTGTCCACAAGGCTACAAAGTGCTATTATAATCCTATGCATGTGAGACCCAAAATCAAGCAAATTTGGGTCCCCAAGGGCACTAACAAAGTAGGACCCATGCAAATATGGGTACCAAAATGAAGGTTTAATGTTGTCACAGGAAAAGAGCTCCACGATCACAACCTAGTATCTGGACAGTGGATGCTCAAGGCACATGACTGGGAATAAAGCCCTTTTGTCTAACTACATAGAGAAGGAGGGTCCCTCAGTTATCTTTGGAGACAACGGCTTAGGCAAGACAAGAGGATATGGCACAGCTAGAAATGGTGCAATATCTCTTAGTAAAGTGGCTTATGTGGAAGGTCTACAACACAATCTTCTGAGCATTAGCTAACTCTACGACAAGGGCCATCAAGTAACATTCCTCAACAATCAGTGTCAAGTTAGAGATTTGAAGACATCTGCTGTAAAGCTAACCAGAACAAGAGAAGGAAATGTCTACACAGTGGATGTTGGACAGCTAAGCTCGTATGAGACAATATGCTTTCTGCCTAAAGCATCTGAAGAAATGAGCTGGCTATGGCATAAACGATTGCCTCATTTAAACTTCAAAAGCATGTCCAAACTTTCCTTAAAAGATCTTGTTGTAGGCCTACCCAAGTTCAGCATCGTCAAAGAAAGGCCATGTAATGCCTGTCAGCTTGGAAATCAAACCAGAAGCTCATTCAAAAGCAAAACTTCCAACTGAATCGACAAGCCCCTGCAGTTGCTCCACATGGATCTATTTGGGCCAATTCCAACTACAAGTCTTGGAGGGAAAAGATACACACTGGTTATAGTCAACAATTACACCAGATTCACATGGGTGTTCTTTCTAACCTCAAAGGATGAAACAAGCTCCAAACTAATCAAGATGTTCAGGCTGGTGATGAATGAGAAATTAGAGAAAATCAAGGCTATAAGGAGTGATCATGGCAGAGAATTTGACTTCTCAGAAATGGACCAGTTCTGCACAGACAATGGCATCAGTCATAACTTCTCAACTCCACGAACTCCTCAACAAAATGGAGTAGTTGAGAGAAAGAACAAAACTTTGATAGAGGCTAGAAGAACGTTATTAGCAGCAGCCCATCTACCTGAATACTTCTGGGCATAAGCTGTCAACACTGCATGCTACATGCAGAACAGATCACTGATACACTCTACAATTAAGAAGACACCATACGAACTGTGGAAAGGAAGAAAGCCAAGTGTCAGCTACTTTCATGTATTCGGCTGTGCATGCTACATTCTCAACAATGGAAAGCAGTACTTGACAAAGTTTCAACCCAAGCCAGATGAAGGAATCTTTCTTGGATATGCCACATACAGTAAGGCCTACAGAGTGTTCAACAAGAAGACACCGAGTGTTGAAGTCTCGATTCACATCATCTTTGATGAGACAGACTTAGGCAAAATAGTGCTTCAAGACACTACGACCGACAGTTCAGACACTGCGAACGAGGTCGTCGAGCTCAACACTACGATCGTAGTGCCATATAGTAAAATCGTTAAGCAAGGAAATGAAATCGTAGAGAGGCCTATGCAAGACAACGAACCTCCACACCAAGAAGAAGAAATAGATCTTGAAGTCCTAAGACAATAAGGCATCAGGACAGACGTTCTAACAAGAAACCGATAGGCAAGAGACCACACTCAAGATTTAATCATTGGAGATCCGAGTGCAAGAGTCAAAACAAGAGCTGTCACTCAAAATGAATATTTCTATTAAAGTTTCATGTCACAAATAGAACCTAAGAAGATAGAGAATGCTATGGAAGACTCCAACGGGAAAGAAGCCATGCAGGAAGAACTTAATCAGTTTGAAAGAAGCAAAGTATGGAGATTGGTTCCAAGACCAAAAAGTCATCCTATCATTGGAACCAAGTGGGTGTTCAGAAACAAGATTGATGAAGATGGAGTAATAACCAGGAATAAGGCAAGACTAGTGGCCAAGGGTTAATCTCAGGAAGAAGGCATTGACTATGATGAGACATTTGCACCTGCTGTCAGACTAGAAGCCATCAGAATAATCCTGGCCTTTGCTGCTCACATGAAATTCAAGGTCTTCCAGATGGATATCAAAAGTGCATTCTTGAATGGAGAACTTCAAGAAGAAGTCAATGTAGAGCAACCTCCAGGTTTCATCAATCCATCTCTTTCCAATTATGTTTATTGATTAGACAAAGCCTTATATGCTTTTAAATAAGCACCTAGAGCATGGTATGAAACACTAACTAACTTTTTTATTGAAAATGGGTTCACTAGAGGAAGAGTAGATACTACATTATTTCTTAAAAAGCATAAAGACAAAGTCCTATTGGTTCAAATATATGTTGATGATATTATTTTTGGTTCTACTGATGAAAAGCTATGTAAGAGATTCTCCAGACTTATGCAGAGAATGTTTGAGATGAACATGATGGGTGAGCTAAACTTCTTCCTTGGACTGCAAGTAAAGCAGATTGATGAAGGAATCTTCATAAACTAACCCAAATACATCAAATATTTACTTAAGAAATATGGCATGGAATCAGCCTCTTCCATGAAAACCCCAATTGCTCCTGCAACCAAGCTTGACTAAGATGAAAAAGGTAAAAGTATTGATATAACTCAATACAGAGGTATGATAGGCTCTCTTCTATATCTAACTGCCAGTAGACCAGATATAATGTTTGCAACATGCATATGTGCTAGATTTCAGGCTAATCCTAAAGAATCACATTTAACTGCTGTAAAGAGGATTTTCAGGAATCTCAAGGGTACACCTCACTTGGGACTTTGGTATCCCAAGGAGTCCGCATTTGAACTAACAGGATACACAAATGCTGATTTTACAGGCTGTAAAATATATAAAAAGAGTACTAGTTGTATTTGTCAATTGCTAGGAAACAGACTTGTGTCCTTGTTTAGCAAGAAGCAAAATTCAGATCCTATGGATGAAAAATCAACTAGCAGATTATGGGTTTGAATTCAAATCAATACCTATTCACTTTGATAACACAAGTGCCATAGAAATAATTCATAATCCTGTTATGCATTCTAGGACTAAGCATATAGAAATAAGGTATCACCTCATTAGGGATCATGTGCAAAATAGAACTATAACTTTACAATATATCCCTACTAAAAATTAACTTGATGATGTCTTTACAAAGCCTCTAGATGAATACAAATTTAACAAGTTAATAAGTGAGCTAGGAATGCTTAATTTACAACCATGAAATATATGCTCTAGTGTGTGCTAACCATACAAATATAAAGGTTATGGTTGAAATCGTAGACATGATCAAGGGAAGTCCACAATCGCAGAGCTGTAGTGACATAAAAGACAACGATCGCAGTACAGACTCAACGATGGCAGAGTCCCATCAACAAAATAGAGGAGCATCTTATGATGACAAAGTTCAACACAAAGCAATCTCTCTGATAAGCGCCTCAGGAACAAACCTAACCCTTGACTCACTCCATGAGGTTTGCCCTTCCTTAGCTACCTTAAAACCAAGAAGAATGCTAAGTTAAAAGTTCATCACAAGGACTCGGTCAGACTCGACGATCATGGTTCAGACATTAAGATTGCTGAGCAGACACGACGAATACTGATCAAACTCGACGAACATAGTTCAGAAACGACGATTGCAGTTCAGACTTGACGAATGCAAAACAAACTCAACGATCACAAAGGCCACCTCAATGATCGTAGTCCTTGCTAAGGACACATTAGCTCAGAAGGAGCTAAGGGCAAATCAATACAATCTTCCTCAATCAAATTCATAGAGCCAAGCAGAATTTGACACCTGCCCCACTAAACAAAAATGGAGATAGGGAAGTTATAAGTACAGTTTGAAAACGCCTTTTTGAAATCAGAAGTTTAAAAAGCTTATCTCTCTCTGTCTACAAGCAGAAACCCTAACCCTTAAGAGAGTTCAGACAACCATTCTCCTTGCAAAGAAATCAATGGTAGCCTTCAATGTCGTCTCTGGCTACAGACTATGCTTCGATGAGTTCAAAACCGCTGAACCCAAATTTTACAAGATTCTGACATTGATAAAGAAGGTTGGTCTGGAAGAAGCCCTGGGTACGAACACATGGATCTACCCGAAGTTAATAAAGGAGTTTTACATAAATGGGGCATTCGAAAATGAAGTCCTCACGACAAAAGTTAAGGACGTGAAAATCAAGCTAAAGGCTGAGAACATCAACCTAGCCCTAGGCTTCAAAAATGAGGGGTTCCCGTTCATAAATGGCATTGACTTTCATGAAGGCCTAAAGAAGATGCATCACAAGAAATTCCCCACTGTTAAGGGATACAAGAAGAAGGAGTTTCCTCAGAGGTATGAATTTTTGGCTGATATTATTGGGAAGTGTATTTGCTGCAAAGGCTCCGACCACGATTCTGTAAACGAGGTGCAACTAAAACTCATGACGGCCATAAGTTGTGGAATACAGCTTAACTATGGAGCTCTACTGCTTGAATGGATAGGAAAATGGATCCTTAGCTCAAAGAAGACAAAGGGCTCTCAAAAGATGCTCTACGTGCGATTTATAAGCATCATTCTACATTATGCTCTAGGTGATAAGATTGGGGACGATGAAGGAGAGTCCATCAATCCAAACAGATGGATGACCCAGCAACTGTTTGAAAATTGGAAAAGGAATCCAGCAGGAAATGTTCGTATGATGTCTGAGTCCAGTGGTAGAATTGGTGATCTAAAGGAATCAGGGATTCCAGGAAACATGTCAGTCGTCAAAGAGACTGAAGAAGAAGAGGAAGAGATCAACAAGAAAGAACCCACTGCCCTTATCAGAAAAAGTAAGGACAAGAAAAAGCTAAAGACTAGGATGGCAGAAGAACCTCAAGGGTCTACCACTGATATACATGTAGAGTCCTCTAATATTGAGACTCTGAGGATCCTAAGAACAAAAGAACAGCAGGCTGAGGCTGATGAAGATAGAGCTACCATATCACAGCTGCTGAAGAAGAACAAAAATAGTCACAAGTTCAAGAGGCCATCTGTTTCTTCGATCATAGAGTCTCTACCGATCGTAGAGACCAGACTAAACACCTCAAGCTAGGAAGTTGCTGTACCAGATGGTCTAACTGATCAACATGACAGAGTTGAAGCTAAAGAAAGTCCGGAGGCTATGGCTCAGTCTAGAAAACCAAGACAAAAATTAGTTAAAATGTGCATTCTTGTAAATGAAGGAGTGCTCAAGGAGGAAGACAAAAAGATGGCTGCTGAAAAGGAACTATTCAAAGAAAACCAAAAGGACATAGCTAAAGCTGAGGAGGAGATACCTGAAGTTCTCACCATAGAAAATGCTTCAGCTGAGGGGGAGTTACCAGTCCTACAGATGGATGATCATGTTGAGGGGGAGCCTCATGATATCCCCATAATAGAAAAAGATGTTCCTGCAGAAAATGAGGAAGAGCATGAGCAAGAAAGTCAAAAGGAAGCCATTGATATAGTGGAATCCTCAAAAGGAGATAGAGAAGAAGAAGAAGACAAAGATGATGATGAACTTAAGAGCACAGGTGTGGGCCATGATGGGTATAGGAGTTATCTCTACAATCAACTGTTCTCCTATCTCCCCATGATGCCTTATCATCAAAAGCTCAAATTCTAAACTCCTAGAGTCACATGTTTTGGAGCTTCAAAGAATATCCAGCCATCTCTATGCTAGCTCATGGATTTCTAGGCAACTCAAACTTTGCCAAAAAGCTGGTCATAAATGGTCCCTCCTTAAGAATGGTGCATGAGGTATTAACTATCCCAATCCTTTTTACTGTGAATCACTATCCACTGTCTTTTCCCAACCAATTTTATGAATTTCCAAGCTGGTTGGAAGTGGTACTAAATCCAACAAGTCAATCCCCAGCTACAGAATCCCAAAATTCTGTAACTGATGAACCAAATGTGCCCAACTTCATACTGATATTAACTCCCATCATCTTTACGATTGAGGTCTCTAGCCCCATCGTAGAGTCCCACGCTCAAATCGAAGAGCCATATACTCCAGAAGCCCAAACACAAGCCCCTCCATTAGATATTCCTTCCTCATCCTCAAATGAATACTTTAACCTTGATCTTGCTCTCTACACCTTGCAAGATCAATACACAAGATATCTACCTCCTCCTCCTCCAAACAATCCACGACTCAATGAACTCCTTTCAGATCTGCCCACCAAATTGGAGTTGTCAGAAGTGTCGAAGAAAGTGATCAAGGACATAGATGACAGTCTTGAAGCTCACACTAAACTCATTCAACTGAGACTGACTAAAATGATCAATACTGTAAATGATCTCCCAAGCACCCTAAGCTCTGAGCTAACAAAGAAGCTTAGGGAAATCATAAAAGAAATGGTGAAGAGCATAAATGACTGGGATCAGATCCAGTTTTAAGCAGCTAAATGTCACAGAGATGTTGTTCTTATCTTACAGACGACTCAAGAAATCCAGAACAAACTTATGTTGGACAGAATCATAAATCTGCAAACTGCCGTAAAAGAATTCCAAGCTTTTTTCATCGGCCAAGAAAAGCAGACTGACAATGTCCTAGACATCCTCCAACGAAGGGAAGCTTGATCTGATGCTCTAATAAAAAAAAATCGAGAGGACATTGCTCAAACCCAAAGTCAACTCAACGAGCTTGTCCAAGGAATGTCTCGCTTCTCAGAAGATTTTTGAACCCTTGGTGCTGACATAAAGAGAGAGAATAAAGGGAAAGGAGATCAAGGCAAAGGCAAAGGCAAAGGCAGAGGCACATTCTTAGCTCATTCATCAAGGAGTCCTCCTCCAAGGAAGTATCACCAACAGACTCCACGATCCGGCCATCAGACTCAACGATCTGATCAGCAGGAAGTTTTAATGGCTCTACCAATAAGGAGTCTAGGGCCAACTACCAGCTCACAAAATGTGACCACCACTGGCCTAGGAATGCCAATTGGAGATCATGCATTCATGAATAGGCATGATCACAATCCTAGGCTAAGCCCAAGTGAGCTGGAAGATCTAGCCAAGAGAGATGAAGCAAGCAGGAAAAGGAGAGCTGAGGAGTATGCCAATCCTCCACGCAAAAGATCAAAGAAATAGAGATAAGTGAAAATTTAAATTCTTATTGATGTAAATAAAATTTGTAATATATATTTCTCAAACATCAATAAATTCATGCTTATTCTCTAGAAATTTCAGCTGCTCACTGAAATATTAAGTCATATTTACTTTCCTGCAAATGCATCTAGAAACTAATAATCATGACAACAAATCTCCTTGGTTATGTCAACATCAAATAGGGGGAGATTGTTGGGAGAGTGCATATTTTGATTTGATGTTTAAATTAAAAGCTAATGATTATATGTAAAGTCCTTCAAGGAATATATGTACAAGGACTTAGTGATAGATCAAATTTGTTATGTTGATCTAACCTCCTAACGTGTATCATTCTGTAAATGAGTGTATAGATAAAGAGATCAAAGCTGTTAGGTTGATCTTGAGATGTAATAGAGAGGATTCGAAGAGATCGCAGTGTGTCGAGCTGATCAAAATTGTAGAAGCCAAGACAGAATCGTAGAGCATGAAGGATCGTAGTGTACATGCCTTAAAGGGCCTCTTCGGAAATCGTAGAGTGGTCTCAACATTTGCCGAGCCAACTCAGAGATCATAGTGCGCTCTCAGAAATGTAGAGATTGTAAGACATGAAAGTGAAGATCGTATTGTGTAAATCTTTAAGAGAAATCGTAGTGCTCTCTATTGATAGAATCAGACCAAACACCAAGGTGACAAGGCACTTGTGTTAAAAGAATCGAGCCCCACCTTTTTGTTTAAAGATAAATCTCAACAAATGTGGAATGGGTCCTAAATGTTGAAGTACTCACCAGTCTCAAAGGCATAAAAGATATCCTTAGTATGCAACAAAGAAGCGTATTGGAGAAGCTAAGGAAAGTACCATTGGTAAGAGGAAAACATCTTTTTAGGTGTTATGTGAGAAAGCAGTATGCCGTGTCAGTGGGTCAGAATGCAATTCAGAAGATGTACAGAAAAGTCTCCATCAAACGCATTTAATGCTTCAATTGATGGATCCAACGGATAGATTTCAATATCACATATATGCAAAACATATGAAGATGAGAAAAAAAGCAAGCATTGAACAAAAACGTACAAGAACCCTCATCGCTCAACTCTACGATATGAGAAAAAGAAAAAGCTTGTTCAGCTACTCAGTTCTTTCGAACAAGAGCTTAACAGCAACTGAGTAGCACCAATCAATAACTCAATAAGTACCAATCAACTGAAGTAAGAGTTCCAAGTCAGAAGGACTTGAAGAGCTCTAAGTGAACTGCGAAGAGCCAAGTCTGCTGGACTTGAAGAGTTTAAGAGTGAACTAAGAAGTTCCTAGACTGCTGGTCTAAAAGGAATTAGTGTGATTCAGAAAGTGTAAAAGACATCCTTAGTGAATTTTCTACTCGAAGAGTAGAAGAGTGGACTAGGAGCTTTAAGTGCTCTGAACCACTTAAAACGACTGTGTCTATTACATTCTTTCTATAACTGCTATGTCTGCCATAACTGCTATAACTGCCTCACTCTCATTAACTCACTATCTTAAGGGAGATTAAAACAAAGATTAATTCCGCTAAGTTTTAATCATTATCACTCTAACAAAGTAAAATGAAAAGTTTTTTTAATATCTATTCAACCCCCCCCCCTTCTAGATAACTATTGTCCCTCCGGGAACTAACAGTGTTTATCGACGATATTCTAGTATACTCAAAAACGCGGGAAGAGCATGCTGAACACTTGAGAGTCGTTTTGGAGATATTACGAAAGGAACAACTTTATGCAAAGTTCTCCAAGTGTGAATTTCGGTTAAAAAGGGTTCAATTTTTAGGTCATGTAATTGACAAAAATGGAATATCAGTAGATTCAACTAAGATCGAAACGGTTATGAATTTGGAATAACCAACAGCTCCAACAGAAGTAAGAAGTTTTCTCGGTTTAGCGGGTTATTATCGACGATTCATAATAGATTTTTCAAAAATAGCAACCCCACTAACCATTTTAACTCGAAAGACGGTGAAATACGTCTGGACAGATAAATGTGAAGAGAGCTTCCAAGAGTTGAAGAAGTAACTGAGCATTGCTCCAGTATTGTCCTTACCAGATGATATAGGAGGCCTTATAGTATTTAGTGATGCGTCACATAGAGGTTTAGGATGTGTGTTGATGCAACATGGGAAAGTGATTGCTTAAGCATCACGACAACTCAAAGATTATGAGAAGAGGTATCCTACTCATGACCTAGAGTTAGCCGCAAAAATTTTTGCTCTAAAAATTTGGAGGCATTACTTGTATGGGGAGAAGTGCGAGATATATACAGATCATAAGAATCTGAAATATATTTTAACATAAAAGGAACATAACTTAATGCAAAAAAGATGTTTAGAACTGATAAAAGATTTTAATTGTGAAATCTTATATCCTCCCGGTAAAGCTAATGTTGTAGCTGATGCGTTAAGTCGAAAGAATCAAGAAAAGTTGAACGCAATAACCACCAATGATAGGTTACTAAAAGATTTTGAAAGATTAGAAATTGAGGTAGGATGTCCAACTACCTCTACCCAAAAGTTATTCATCATAGAGGGAGTTTTGTCTCTACTTAATAAAATTTAAAGGATGAAGAATGTCAGAAATGTAAGTCTAATATATCTCATATTAAATATAATAACTTTAGGATAGATAAGGATGGAATAATAAGATATGATGATAGAATCTAGGCTTTGTCAAACCAAACCTTACAAGATGAAATCTTAAACGAAACTCATAATTCTAAATTTGCCATACATCATGGCAGTACTAAAATGTACAAGGACTTAAGTCGACACTTTTGGTGGTCGAATATGAAAAGAGAAATAGCTGAATGGGTAAGAAAATGTCTCACGTGTCAAAGGGTTAAGGTTGAACATCAAAAGGCAAGTGGTTTACTTCAACCCTTATAAATTTCTATGTGGAAGTAGGAACATATAACCATTGACTTTTTAGTAGGCCTTCCAGCTACACAGAAGGGCCACAATGCCATTTGGGTAATAGTTGACCGTTTAACCAAATCAACTCACTTTTTACCTATTCAAGTTACTCATAACTTAGACCAACTTGCCAAGCTGTACATTAATGAAATCATCTCTAGGCATGGAGTACCTGTTTCTATAGTATCAGATCGAGATCCACGTTTTACTTCAAATTTTTGGAAGAGCCTTTAGAAACACTTAGGAACACAATTAAGATTAAGTACAGCTTATCACCCTTAAACTGATGGGAAAAGTGAAAGAATCATTCAAACATTAAAGGATATGTTACGAACATGTATCATCGACTTCAAAGGAAGTTAGGACGATCAAGTACCTTTGGTAGAATTTGCCTATAACAACAGTTATCATGCTAGCATAGGTATGCCACCCTATGAAGCCTTATATGGGAAGAAATATAGAAAACCTTTATGTTGGGATGAAGTCGGGGAAAGGCAAAAGCTAGGACCTAAAATAATCCAACAAACTACTGAAACCATCAGAATTATACGTGAACGATTATAAGCATCACAAGATCGACAGAGAAAATATGCTGATCCACATCATCAACAACGAAACATTAACGTAGGAATCCGCATATTCTTAAAAGTATCTCCTTGGAAGGGCAAGATACGTTTTGGCAAGAAAGGAAAACTAAGTCCGAGATTCATTGGACCTTTTGAAATTTTAAGGAGGATAGGTGAAGTTGCTTATGAAATAGCACTATCTCCTGAGTTAAACCATATTCATAATGTGTTTCATGTGTCCGTATTATGACCATACAATCCTAATTACAAACACATTATAAATTATGAGCCATTCCAAATCGAAGAAGATCTTTCTTATATAGAAGAACCTGTGCAGATTGTTGATCGTAAAGAGCAAGTTCTGAGGAATAAAGTAATAGCACCAGTCAAAGTGATTTTGAGGAATTAGAACGTTGAAGAGGCTACATGGGAGCTCAAAGATAAAATACGAGAGAACTATCCCCAACAGTTTACTTAACTTGTACTGTAATTTTAAGGAAGAAATTCTTATTAGTGGGGGTGAATGTAAAACCCCAAAACCCTAATAAGACTCGGATATGTAAATTCAGTTATATTAATAAAACCTCTCCATTCTGAAAGTGTTATATGTTAATATATACTCTGTTTAACAAATTAGGTCAAATAAATTTTTGTCCAAAAATTTACGTGCTTGACACCTCGTGCTTAAAAAATTTCTTCCAAAAACAGACTTTTCGGTATATTTGTTTTGACAAGTTTCTTTGTCGTGCTTACACTGACAAAACACTTTGTCGTGCTTGTTAGGATTTGTGGAAAATTAAAGTTAGGAACCCTAGATTACAAACCCTAACCCTAGATTACAAACCCTAATTTGTAAACCCTAACCATAATTAGCTTACCTAAACCCTAATTAGTTTATCCTAACACCTAATCATGATTACTAAACTTAATTAGGTACTAATAAACATCTAATACCAACCATAATCATGAAAAAACAAAACCCTAATGAAGATTAGTGAGGATTAGGGCATAATTAAGCTACTAATTAGATCAACTAGCTTAAAAGTAGGTTGAGAGTCATCAAAACAAGTTCCAAGACATCACATACAATGCTTCTAAACTCCCAAGAACCACCATAGTTACAGATTAGATCTTTTATGAGGTAAGTAGGTGGAAAAATGACCAAAAAGCCAAGTTAGAAAATTTTAAAAAAGGAAAACCCTAGCTCAAAGCAAACCCACGAAAATTATAAGCCTATACACTAATATAACTTGCCTATATAAGCCCTGGTGATAGCAACAACGGATTCAATAGGCCAAAATAAAAAATTAAGTAAGAAAGTTACAAACCCTAATTGATAGCTAGATTTGTGATGTGTTGTTCAAATTGTTGTTTTAATGTTTAGATATATATTATAACATGTTAGAAAGTATGCTAAGTTGATAGAACACGTTTTCATAACATCAAGATGCCTCAAATTAATGTTTTAACCACTCTGGAAATTTTGGAAAACAGGTCTTAAAGTCGAATGTCAGAGCCGGTAGATCCATGTATGTTAATAGTTATGTCTGTTAATTGTGTGTTATTTGTAGCATGACATAAGGACTTTAATCTGGAAAAGAAAACAGGTTTATTAGAATCATATATTGCAAGATATAGGTGGTCTTTGGGGTGTTGACCGATCACAAAGTTCTAATTTTTGGGTTACTCAGAAAACTCAAGAACAGGTTAAACTGGCTACTTTGACCAGCCTTTTAATTGTTTTATGTTAGATGTTATAATGACTTTTTGTAATGAATTAATACCTTAACATACATACATATCTATGACATTTAATTTCTTAAACAAATCATAGGATTACCAGAATTAATGGTCAAAAGTCGTTGACCGAGCATGACCAAGTTTTCTGGGTTACCCATAAAACTAATGAACATGAAGAATAGCCTTTGGCTGTACTTTAACCAACATAGATCGAGGCCTTAGAATCATACTTTGTCCAACTCTGTGTTACATATTCTGGTCTCCTTTTGGTTTTAGCAAAACGGACTCTAACTTATGCAAGTATGCATGGGTCAACAAGTAGCACAGAGTAAGAAAAGTATCGACCACGGAGATAGGTGTTAAATCTAAATTATCATGCAACACTTAATCAGTATTTCGATATGCTCAAACTATCAATCAATAGATGAATGTATATCTAAATTAAATATCAACATAATAAATAAATATTATTAAAATGATGCAATCAAATTGAAGAGAAATGGGATTCTAATTTCATCTAAAATGTATGCATCATGTAATTTCTACTTATTAAATATGGAAAGCTACTTGAGAGCACATCCATTTTTCAATGAACTATGCCAAAATTACACAAAATCAACAATTGATAGAATTCATGTAAACATCACAATTACTAAACACACTATATGTCTATATGAATTTACAACAAATATGATTTAAGCTCAAACTCTCTTAATGACTACACATGGTGAAATAGTATATGCCTATCTGTGTCACGAATCACAAAGCCAAACATGAATAAGCCTTATGAACATATGCCATTATGGTCTAATCTATACTTATATTTCATTATCCAAATCCATACAAGAAATTAGTGTGAATGTTGATCAATCATTCAAACATTTAGCACGACCATAATGAGCAATCCAATATTAAACAAATAACATCACAATCAGTCATACATGATTATCCTACGCATTAAAATCCATTAGAATCCCATAATGGAAATTAGTTCATTTTTGAACCAAAAGCCATTATGGGATTGAAGCAAACCAAGGAATTAAGAAATGTAATCAATAGATATAAGAGAAAATGATATAGCAAATCTGATAATCTCTGTTGCAAATTCTTATTCCAGTCTTGTACAAATCTCCATAATTCAAAACTAAATATTATTCAGCAATTTAGATAAAAGAGTAGAGCTAAAAATACTAATCTAATGCTCTTGCTCTCTCTATATCATCTAAAAACTAAGAACTGTAATGAATAATGATAACTGTTGAAAAACCACGTCTGGTAACTAACCATATCATCTCAGATGAGCAAAACACGCTCAAATTCAAATTACAAAAAGTCAACAATTTTAAACTGAATACGAATGGCGCGGCCGCGCGTGGTTTAACTGGTTTCGGGCGCGGCCGCGCTGTTTAGCAATATGCCGAGTGCATGGCTCTGGCGTGGCATGGCCCATTGATATTGGAGTGCAGCCGCGCAATAGTGTAAATCTGCTTTTGTATTCTTGTGGCGGGGGTGCGCAATGGATAGTTTCACTGGCAGCGCGACCGTGCTGCTGCTGCTTCTTGTCTGCTGCTTGCTTGCTCTTCAGTTCTTCTCTTCTTCATCTCTTTTCTTTTACACTCTATTACTTCACCGATTCTCCTCTTCACTTGCTCAAGTCCACTTTGCCATGCTCTTGGTAGCTCCATGCCAATCATGCCAACCCATGCCAATATGTTGCTATGAGAGTTCCATCAATGTATACTACAAAATAAACACAAAAAACAAATAAAACATAGTAAAGTTACTTTAGATGAGCATAATTCCAGTGAATTGACAACCAATAAGTAGGTATAAAACCTACTTGTCAAATACCCTCAAACTTGAATTATGCTTGTCCTCAAGCAATACATATGAAAATAAAATGAATAGTGCAACTACATGCTATACAAACTATACTATGATGCAAACGAGGCCCAAGATTTCCAATCATAATAGAATTCCAATTAAGTGTGCCTCAAAAAATTCTCCAGATTCAAGAATAAAATATCAACCCAAGCTACATACATACCATCATACAATCAATTAATCCAAGCTCACTATATAGATGTGTGTGTGTGTGTGATGTGTTCATAAATAACCTTTACCAAGGCAAAGATTACACATGATATACTGCTCAAGACAGAAAATTAAAGTTTAAATAAAGAATCACATATACTAATGAGACATCAACTACTCTAACACATCAATACAAGCTGAGGTTCAACAATGGGTTTAATCTGCTTTATTGCTATTCACGAGGGCGATTTTTGCACTTTCCCGGTGTTTATTGATTTATTTCATTTTTTTATGACTTTGTAATGCCTCATTCCATTAGGCTAACAGTGCTACCCCTTAGCGAGCTTTCAACCAATGACTCCTAGACCATAAAAGACCTTAGGGCGCTAGGTGTTGAGACACCCCTACGGGCATACTTAAGTAATAAAGGCCCCGAAATAAGACTAGCCACGGTAAAAATTTTCTATTTTTCTCTTTTTATTTTTCTTTTCTTTTCTTTTTTTTATATAGCAAGCATACCATGTGTTCCCAAAGTTTGATTATCAATGTATTCATAGTCTAAGTCCACTTTCTACACAATTCTATCTTTAAAACAACATTTTCTACTCCGCAAGCTAAACATGTTTTTCCTTTACCAACAAGCAGACTCGAACACTTATGTGCTAACCGAAAGCATCTAAACAACAAGTATGAATTAAATTATGTAAAACCTTATAACTGAGCTCATATTATCCACCAAATTTAAGAATCTATCAAATTTTGAATTCATCATTGGCTAAACTAGAACTCCATAAAACTAGATACTTGGGATATGCAACTAAACACATACTAAAACAGAAAATAATCACTAAAATGCACAAAATTTACTGCATAATTAACGAAACAAATAACATGCAAAAATTAAACTAAACATGCAAAAATTTAAACTACATGCAATTAACTACTAAACATCCAATACCCTCAAACTTAAGTTATTCATTGTCCCCAATGAATGAAGGTAAAGGGTTATAAGGAACTCCCCTAATTATCTGCAGGACCACCATCCTCAACTGGAGAATTTGAAGGTGGAAATGGCACGGCTGTCCCAAACTGTGGCCACTCAAGCATGGTTCCCTGTTGCGCAAAAGCCTCGGCTAGGGACCTCATTAATCCATTGGCAAACGCTAAAAAATTATCATAAATAGCATCAGCTTTTCTCTCCAACCTTCGGAGACGATGATCATCATTTGGAGGAGTGGCATGGGCTGAAGTTCCAGCATCAGTTGTGCGCGTGGGCTGCATAGATTGCACCGATGATCCAGTTGGAAGAATGAAGCCTTTTCCCCTCAGGTGCGGCATACCTCCCTCCCAATTCTCAAATTTGGCAATAGTAGCATGGGTGATATCTTGGCTAGGGTACTACATTTGTTTATCATCCCAAGTGACCCCTTGTTGTGCACAAAGACTAGTTACAACGAATGCATGTGGGATGCTTCTTGTGGTGCTCCCCCTCATGTAGTGTAACATATTTTGATGAATAAGGTGGCCCACATCAATGTATTTGCATGTGACTATTCCCCATAAGATAATTACCCGCTCAGTTGTGATCTCATGCTGATGTGACTATGGCATGAGCTTTGAACAGATAATAAAGTTCCAGGCCTTGACATATCGATTGAGGGTTAAAGCCAGAAAAGTTGTAGGTTGATTTTTGTCAGGCTTGCACTTCCACTGCGTACCCGGTACGCACAAGTCAGTGATAATCATTTCCAAGTCAGTCTCAAACCGTTCAGCCTCTACCCAATTTACATTTGGACGCCCAGTTGGTGGGCCAGGTAAATTAAACACACTTCGAATCGCCTGTGGTTGATAGTCCACTTGAACTCCTCTGACAATAGATAGCCCACTCATGGTGTCTTTGGCATTGGAATAAAATTCCAGAACAATCCCCATGGGTACAAGCGTAGGAGAATCAGTCACTCTAACCCATCTCCTTTCACGTATCATATCCCATAACTGGCCATCTTGTTTATTAGGCTTGAACCCACGTTCCCTAACAAAAGTATTGGCCACTATCCAGTAGTATTTCATTTGGGCGCAAAGACTGATAAACTTTGTATGGTCAACTACATCCTCACTTTGGCTGCTAGAGGAATAAGCTGATGGAGTAAGGGAACGTGCTCTCTTTGGCCCCATAGTAATTGATGAACATAACTCTAACTGAAGAGAAGAATTCGACTGAGAAAATGCGCTTTGTATACTAACTCCCCAAAGCTTGTTATTTTAATAAACTCTCTCAAACCCTAGCTTTATTTTTATAACTGAATGGATGTTGAGAAGAAGTTGAATGCGTAAAATATATAGTGGGGTGAGTAGTTAGGATTTAAAAAGGAACCGTTTGGAGAATGTTGAGAGATAGGCGTCGATTTTGAAAAGAGATGGAGAGACGCACGTTTTAGAATTTAACTGATATAAGAGTTGGAGTGGAACACGGTTTTTAAAACTTAAAAAAAATCTGGCTCCGATTTCGGGTGCAGTCACGTGATTTTTATAACTGCTGATGGAGCAGGCACGCTGCTACCATGGCGCGGGCATACGATTTTTAAACATGGAAAGGGCGCAGGCGCGCTATTTAGCAGAATGCAAAGATGTCCGGTGCGGACGCACCTTAATTGAATTTCTTAGCTGTGCGGTCGCGCTTCCCTATACCCTGACAAGAAATGAGCTACACTTGAGTTAGGAACCAGTAGCTAATGACATTCTGCACTAAACCTGCAAATAAAACATTTACAAATATGAGATATAACATATTCTCAAATCAAAATATGTACTAATAACATATGAGAATGAAGATATCCGAAGGAATGCTCTATATGCTACTTCTAACCAAAATGATATGCACTTTCAACTCCAAAAAAACTTACATCAACAATTATATGCTATCAAGAATTAAACATAAAGATAAGAAATAGACATGATTCAACAGAATTAAATAAGTGGTAAGGATAGAAATAATGGGGTGCCTCCCATTAAGCGCTAAGTTATAGTCAGTTAGCTTGACTATCTCTGTTCTGATCAGGTCAAGGAAAGAATTGAGGTGACCTTCTGTCTGTCAACCTCACCACCAAAATAGTGCTTAAGTCGATATCCATTGACTTTGAAAGGCTTGTCCGGGAACTTATCAAATATCTCGATCGCACCATGTGGATAAATCGTCTTCAAAGTAAATGGCCCTGACCATCTGGACTTGAGGTCCTCGGGAAAAAGTTTAAGTCTTGAATTAAACAATAGAACTCTTAGCCCCGGTTCAAACACTCTTTCCAAAATCTTGCGGTCATGCCATCTCTTCACCTTTTCCTTGTATAACTTAGAGTTCTCGTAGGCTTGCAATCTTAATTTATCTAACTCATTGAGTTGGAGTAGACATTTTTCTCTTACATCCTTGAGATTGAAGTTCAGCTTCCTTATCGCCTAATATGCCTTGTGCTCGAGTTCCATGGGAAGGTGACACGCCTTTCCATATACAAGCGGAAATGGTGACATTCCTAATGGTGTCTTATAATCAGTCTTGTAGGCCCATACGGCATCATCTAACTTTAATGACTAGTCTTTCCTTGTGGGATTCACGACTTTTTCAAGAATTTTCTTCACTTCACGATTCGACACCTCTGCTTGGCTATTAGTTTGGGGATGGTAAGTTGTAGAAATGCGATGACTCACCCCATACTTGGCTAACAGAGCTGTGAACTGACGATTATAGAAATGGCGTCCCTCATCATTAATAATGGCCCTCGGAGTCCCAAACCTTGTGAAAATATTCCTTTGTAAAAATCTCAAGACCACCTTAGCATCATTTGTTGGAAGATCTGCCACTTCCACCCACTTGGAAACATTGTCGACTGCCAATAAGATGTATAGATTTCCACATGACGAGACGAACAGTCCCATGAAGTCTATCCTCCAAACATCAAAGATCTCCAACTCGAGGATAGTGTTAAATGGCATTTCGTTCCTCTTGGATATGTTCCCAACTCTCTGGCATCTGTCACATTTCTGCACAAAACTGTAAGCATCTTTAAAAATTATCGGCCAGTAGAATTCTGCTTGTAAAACTCTAGTCGTTGTCCGTTCACCACCATAGTGACCACCATATAATGACGCATGGCAATCCTACAAAATACCCTCTGTCTCGCTGTAAAGAATGCACCTTCATATCATCTGATCCGAACACTGCTTAAACAAGTATGGTTCATCCCATATAAACCATTTCACATCATGTAGAAACTTCTTTTTATGATATCCAGTCAAGTCAGAAGGGATGATCTTGCTTACTAGGAAGTTAACAAAATCTGCAAACCATGGCACTTCACCTTGCACCACAAATAACTGCTCATCTAGGAAGGACTCATTAATCAAAACTCTGTCATTTACATCCCTTCCCGAATTTTCCAGTCTAGATAAGTTGCCCGCCACTTGATTCTATGTCCCTTGATTTCTAAATCAAACTCTTGTAGAAGAAGATACCACCTCATTAGACAAGGCTTTGCATCTTTCTTTTCCACCAAGTATCCAATTAGTGCATGGTCTGTGTAAACAATCACCCTCGTCCCAATCAAATAGGCTCAAAACTTATCAAAAGCATACACAACTGCTAACAGTTCCTTCTCTGTAGTGGTGTAGTTTAACTGAGCATCAGTAAGGGTCTTGCTCCCATAGTAAATCACATGAAAGATCTTATCCCTTCGCTGGCCCAAAATAGCCCCCACAGCAAAATCATTTGCCTCACACATCAATTCAAATGGTAAGTCCCAGTCTGGTGCTGTGATCACTGGTGATGTAGCTAATTTTCTCTTCAAATGCTCAAATATAGGCAAGTAGTCTTCATCAAACTTGAATTGTGCATCCTTCTCCAATAGACTGCAAAGTGGATTTGTGATCTTAGAGAAGTCTTTAACAAACCTCCTGTAGAAGCATGCATATCCCAAAAAACTGCGAACACCTTCAGATGGGACGGTGGCACCAAAGGCGGATACGGACAAAACAAAGTCAGTAGTTTAAGGGAGAGCGTTTTTCGTGACGAGGAATCGAACGAAGTTATTACGGGTTAGTTAATTATAAATTCTTACGAAATTTATACCTTATTAGATACCGGTTCTACCCATTCAGTTATCTCTCCTACTTATACTTAACGTTTAAACTTGATTCCGAAGAAAATTAGACTTTGACTTATCTGTTGAAACTCTGTTAGGAGAAACTTTCATTACATCTACTGTTTATAAATCTTGTTTGATCCAAGTTGGCGCCATCACATTACCTGTTGACCTTATCTCTTTAAAGATACTTGCTTTTGATGTGATTTTAGGGATTGATTGATTGATTAACTACTCATCATGCCAAAATTGATTGCTTTCGTAAGGTTGTTAGTTTTTATATTCCTAAGCAACCTGTTATTCGAATTCAAGCAACCAAACCATTGAAGTCAAACTCTTTCATATCAAGCCATAAAGTCATTTATTTATTGAAAAACGGATGTCAAGTTTTCTTAGCCCATGTCATGGACTTGAACAAAAATATGTCAGATTTGAATGATATTTCTGTTGTTAGTAAATTTCCTTACGTATTTCCTGAAAAATTTCTTGGCTTACTCCGAAAGTGTGATATTAAATTTTGTATCGACTTTGAACCCGGTACAAAATCCATTTCTAAAATCTCATATCAAATGGCTCCTATTGAACTTCAGGAGTTAAAAATTTAACTATAGAATTTGGTACCCGAGCCTCTATCTGGTGACTTCCTTTGTGAAATGCACCGAAGCCAGACTCCCAGTAGGGGACGCCATATTTTTGCGGTAGTAAATTGATAGGTACCATTGTGACGTGCTATCCAAGATTGGGATATGAGTCATAGTTAAGAGCAACCTAAGTCAGTAATCAAAATATGTACCCTTGTTCTTGCCTGAGCCTTCTGGTTGATCATACTTAACTGAAAACATTTAATTTAAGCAAGAGTGAGCATTTGAGTGCCCAGCAAGTAATAACAATTATAAACATTAGTTGAAAGGGTTAAATATTTTCTTTGTATTACGCTTCTACAACAAGTCAGTAGTTGTGAAGTAATCTGAACCGATAATAATAACATAACAACTCTCTATCAAAATTTTGAAACTACGTAATGACTATAATTAGGGTTAAGGTGACATACTATGAACATTGTTTTCAATTTTTGAATAGGTTTAGT
Organism: Panax notoginseng; assembly: GCA_016801055.1. NCBI lineage: Eukaryota > Viridiplantae > Streptophyta > Magnoliopsida > Apiales > Araliaceae > Panax > Panax notoginseng. The sequence goes on along the minus strand of CM029014.1, from coordinate 57,897,860 downwards.
AGAACTTCAACTGTAAACCGTCATAACTTACGGGCACGGGGGGTGATCAGCCCGTTGTACCCTGTATTGATCAATACTACATGCCAGAACGATAGTATCGTTCACTCTGTCCAACTTGGGTGCATAAAAAGTTTTCTCGTTTACGGGATGTTCATACTTGTCGGGTTCCAAACCAAAAGTTTTATCTTATTCAACAGTAATCTATAATTCAACATATCTATATACGGGTAATTAGCAAAGGTGTATCAACATGTGATTAAATACAATGATTATCCAAGTGGGGACACTTGTATAACCATTTATAGAAATTAACAAACAGAATATATATCTGAATTACCATATACTAACATCTTGATAATCAATGAGCGTATATAGTATAGGGTTAATAATCTGTATAGTAATTATATAATTCTAAAACATTCTTACTCATGCCCATTGCATAAAAGAAATGCAAAGGTAGGATACTTGCATGAGCTACTGCTTACAATAACGCAACTTAGATCTTATCTTTAATACAGCGACCTATCAATAATAAGATAATTCGTTCGATTAGAATAATATATCATAACACATAACACTGTCTATTGTAGTCAGCACATATCTAATCACATTGTCACATATGTTTAACAACCATTGAATCATAAATAAACACTTATCAAGTCAAATTATCTAAGTTCAGATCACTTTCTGAAACATTTCGGTGTACCGACGACTTTATCAGGTAATTATTGAGTCGAAAACTCTATCTTGTAGTTCAATAACTGAAAATATTAGTCATATTATTTTTAAAATGACTTATAATAATTTTTAAACATTTATTATAATTTATCATGAATTTTTAAACATCGGAATCATTATTAAATGATTAAAATATTTACTAATTCTGTTATCATTAATATTTAATTAATATTAAACTATTAATAAAACCATTGCCAAAATATTAAAGTTATTTATAATAACTCAAAATATTTTTAAAGTATTAATATTACCCTTAAATGATTTTTAAAACTTTTAAAATCATTATTAAATAATTACCATTAATACTTAAGTATTAATGTACTATTTATCCAAATATTAAAAGTTATTAATTATAACTTAAAATATTTTTAATTCATTTATATCCTTTTTAAATGATTTTTAAATTATTAAAACTATTTTAAAACTATTTATTTAATATAATTTTTAAATAAATTTAATATCATTAATGTTAAATAAATATCATTAAGATTAAATTATTAATGAAATTATCATTTAAATATTAAAAGTTATATTTTATAACTTAAAATATCTTTAAACACTTTATTTTTATTTAAAATAATTTTTCTAATATAAAAATCATTTTTACCTTACTTAATTTAATATAATTATTAAATAAATCTAATATCCTTAATATTAAAATATTAATATTTTTCATGACAAAATATCAAAAGTTATATTTTATAACTTAAAATATTTTTATAATCTCTAAATCATTTTTATATAAATTTTAAATCATTAATTATATTTTTCATCATTTATTTAATATCTTTATTAAATAACTTAATCATCATTAATATCTAATTAATAATGAAAATCATCACAAAATATTAAAAATTATAGAAAATAACTTAAAATATCTTTTTATATCATAACATATTTTTAAATGATTTTTCATGTATTAAAATTATTTTTAAATAATTTATTTAATATTATACTTCAATAAATTAAATACCTTTTATATCCCAAAAATATTAAATATTTATAAAATATACTTAAAATAATTAAAAACTAATTTTCAGACTTTAAAATATTTTTTAGAAAATTAATTTGTAATTTTAATAATTTAAAACTATTTTTTTCTATTTTTAATCATTTTCTGGAATTTAGTAAAATAAAATTATTAATAACCGTCGCTATATGCTATAGCGACACTTATCTGTCATGTTAGGTGTTCTTGGCCTCAAGAACACTGACAAGTCAGTGGTCGAGGTGCCCTGTTTGATCGAGTCTAATTCTTATCTCGAAATGTTTCTGGGTCATGCAACATATTGTTCACACAGTATTTATGTAACACTACAATTAACAATCAAAATCCAGGTCATAACATACAACATCATGACAGTCTAGCATTCAAACTTCCTGTCAGACGTTTCTGGGTTTTCCTAGAAACCTAGAAATTCGAGTCCCTTGTTTTGTGCTCAATTTACAATAGGTTCCAGCCTTGCTTCATGTGATATAACGATTTATACTTATAGAATACATGTCAAGAAACAATAACACAACATCAGATCATCATATCATCAGCACAATCAAGATCTATAGGCCGGTCAAGGTGCCCTCCCGGAACTGTTCTTGAACATTTCTGGGACCCAGAAATGTTCTTGAGCAGTTTCGGCTAGCTACGTTTGACCATCATTCAGATCGATTCTGTTAAGTGTATAGGTGATATAAAAGCTTTAACATGTAGTCTTCATGTCATTCTACAACTAAAAAACAACAACATGGCAAAACAACTTAAACCTAGGAAGATCCAAGCCCTACAAAAACATTGTCAGAGGTTTCTGGGCTGATTCTGGGCTTCAAGAACAGCCGGTCAATGCCGGTCAACCCACTTTGACCTTAAATAACTTTTAATCTACAATAGATATGACCATGATTCAAGTTGTATATTAAAGATCTCCTAACAGACTACAAGTACAAACTTTCAAAACACAAAAACAAATAATAGATCGAGATTTATTGGACCTGACATTTACTGTCAGGCCCTTATTTTCAAAAATTTCCAGATTTTTGAAAAACTTAATTTTGAGCACTTTGATGTTATGGATCTAACAAATACCAACCCAAATCAACTATATGGACTACCAATAACATGTTTTAACAATAAATCATAACATCTAACACAAGATCAAAAGTCAAATTTCTAAAGTAGGGTTTACCTCTTTATGATCAAATTCTGATTTCTAAGCTTCTGATTTGATGTTAGTGTTCATGGGGCTTGATTGGTGACTGATCTAACACTACAATTTCGTGGGTTTGGTCTTGAGAGAGTATGGCTAGGTATTTGTGAACAAATTAGGCCAAAATGAGGATTTTCTCTCTCTTAAATTATGTAATGAATTGATACAATAAATTTGTAATGGCTGATGTGCTGTTAATCTAGCTGCTAGGTTGATAGGGTAGGGTGGTTGCAGATTTGTAAATATTTGTTAGCCAATAATTCAACTAATGGGACAAAAAGGGTATTTTAGTAATTTTATTTTAATCTCAAGGGTATTCTTGTCCAAGGTGCTTGAATCTAGGATTTATTCACTAGATTTTACATCTCAAAGTTTCTCAAATAATTTTTAGGGATTGAAAAATTACAATTAAAGTGTAATAAAATTTTAATTAAACACACTAATTTAAAATTAGGGGTTTTAATAGAAAATTAGGGTTTTTAAATTAGGGGTCCTTAATACTATTAGAGTTCCCAAATTAACAATTAGGGTTTCCTAATTATCATTATAATTTACAAAAATAATAATTAGGGTTTCTAATTTTAGCAAATTAGCGTTTTGAAATAATAATTAGGGTTTCTCTTAATTACAGAAATTCTATAATACAAAGTAAAATTCCTATAACACAATTACTACTCAGTCTTGGACTCATAACTGAGTTTAACAATTAGGGTTCAATAACACGATATAAGGGTTATGACATAATTTACCAAATTTGGCCCACCATTATCAGTCTACAGATATACAGTACATATTTATAGCACAAAAAAATTAAAATATAATTAATATTATATTATTATTCTCATCCTTTGATAAAAATCCAAATTTAGGTTTTGGATTACATATCTGATTTATCTTTCATACACAACATCAATAATTAAGCCAAAATAATTAACTAAAATATTCTGAACACATTCATATAATAAAATAATAATTCTAATAATTCTAATAATCATTTAATGTATTATTTAAATAATACCAAAAATCATATTTTCATGAAAAATAATTAATAAAGACATTTCTACTATAAAATTAATTATTATAATAATATAATCTGTAATGATCAAAAATTCTAAAATAAAATTATTTGAAATTATTCACGTAATAAATAATTTTTTTATTTATCACATATTTACATACGCATTACTTGACACTTATTCTCTACATTAAATAAAAAAAAATTATATACAAAATTTCTTATTTATTTTATATTGAAAATATCGGGTTATTACATGGAGTCTATGTGGGAGCACGAACATGGCGAGCGAGTGTTAGCAAAGGATAAGGTCCATGAGCTTAAAAATGAGGTCTTTGAGCTCAGGGGGGGGAGCTAAAGACCAGGAACCAGAAGATAGGGAGGATGTCCAATATTTATAGGAGTTCTCATAAGGATTTCCAGCAGCAAGTAGCTGGATATCCGATAGAAGAAGGGCAGACTCGGCATACTATCAGTTGGGATATTATCGCCGATCTTGCCAAGGCGGATTTTGATAATGCAGTGCAACAGATGTAATCTAGTATTAGCTAGAGTAAAGTTAAATATGTAAATATGATGTATCTAGTAGTGACGTAAAACTCTCTTTTGTATATCAAAGGATAGTCTTTTTGTAAAGCCCAATTTTTGGAAAGAAATTACGGGATAATAATGTAATCAGCTTAGGCTGTGTAATGTAAATGATGTAGTATTATACTACGAGAAGCCAGTCAATATAAGCCTTTTTATGGAACATATTGAGTAATGAATGCTGAAGTTATTGTTTAATCATGAATAATAACTAACTAATGAGAAGCGAATAATAACGAAATGTGCTGTTTATTGTAACAACAAAATGCCGCCAAGAAGGAGACAACGTAATCAAGAGGCTAATGTAAATCAACCGGAGGGAGGTCCGATAAACCCAATGCAGGAATTCGTCAACTTGTTAACGGCCGCATTTAATAGAAATGGGACGAATGTACCCGTAAATCCTGGAGTTGTACGAGCTACTACTTTCAAAGATTTTAAGAGTGTTGGTCCGCCAGAGCTCAAAGGAACTACAGACCCTATAGAAGCCCAAATGTGGGTAAAGGAAATTGAGAAGGCATTTGTTATAGCAAATGGCGATGAGGGCCAGAAGGTTGCTTTTGCAACCTACATGATGAAGGGAGAGGCCAATTTTTGGTGAGAGGCCAACTAGGTTAGGGCTGGTATCGAGAATCTAACGTGGGTAAGGTTCAAGGAGATTTTCTTCGAGAACTATTATCCCACGAGTATGCAGGGAAGGATGGAAATGCGGTTTCTTGACTTGAAACAAGGGGAGATGATGGTTCCCCAAAACGCTGTCAAGTTCAATGAATTGGCAAGATTTGCTCTACACCATGTGGACACTTAGGTTAGGATAGCTAAACGGTTCGAGCAGGGCTTGAAACCCTGGCTCTATAATCAGATATCTGTGTTCCAAAGTACTTCCTTTGGGACTATACTAGAGAAGGCGATAATCGCCGAAGGTGGGAGCGAGGCTTTAAGCCAGTACCACAAGGACAAGAAGAATAAGTGAAAGGTTGATGGGGGAGTGAAGGTCGAGGGAGATAGCGGGAGTGGCGAAGGTCGGAAGAGGAAAGGGTATAACTCTAGGAATATCGGAGTGATGCAAGGAAATTCGAAGAGGAGGATGGAAGCCTGCAAGACGTGTGGGAAGACTCACTTAGGAGTCTGTCTCAAGGGGAAGGCTGTATGCTACAACTGTGGACAGGAAGGGCAAATTTTGCCTAACTGTTCAAGTTTGAAGAAGAACCACGGATGCTTTGTATGTGGGTCAACTGACCACATAGCAAAGAATTATCCGAAGAAGGGAACGAATGGGAATAAGGGCGCTAATAGCAGTAAATTATCTATTGGTGGTCCAGCATAGTCGGGTAGGCCGATGGCCCGTACCTTTAACATGGCGGTCCAAGATGCGGTGGCATCAGGGGACGTAGTTGCAGGTATTATTTCGATCAATGTCATAAATGCTTACGTGTTGTTTGATTCGGGTGCTAGACGATTAGGATTACTTCCCAAAAAGTTGCCTATACCTTTGAATATTAAGGTAGCAAACAAAGAGATAATTCATGTTGAAGATATTCATAAGAGTTGTTGCGTAGACATACGGGGTTGTAAATTATCGGTAGACTTGATACCAATGAAGTTAGAAGAATTCGATGTAATTCTCGGAATGGATTGGTTATTTAACCATGGGGTAATTATAGATTGTCAGAAGAAATGTGTGAATATTAGAACATTGAGATAACCTCAGGTAGAATTTTATGGTAATAGAACGCCGAGGCGTTCGTGTTATCTTGCGATGACACAAACTAGGAGATTATTGAGGAAGGGATGTGTAGGTTATTTGTGCCACGTTGTTGATAGCCAGAGAGTGGGAGAGACCGTGGAACAAATACCTATAGTGAGAGAATTCACAGATTTATTTCTAGGTGAATTGTCAGGTCTTCCACTGGATAGAGAGACCGAGTCATAATAGACATTGTGCCAGGAGCGGAACCAGTTTCTAGGGCACCATATCGTATGGCGCCAGTGGAGATAAAGGAGTTAATGGTACAGTTACAAGAATTGTTGGATAGAAAGTATATACAACCGAGTGTTTTGTCGTGGGGAGCACCGGTACTGTTTGTAAAGAAGAAGGACGGATCATTAAGACTTTGTATCTACTACTGAGAGTTGAACAAGTTTAAGATAAAGAATAAATACCCATTGCCCAGGATCGATGATCTTTTTGATCTGTTAAAAGGGGTAAAGTTTTTTTCTAAAATAGATTTGAGGACGGGGTATCATCAGTTGAAGGTTGGGAAGGAGGATGTACCAAAGACGTCATTCAGGACTCGTTACGGTCATTACGAGTTTCTGGTGATGTCATTTGGGTTAACTAATGCATCAGCTGCATTTATGGATATGATGAATAGAGTGTTCAAACAATATTTGGACAAGTTCGTCGTGGTGTTTATCGATGATATTATAGTCTATTCTAAGACTCCAGAAGATCATGATGAACACTTAAGAATAGTGTTGGAAACACTAAGGAAGGAGAAGTTATATGCGAAATTCACCAAGTGTGAATTTTTGGCTAGAAAAGGTGCAGTTTTTAGGTCATGTCATTGACCATGAAGGGATTTCAGTAGATCCATCAAAGGTGGAAGCCGTGATGAATTGGGAACAACCAAAAATGCTGACTGAGGTGCGGAGTTTCCTACGGTTAACGGGATACTATCGGAGATTCATCCAAGATTTTTTGAAGATAGCAACTCCGTTGACTAACTTGACAAGGAAGACGGTGAAATATGCGTGGACTGAGAAATGCGAGGACAGTTTTCAAGAACTGAAGAAGAGGTTAAGTGAAGCGCATGTTTTGTCATTACCCGATGACATATGAAATTTTGTAGTTTATAGTGATGCTTCGCATAGAGGACTTGGTTACGTGCTCATGCAGCATGGTAAGGTCATTGCGTATGCATCAAGGCAGTTGAAGGATTATGAGAAAGTTTACCCTACTCATGATCTAGAACTAGCCGCGGTAGTTTTTGCCTTAAAGGTATGGAGAAATTATCTTTACGGAGAGAAATGTGAGATATACACGGACCATAAGAGTCTAAAATATTTCTTCACACAGAAGGAGTTGAATATGAGACAAAGGAGATGGCTGGAGTTGATAAAGGATTACAACTTTGAAATCCTGTATCACCCTGGAAAAGCTAATGTAGTGGTTGATGCCTTAAGTAGAAAGGGTCAAGAGAAGTTGTCTATGTTAACAGCTCAAACTGAGTAAATAACAGAGATGGCTAGGATAAAGATAGAGGTGAAATTGCCAAGTGAATCGGGGCAGAAACTATTTACGATGGATATCTAATCTACCATCGTAGAGAGAGTCAAGGAGGTGCAGCTCAAAACTAATGAGTGTGACAAAATAAATAAGCGGTTAACCAATGAAAAAGATTTAAAGTACAGTCTTGATAACATGGGGTTATTGAGATTTGAAGGAAGAATTTGGGTTCCGAATGAGAAGGAATTAAAGGAGCAAGTATTATAAGAAGCTCATAGTTTGAGGTACTTTATTCATCCTATTAGTACTAAGATGTATCAAGACCTTCGACAGAGTTTTTGGTGGCCGAACATGAAGAGAGAAATAGTCGAGTATGTGAGTAGGTTCTTGACTTGTCAGAAATTTAAGGCCGAACATGAACGACCAAGTGGCTTGTTACAGTCATTGGAAATTCCTGAATGGAAGTGGGAGCATATCACGATGGACTTTGTGGTGGGACTTCCGATTACTAAGAAGGGGTATGATGTGATTTAGATGATAGTGGACCGGTTGACAAAGTTGGCTCACTTTTTGCCAATAAGAGTCATGTATAACTTAGACCAATTAGCTAAACTTTATGTTAAGGAAGTCATTTCTAGACATGGAGTGCAAGTTTTGATTGTGTCAAATCGTGACCCATGATTTACATCGAACTTTTGGAGGAGTCTACAAGAGCAGTTGGGAACGCAACTGATGTTGAGTACGACTTATCATCCACAAACGGATGGACAGAGCGAGATGACAATTCAGACGTTAGAAGACATGTTAAGATCTTGCGTCGTGGATTTCGAGGGTAGTTGGGATGATCATCTACCATTAGTAGTGTTTGCGTATAACAATAGTTATCATGCAAACATAGGTATGCCGCCTTACGAAGCTTTGTACAGAAGAAAGTGTAGAACACCATTGTGTTAGGACGAAGTGAGAGAACGCTGAATTCTTGGACCAGAATTGGTGCAGCAAACAGCGGATGTAGTGAGGTTGATACGAATGCATCTCGTAGCATCTCAAGATAGACAGAAGAAGTATGCAGGCTCACATCGAGTGAATAGGGAGTTTGAGGTAGGCTCGTATGTATTTCTAAAGGTATCTCCCTGGAAATGAAAGATACGCTTTGGAAAGAAGGGGAAGTTAAGTCCAAGGTTTATAGGACCTTTTGATGTATTAAAACGGGTGGGAGAGGAAGCTTATATGGTAGCATTACCTCCAGACCTAGAACGATTACATAACGTGTTTCACGTATCGGTATTGCGTCCTTATAATCTGGATTATAAGCACGTAATAGAGTATGAGCCTATTCATATCGAGAAGGACTTAACGTATAAAGATATGCCAATTCAAATTATCGATAGAAAAGAGCAAGTTCTACGGAACAAAGTTATACCTTCTGTAAAGGTGTTATGGAAGAACCACGATGCCGAAGAAGCAACGTGGGAATTGGAAGAAAAGATAAGGAAGGATTACCCTCAATTTTTTGCGTAATGTAAAACGAGATTTTGGGGACAGAATCTTTATAAGGGGGAAGAATGTAACGACCGAGAAATTCGAATCTAATGTAAAATAGTTTTATTTAATTAAATAATGAATAAAATTATATTGTTTTTTATTATTATGTGTTAGTAAGATGAATGCCGTTCTTTAACCTAGAAACGTCGGAAAGTCGTAATATTTTGACTACGTGAAGGAATTAAAGTGTTTGAATTTCTAAGACGAAAATAAAAGCTTTCCGAGAAATTTTCTGAAAAACACTATTCATCAATTTCCGCTCGTGAATTATTTTTGAACTTCCGAGAAATACGTAACGATAGAATATCGAGGTGAGATGGATTATGTAATAATAATTCAAGTATGGAAAACGTAGTTTTTCTAAGGCGGACTTAATTCGAGAAAGTTGGGTAAGGTAAAGCGTTAACTAATTAAAGCGATGATTGTATAATACGTAAGTATTGTATGAGGTAATGAATACGAGTATGATATAAAGTATTATACGAGTATATATGAGTGATGGTATGTCATATATGATGATTGAGTATATGAGTTAGAGTACGAGAATAATATGTAGAGTATATGTAATAAGGCTTTAAGCAAAATGAAATGGACTTGTGGGATTGTGTATGTAACGCCCCAAAATCCGGTCTATCTTCACCCCCGAATTCTGTATGTCACGAGTACATCATTCATCCAACATACATCATTATATACTGAAATATAACAGCATACACTCTCAAATCTCAGGTTCTGTAAACCTTATAACCTCTTTCATTATAAATAATGATAATACATTATTCATTTCATCTTACAAGAGTGACTTTTATCCGCCACCAAGGATACATAACTGTTCATTAAGCTAGTCTATAATTCAATTTCATCTTTCTATATTACAAGTCTTCACTTGATCTTCTCGCTCATTCACATTCTGAATGACACTTCATCTGGATACCGTCAGCTTGATCTTTACGGGGTCTTTAAGTTCTTCTAACATCGTTCACTGAAAATGTTTTTCATTTAAAGCAAGTATGAGCATTCAATTACCCAGCAAGTCATAACAGTTGAACAAACAACTTTAGGAGTTTAAACATTTCTTCAGAACTTCGATAACCGAACAAAGGTTATGAAGTAACTTGCACAATAGGAATAGTCTCGATTCCTATCATCTTAAAACATCAGTCACTTTCACTTTGAAATACTTTCATTCCTCTGCCTTTTTATACACATCCTGTCTGGCTAGAATCATTAGCACATACTTAACAATAACGGTTCATATATAAATAGAACATACTTGTATTGAACAGCTCAATCACAGAACAGTTCATATCATAGAAACACCAAAGTGTTCAAATTGTGGCACAAGGCCTCATATATACTGCCACCTTGTACATACATCGCACATATGCACATAGACAATACTTCTCAAGTTCGACATCTGAGAAGTTTAAGAAAATAGCATTCAATTAGAATATGAATGAAGTTAGGAAACTTGCCTTACACACAGCTACAACTTACGCTGAACTGCTCATTCCAATTCCTATATAACACATAAGGATAAAACATAAACACCAATTAGTCATATATTGGACTTACGCATTGGTTTACTTAACTTTACTTCTTAGGGTTCACGTTCTTACAATATAAGTTTACGCGACTAACCTCCTTTACCAATTTACGGCTTCATGACATACGGAGATGTCTTACTCAAAACGTTCATCATCTTAGATGATTTATATTCTTATCTTCTTCTTATAACTTCTATAGGACTCAGCACAAATCGCTTCTCTGCTAGTAGTCCATATGGTACTCTGAGTGGTTTCCCACAAACAACCAACAAACAAGTTTCTGTCTCATCTACACTGCCATCACAGTGAGTTAGATCGGTTGCCAGTTTTGTATATACATTCGCTCTCTGAAGGAATTGTTTAGCCCAGCTCCCATATGTCAACCATCAAAGGTTACGATTGTACCACAACCTAAACTTATCTTAACTTATCCAAACCATTAAACTTAATGTTCGTTAAATCAATTTCTTATTCCTTACTGCTTTCTGGAAACTAAATGCCATACCTCAGGATTCATTCCTTATCCGATTCATATTCGGCTTTCCTTAATCGTATTACCGTTCACTACGGCTTTCTTGATAATTCATATCTTATTTAATAATAATACTTTCGTTATCCATTACATGAACCCCATGTTCATTATTCGTTCTTAGTGTCGAAGCCATACTTATCATTGTATGCTAAGACCGATCGTCCATTGCAACAACATTACGTTCATAGCGTCTATACGCTTCACACTTATCTCTCATTATCATGACATAACATCAAAATGTTATTCATTACCCTCATCACTCAGCGTCTAAAGAATCACAATCATAGCAATCCCTCACGTTCGTTCATCACGACTACGATCCCCGAATATCGATTATGTAACTCGCACCTACAATCTTTGTCTTTTAATCTTGTTTACTCTTTCCGTTCAACCTTTACTATAGGTTTAATTCACTAGATTAAGTGTTACATTAGTTGAACATTATGTTCTTTATCGTCCCTTATGTTTCCCACAAGAACTGAGCAGTTAAAAGCTCATCTCTGGCTTTTCCCCTACACTGGCGCCGCGGCGCCACTCTCTCCTTTAACTCTCGCGCAGCAGCGCGAGTGTGCAGTACCCGGCTCCCCGGTCTGGCGCTACAGCGCCACATAACAAGGAATGGTTGGCTTTGAGACGCTTACTTCCCGCTTCCATAACTTATTCGTTATAACTCAGAACGAGGTCGTTCCAAAGCCATTCTCTTTCTTATCTTACGTACTTCAATCCCCCTCAGACAGAACTTAATTTTGAATCCGTTATTGTGCCATTTGATTGGCTTGATCTTCCCATTTCATTCATTTTTACGCTTTTAATGTTCTTCGTTTGTTCGTCCGTAATTCGATCATCCAAACTCGGAACTCATTCGTTCTTGAGTCCACGACTCACGTTTTCTATGTTCTCTTACTTTCCTATGAAACCCTACATGTTCGAGTTCATTTACTAACTTTCTAATTCTCGTTTGTCTTTTACAAAATTTTCACCATAACTTCGTTATAGTTAAGTTTAATCCGTTCTTCATGAACGTTTCTACCGTTTCTAACCAAGAAATAAGCATCTAACTTATACGCGATAGTTTTAAGCTTGTCCATTAATAACAATTATACTACGATGGTTTTAAAATTGTCCATCAACAACGTTCTTCGTGTTCTTCGCGTGTTCTTCGTTCGTTCTTCATTTTAATCGATATTTTGGATTACGATTTCACTTTTTATTGGAATTTGATGTTATAAAACACCATTCCATACTTATTTCACCAACTTATTCATAATATTCATTCGGATCGTTCAAAATCCTCACGAATCTTATACCTCCTTATGAAATTTACAAACTAAACTTCTAATTCTTATTTCTTTATTTTCTTATGATTTCAACCATATGAAATCATTACTAACATCTTTTACTCCTTATTCCCATTAAATTATATTTTAAACATATTGAACTTAAAGAAAATATTAGAAGAGACTAGAGTTTGGATTACCGTTCTTCTTTAATCTTCTCCCGTCGGACAAAGTTTGTACACGGGCTAGCCTTTCCTCCTTCTCCTCCTCCCATTCGAACTCTCTCTCTCTCTCTCTCTCTCTCTCTCTCTCAAGTTATAGGATTTTCAAAATCCTAAAAAATAAAATCTAGCTTCCTATTTATAGAAAACCAAAGCTTAGGGCAATTTGGTCATTTTGCCCCCACCTCCTCCAACACTTAGTCACCAAGTAAACTGTTAGGTTTGTAATATTCATGAACGCAATCAAATTGCATAAAATAAGCGGAAACGTGTAAAAATCAGAGTTTAAAATTTTTACAAACCATATACCCGGATCACCCTTTATGCATAATTATTAATTAAACGAAAAGATATGAATAAGAATCATACCCTTGAAGATCCGAGCTTCCTCAGGTACAAGTTCACCTCCAATCCTTTTCGTGTTCAACTTGAATCCACCGGGTTTGGTTCCTTCCTTTGATCAACGTTAGCCACCCAAGTGTTTGGCCTCTAGAGGTGATCCACCAAGGAAGAAGAAGAATTCAAGAAGATGGGTATTTGGCAAAACCCTAGTTTTTCTATCTCTCATAGAAACGAGCGTACTCTCCCAACTGTTGGAATTACGTATATTGACATCTGATATAAGACTCCTCTTATAAAGATATCAGGTAACCCTATTTAATTAAAAATAAGGTATTATTTATTTAATTAAACTCTTTTAATTAAATGGGCTCCCTAATCTTATTAGGGATAATTAATTAAACCCCTTTAACTAATTTTTCCTCCTAATCCTATTAGGAATAAATGAGAGTACATATATTAAATTAATTCCTAAATTCTTTTAGAAATTAAAATAATAATAATTGTAATAATATTAATAAGACTCCTCTTGTTAATTTATATTTAATATTTCTAAAATATTAAATAATAAATATTAAGCTATTTAATTTATTCTATCACCATAGATTAAATTAAATATACTTAACATATTATTACGATTATGCCATTAACTTCTTAAATAATTATTATTCCTTTTATGGTGTGACCCTTTAGGTTCTCCATATTAAACCGGTTGTGAATAAATCAATTAGAACAATTCTAATCTTATTTAAATAAATAAATTAAACTATTAATTTATTTAAATAATATTTATTCTACAATAGGGATAAGCCTCCCTAGTGATCAACGACTTTTCAGATAATATAGATTTCAACATTAATCATAAAAGAACCTTTGAGTAAATAGTTACCGTACAATTCAATCCTTCCACCATACAATGTCCCAATTAAATATAAGACATGAAATTACTGTCAAGTCTTATTTTATTTAATTATATGTATTTCGACTCTTAAATGTACAACTCCAAATAATGCAAATTAGAAACTCCTTTCTAATTTCATTCTGCCTTGGCCAAGGACTACTGGGTTGTCATTTATCGAATCACATAGGACATTTCTCTTCTTTTACTAGAAGCGGTAGATTCTTTATTGATCATACATTATCTCCATGTACAACTTATTACACCCAAGCATACCCTTTGATATACCCTAAGGGTCTTAAGGAATAAGTCAAAGTATAACTCATCATACACAAGATACTATGATGATCTCAAGTTCAAGGATCACTTGTACTACTATCACTACAGGAATTCCTATTGACAGATAAGTAAAATTTCATTAGGTATTCCTTAGCGAGCCACGTTCAGTGAACTTATTCTCTAATAAGCACTTACATACTTGCTTTAGTGTCTCCACACAAATGATCATGAGATCAATCATTCTCATCTAATGAGCAAGCAACGTATGTACCAATCTATCCGGATTCACTAATCCCCAATTTAGTAATCCAATGATTGGGAACTATTTTAGTTTTAAGCTTTCTAAGAATTTAGATCTCATTAGAATGATCATCATCATTATTCTAAAAGCATTGCTTAAAACTATGGGTTTATCACATATTATAAAACAGCATCATGTAGATAATTAAAAGCCTTTAATAAATAAATACTTTTTATTAATAAATGAATAAGATTGTTACAAAGTATATGCTTTATCATCAAACATGATTGGCTTGTGTGCATACTACTTTCATAAACTTGGCCTCCACCCTTACTTAGTGGCCAAGTGGCCGGCCCACATGCCCATGGGTCATCCCATTGGTTGCCCCAATGGTTATTACCCATCCGTTTACCCATCGGTTCGATCCTCGGTTTATGTTCTTGGTTTGGGCCTTAACCCTAATTCTTATTGGGCCGATCTTGGGCTTGATTTCACAAAGCATTTGGCTTGACATAATCCAAGTCCAATTGGATTCTACAAAGTCCATGAACTCAAAGTCCATTAAGACTAATCGTATTCTACGCATTCCATTCTCGTATTCTCTTCGTATATCATTTGTACGATATTCGTATTATACGTCGTAATAATCTTCGTATCATACTCGTATAATAACTAGTATCATACTCATATTTCTCACATATAATAACCCTAATTATTATACGAAATCATTAAATTCTCGGAACTTACTTTTTCTAACCCTTAGGTTTTAAGTCCGCAGGCGAAAACTTCATTTTTGCCATAACTAAAATATTATTGAATATTCCATCACGTCTCAAAATTATACGTAATCATTAATTTCTCGGAATTTCAAAATAAATCTCCAAGCAGAAACTGATGAATAGTGCCTATTTCGTCTTTTTCCCTGGAAATATTTTTGTTCCCGAAAAACTTTCATTTTCGTCTTGAAAATTCTTACTCGTTCAATCTAGCTCATAGACATAATACTCCCGACTAATAATCATCCTAGGTTCTAGAATGATTAATAAACACATAGCACATAATATTATTAATAAAAATTCCTTTTATTAATAGCTAATTCTTTAAACTTAAATTCTGGACGATTCGAATTTCTGGGTCGTCAAAGTGTAGGGAGTGTAAGTCAAATAAGGAGTAATCTGCAACCCCAATGGTAAAGCCCAAAGGTTTGTTAATGCAAGCCCAAAGTATAAGATGAGATTAATTGAACTTAAAGTCCAAATCATAGGTAAGCTAAATGGACCTAAAGTCCAAAGCAAGGTTGATCCATGGGGTAACCTATGATCACATGGGTGATCATGGTGACCAAGCAAGAGATAAGACTTGTGGAGAGCAAGCAATGGATACGTGTTGTGGTTAGCAAATAATGAATAGTAAGGAGGTGGATTAAGGAGGTGGAAGTGGTTTATTGACTAAACTACCCTAACCTAGCAATTCCTATAAATAGAGAGCTTGGATTTCATTTGTTGGTTGTTCATTTCATCCAACAACTTTCAACTTGTTAAGTGCTTATTGGTTAGAGAGAATAAGTTAGAAAAGTTAGACTCTGAAGCAAGAAGTAAGATCAAGAAAGATTCAAGTGATCATCAAGGGTAAGACTCTTATCCATTAATCTTCCAACTCTTCCATAGTAGCTTGATAGAGAAGTGATGAATGGTGGTGCATGTATGTTAAGAAGTAAAGAAAATGGATAATCAAAGGACTTTAAATCTTAATAAGTCATGAATAAGCACTTTGTTCATAGATAAGTTAAGAACTAAGGAAGAACATGTAAGAACTTGTAACATGTTTACATGGATGAAGTTTGTTTGATAAAAATATGTAAGGATGATGGTTAGAAAACTTAAATCATGATAAGTCATGTGAAAAGAAATGATAAGTAGTTTATACTTTTATAAGTTATAAACTCATAAAGTGCAAGTAATAACTTATCATGTAAATTAGTTGATGTAATATGTATGATAAGATGTTAGTATGATAGATAGAATTCATTTGAAACGATGAACAAATCATAAGTAACGAAGTTATGCCGGAATTCACACGATTAGACGATAATCGTCGAATTCGTGAAATTCTCGGAATGAAAGTTGAATTTTGATATTGAGCTTGGAAACGTTGGTTTTCGATGGGAACAAGTCTTCTTTGGCATTATAGAGTTGCGGACTTGAAAATGATCGAATTCTAACTTAGAACGAAGAAACGAGCGTTGAACGTTCATGAACGTTTTTTATTTGTGTTAAAAATGAACTAATAGGTGAATTTTGAGTAAACAAAGTTGAAAATGTAAAATTCTTGCATGAACACATAGAGTATATGATTTGTGAGCTATTGGCTTTTGAACGAGCCAATTCGGACTTAAAATGATCAAATTTGGAGTCCGAGAAGTTAACTAAGTAGCAAATCTGTCAAATTTTTCTGGTGCACAGAACTGGCATCGCGGCGCCAGCCCAAGGCAAAAAGGTGGCACTGCAGTGCCGGTGCCATACCCAGACCTACTGAGGTTTCGCACCGCAGCGTGGCATCTAACGCTAAGACTCGTGCCGCAGCGCTGGGTTCGACCCTCATCCACTGAAGTGTGGCACCGCAGCTCGGATTAAAGAGAAGCAGCTGGCACCACAGCGCCAGATCTAGAAGGAAGGCAATAAGGAAAGCTTATAAGCAAGGAAAGAAAGTAAACTGATTAGTAATAAACTACAACTTAATGTAACATTGTTTAAGACATTGTTCAACCTTAAGTATGATAACTAAGGGTTAAAGATAGTTAATCGAACGTGAACGTAATGATGATGTATATTATAAACGGCAAGCCGGAATCAATAGTAAGAAATCTTATACATAATCAGATTGAGAAGAAGGGTAAGATATAGTAATAATCATACTTGATTATATATGATCTAATGTGTTACGTTATGTGATCAAATATTGTAGAGACCTTAAAGACTTAAAGTGAGCGTGTAATAACAGTAGCAGACGTTGAAGGCAAGTGTTCTAACCCTTGTCTCAGTTCAATCTTGAGAAGCTTTGTGATTCATGTATTCTTACGCATGAATTGATGTATGATGAAGTCGAAGCAAATTCTTTCGGCTAGACTTACGATATGTTGGATTTCTTATAAACTATCAAAGTATTGCCAATGTTTTGCCAAATTATTTGGTGTGGTTTTCAAATGAAGACTGAGTATGCTAAACAAATGTTTTGTCGTCAAACGACAGGCACGTGAGGTTGTCATAACTTAAACGTACATACGTTTAAAGAATGGAGTTCTGATCAACATAGAGTACTATAGGCCGATCACCTAGACAAGCTCGTAAGATATGTCGGACTTAGTGTCGGGTTGTCCTTTTCAAAGAAAGTATGAAATGCTCAAGGTCTTGGACCAAGTTATATGTTTAATGAATGCTATTCATTGAGAAACGTTTTGATGGAAAAGAAGTGTTATTTTAAATTATCGCCAATACTTCGTAACTATTGTTCAGTTATTGAAGATATACGATTCTTATATTTCAAGCATGCTATTTTTTTTTGGAATTATCATACTTGCTGAGCTTGTTATGCTCACTCTTGCCTGAACCATATGAATGAAGCTAAGATCGAACGGACATAAGGATCTGGCAAGGATAAAAGAAAGGCTAAGGAGAAACTGTAGATTACTTATGTAATAGTATAGGTGAATGATATTAATATTTGATATTATGACAAGAACAAGTGTAATGGTTATTAAGAACCCGGGGAATGGTAATATTATTTTGGAATATATATAAGACATATTCATTCTTTTGAGGAATTTCAATTGAATGAATGTGTGAACTGTAGCACCGTGAAGCACCATATGTCAGTTTGGAGGATACCTGGATTTAGGGGCGTCACACGAGCGATTTCCCCTTGCAATTGAGGCGCAGGCGCACCTTGCTGCAATCCTGCAGTCTGCTTCCCTGATCTTAAGATGATGGCCTGACACTGCTCATTACCCTCTCTTCTTGGATTTACTTCTGTATTACTTGGTGAAGACCCCTGTGGTCTGTTGTTCAGTGAATTTGCTATGTGGCCCATCTGAGTTTCTAGATTTTTTATAGCCAATGTTTGGCTTTTGATCATTACTTTTGTATTTGCCAAGTATTTGAGCATCATCTCCTCCATTTCTGACTTTTTCTTTGTCTGAGGTGCAGATGGTTGATGATGTTGCTGCTATTGAAATCCTGGAGGGTAGGGTGGTTTTGAAGCATATTATTGGTGAGATGGTGGTTGATATTGTGGTTAAGACTGAAATTGTTGTTGTGGCTGATGTTGTTGATTGTTTTGATTGTTGTTCCAACTAAAATTGGGATGGTTACGATTGTTAGGGTGGTAAGAATTCTTGAACTGATTCTGAGTCTTTTGGTTGTTATTCACGAATTGCACCAATTCTGAACTGATAGCACACTGATCGGTTTGATGTGACCCCGCACATATCTCGCATACGAAAGAAATTGGCTTTACCTTACTTTTTGTCAAAGAATCAATTTTCTTTGCCATAGCTGCCATCTGAGCTGACAATTGTGTAATAGCATCCACCTCTAACAATCCCGCAACTTTAGGCTGTTACATCCTGGCTGTAGGATTCTGAAAATCATTAGTTGCCATTGTCTCTATAAGATCATAAGCCTCTTCATAACTCTGAGCCCATAAGGCTCCTCCCGCAGCTGCATCTACAATCAACCTAGACTGTAAACCCAATCCATTATAAAAGGTATTGATTACCATCCATTTCGGCATTCCGTGATGGGGACATTTTCTTAGCATCTCCATGTAGCGTTTCGAGGATTCATATAATGAATCACCCTATTGTTGCTCAAACTGGGAAATCGTTGTCCTCATTTTAGCAGTCTTAGCCATTGGGAAAAATTTGGCTAAGAACTTTTGTGCTAAGTCCTCCCATGTTGTGATAGACCCCGCTGGCAATGAATGCAACCAACTTCTAGCTTTATCCCGCAGAGAGAATGGGAACAGTCTGAGCCTAATTGCATCTTTTGACACCCCATTGTACTTGAAGGTATTACATATCTCTATGAAGCTCAATAGGTGTTCATTCGGGTCATATGTAGCAGCACCCCTAAACTGGACTGAATTCTGTATCATTTATATAGTTCCTGACTTGATCTTGAAGGTGTTGGCTGCTATAACTGGCCTCACAATGTTCGACTGTAACCCATTAATATTTGGCATTGAATAGTCCCTTAAGGCTTTATGCTGCTCTTCTTTGGGCTATTCTGCCATGTTGGATGTTGAAGTTTCAAAATCTACTTGTATATTTCTACTTGCTCTCGATCTCCAAGCACTACCGTTGATATTTTCATGTGCAGGAATCAACTCAGGATGAGATGATCGAGTGCGCGTATACTATGCACAACTACCTGAAATACAAATAAAAACAAAATAGAAATAAGATAAGAATAGAATTGTCTAAGCCACACAAATTTAGCTTTAATTGATGACGATAATATTAAAAATAAACGCATTTCCCAGGCAACGACGCCAAAAACTTGTTGCCTCCTTTTTATTTTAGTAAAACGGACTTTAACTTATGCAAGTATACATGGGTCAATAAGTAGTACAGAGTAAGAAAAGTATCGATCCACGGAGAAAGGTGTTAAATCTAAATTATCATGCAACACTTAATCACTACTATATGCTCAAACTATCAATCAATAGATGAATGTATATCTAAATTAATTATCAACACAATAAATAAATATTATTAAAAGGATGTAATCAAATTGGAGAGAAATGGGATTATAATTTCATCTAAAGCTTCATCTAAAATGTATGCATCATGTAATTTCAACTTACTAAATACGAAAAGCTAGTTGAGTGCACATAAGTGAAACACTGTGACGCCCCCAAAATAGGTATACATCACCCATTCTGAGTTGCCAAATACATGGTACAGAAACAAATACAACTTCATTAAAACAATTGTCGTGCAAAATACGACAACACAAATACGGTGAGTTTAAATACAAATATTGTCTTCTAGACAATATCCACACTCAAATAAGTCCTCATTACAATTATTGAAACATAATTTTACAAAATAGTGAGGACTGCTAATACAACTGAATGGAAACATCACTCCATACTCCGACTAGTTCCCGCTATATTCTCGCCTCCTAAGAAAAATGGAACAGAAAGGAAAAGGGTGAGCTCAACTAGCCCAGTAAAGAATATTATAACTAAGATAATATACAATAAATTATCATTAGTTTTTAACAGGGAAAAAATCTGATAAAATATAATAGACAATAAGTTTTAGATCAACAACTGTAGCAGAAACAACAATCCATTAGAAGAGTCGAGTAGAGAATGAATTCTACTATCTTCTAAGATTTAAAAGTCTATCATCAATATTTTATCCCTTTAACATCAATCAATATACATCTTGAATCAAATATTCATCTTTGCACTACAAACCAAAGATATTCATTTGTATCACTAATTGGTCATGTTCATCTAAACACCTGTTCATCTTTGCACTACGGGCCAAAGATATTCATCAGTTAATCATTCATCTTTGCATTACAGACCAAAGATATTCAATAATATCATCATTTAGGACTAAGGATGATGAAAAATATCTTAAAGAAAATGAATCTAGTAAGACAAAAGGACAAATATTAGGAATTCGTACTACATTTTATCCAAGTTCAAAAAAATTCCATAATAATCAATTGTGGAGTAGAATTCAAAAATAAAGATCAAAACATGGATACAATCAAATATAGTAACCATAATAGACATCTTGGACAAAGAAGAGAATTTCATTTTTTTTCTGTGAATAGTGTCGTATTCGTGAATAGTGACGTATACGTGAATAGTGCCGTATACGTGAATAGTAATCCCGACACAAAAAGATAAAAATTCCACAATAAAATTCATATCAATATTTCAGCTTAATGATATTGAAGAAAATAATATCATTTACAAAGAAAATAACATCCCTTACCTCAAAAAAATAGTACTTCTGATCGGAATATCGTATGTAAAGTCGAAGAAAACTTGCACTGAATAACTACTCTCAAAGTATCTAAATACTCACAAAAATACGCTCGATAATATAGAGAGAGAAAACTTATGTTTCTGGTGTGATTTTCAATTCTAACCTAAGCGCTTATTTATAGAAAAATACTAGAATGCCAAAGCAGACTAAATAATAAAATAATATTATTCATAACAATTTCAAGCACACCACATGACCAGCACTCCACTTTTGAAAAACCAATTCAGCACATTTTCCACCAAAAAACAAAAGTGGGTCCCAACCATAATTTTAATAAAAAAAATTTAACTTTCGAAACTTCAATTATTCATAATAAATAGCCCTTTTATCAGAGAAATATGAATTTTATGTCCATTCCATAAGAAAGTAAATTCTCTACAACTTTGTAACTTTAAGTTTTTCCAAATTCCAAACGAAAAATGTCCGAAATCCACACACGGAAGATTTTTAATACCTCCATTCTGACAAAATACTGATAAAACACCTCAGCATTAATTTCTTCATTTATAACCACATAAAATAAATATTTTCATCATTTATATCCACATAAAATAAATATTTCCTTATCATATAAATTAATAATTAATTATTCACAAATAATATTATAGAATCACAATTATGACAACTAGGTCGTTCCCAGAAAAGGCTTTCCGATAAGGATTTCTCCTTACTAGCGCGCAATTAGGTGACCAAACCTCTCCTTAGACAGAACTTCCTTAGACATTACCAATAATGCTATCTAATAATATTATTCAAATAATATGAATTATTAATCAGATAATGAGAAATACTGTACAATGACAATTATTAAAACAACAATAATATAAAATATCAACGCAGTAATTATTGAATCAATAAAATAAAATATTTTACAGTAATTACTATAACAATTATTGAATAGTGCCTTCTTACGTAAGAATCAATACTCCAACAATACTGTGCAATATCGTGTGCTACTGTGCAACTATGCGTATTACTGTATTTTAATCACCAGATATTCTAACAGTGTTAACGGTAACAATTACGTCGTTATTTATAAAAAATCATATTTGTCGTTTTCTTCATCCGACCGTTTTCCATTATAGGGCCAACAAATGACTGTGACATCGTACGAATATTCCCCGACAACAAGAATATTCCACGACCAAACGAATATTCCCCGATAACAATGAATATTTTATAACCACTTGCTTATTTTGCAAAATTTACACATTTCACCCATAACCAAAGCATTATATCAAATTAACACCTTATTAATTCAAAATAATGAATAGAGGAAAATCAATATTATTTATAAAAGGTTGGGGTCTTACAACCTCCCCTCCTTATGAAATTTTGTCCTCGAAATTGACGTACGTACCTGGTGTTTCGAAAAGGTGAAGGTACCTTGCTTTCATTTCTGATTCTAACTCCCAGGCCATTTCTTCAATAGCATGGTTCCTCCACAAAACCTTAACTTGTGCTATAACCTTGGTGCGTAGAACATGCTCTTTCCTATCCAATAACTTAACAGGTACCTCCTCGTACGTTAAATCTTCGGCTATCTTGTATGGTTTTAACTCAATAACACATATTTACGAAGCACAGATATGTGAAACACATTATGAACACGAGACATGATTGGGGTAATGCGAGTCTATAGGCCACATTTCCTATTCGGTCAAGAATCTTAAATGGACCAACAAATCGTGGATTGAGCTTTCCTCTCTTCCCAAGTCTTGTAACTCCCTTCCATGGAGCAATACGTAACAATACATGATCCCCAATATTAAATTTCACGTCATTTCGATGAAGATCCGCATAACTTTTTTGTCGATCTTGTGAGGTTTGAATACGTTGCCGAATCATTTGGATCTTTTTCGTAGTTATGCGTACCAATTTCGGTCCCAACAACGTTGCTTGACCCACCTCATCCCAGTATACTGGAGAACGACATTTTCGTCCATACAACGCCTCAAATAGAGCCATGCCTATACTTTCTTGATAACTGTTGTTGTCGGAGAATTCCACCAATGGTAAGTACTTATCCCAACTCCCTTTGAAATCTAGGACACAAAGTCTTAATAGATCTTCAAGAGTTTGAATAGTCCTTTCTGATTGGCCGTCCGTTTATGGATGGTATGCCGAAATGAATCGTAAATCCGTGCCCATAGCTTTCTACAAGCTAATTCAAAATCGTGAAGTGAATCTTGGGTCACGATCCGAAACTATGGATACTGGCATGCCATACAATCTCATAATCTCATTCATGTATATATGAGCAAGACGTTCAAGGGAATAAGTCTCCCGTATCGGCAAGAAATAAGCAGACTTGGTTAATCTATCAATAATAACCCAAATTGCATCTATAATTTGAGAAACCTTGGGAAGACCCGTAATTAAATCCATAGTAATGTGTTCCCACTTCCATTTCAGAATCTCAAGTGGTTGCAATGGACACTTTGGCACTTGATGCTCCTCCTTTACACGTTGACAAGTTAAACACCTCGAGATAAACTCCGTAATCTCTATCTTCATATTGCTCCACCAAAATGTATGTCCAAGATCATGATACATTTTTGTAATCCCAGGATGGATTGCAAACGGTGTGTTGTGTGCCTCCATCATGATTCTATGCTTCAAGTTAGAATCGTTAGGAACACAAAGTCTGGAGTTGACTCGAAGTATTTCTTCTTCATCAATTTTTACTTCTGGAATAACACCTTCTTGCACTTTCTTCTTTATACGCATCAGCTCTAGGTCCGTAGCTTGAGCAGCTTTAACTTTATCGATTAAAGTCGGTTCTACTCATATGTTTGATATCATCACGTGGGAACTTGGAGCCTTTACCTCTATCTCCATCCTTAGCAAATCATACAAAATGGGCCTTTGTGTTGACAATATCGCACTTATACCCGCATATGATCTTCTACTCAATGCGTCAGCTACTACGTTCGCTTTTCCATGATGGTATTGGATGGTATGATCGTAATCTTTCAACAGCTCAAGTCAACGTCATTGCCGCATGTTGAGTTTTTTTTGGGTGAAGAAATATTTAAGGCTCTTATGATCCGTATAAATCTCCACTTTCTCCCCATACAGGTAGTGCCTCCAAAATTTCAACGAAAAAACGACTGTTGCCAACTCCAGATCATGAGTAGGATAATTCCTCTCATATTCTTTGAATTGTCGCTAGGCATAGGCTATGACTTTCCCATGCTGCATGAGAACACATCCTAACCCTTTGCCTGAAGCATCGCTGTAGATAACAAATCCATCCGAACCAGATGGTATTATCAAAACAGGTGCCGAAATGAGTCTCCTCTTAAGCTATTGGAAACTTTTCTCACATTCCTCGCTCCATACAAATTTTGTATCTTTTCGAGTCAGCTAAGTTAATAGAGTAGCAATTTGAGAAAATCCTTCTACGAATCTCCGATAATAACCAGCTAAGCCTAGAAAGCTACGTACTTCGGTCACCGACTTTGGTTGCTCCAAACTTTGTATGGCTTCAATCTTCGCCGGGTCAACAAATACTCTATGCTTTGACACCACGTGCCCAAGGAATGCTACTTCCTCAAGCCAGAACTCGCATTTCTTTAGCTTGGCATATAGCTTGTTGTCATGAAGCCTTTTCAGTAGCAGCTTCAAATGGTGCTTATGAGCTTCACGACTTTTGGAATATATGAGGATATCATCAATAAGGACAACAACGAACTGATCGAAATATTCTTTGAACACACGATTCATCATATCCATGAAAGCAACATGAGCATTAGTCAATCCAAAAGGCATGACTAAGAATTCATAATGCCCGTACCGAGTTCTGAAGGCAGTCTTCAGAATATCCTCAGTTTTAATCTTCAGCTGATGATATCCAGAACGAAGATCGATCTTTGAAAAGAATTGTGCTCCTTGTAACTGGTCAAACAGGTCATCAATGCGAGGTAGCGGATACCTATTCTTGATGCTAACATGGTTTAATTTTTGGTAGTCAACACAAAGTCGCATACTCCCATCTTTCTTTTTTACGAATAAAATAGGAGCACCCCAAGGAGATATACAAGGACGAATGAAATCGATGTCCAACAACTCCTGTAGTTGGACCTTTAAATCTTGAAGTTCAATAGGAGTCATTCGATATGGGATTTTAGAAATGGGATTTGTACCAGGTTCAAGGTCAATCTGGGGGTAGACCGGGAAGTTCTTTAGAAAATACGTCAGGAAATTCACTAACAATCAAAATATTATTCAAATCTTACGTGTTTTTGTTCAAGTCCATGACATGGGCTAAAAAAGCTTGACATCTGTTTTTCAATAAACGAATGATTTTATGGCTTGATATGACAGTGATTGATTTTAGTGGTTTAGTTGTTTGAATTCGCATAACAGGTTGGTTAGGAATATGAAAACTAACAACCTTATGAAAATAATCAATTTTGGCATGATGAGTAGTTAACCAATCAATCCCTAAAATCACATCAAAAACAAGTATCTTTAAAGAGATAAGATCAACAGGTAATGTGATGGTGCCAACTTGGATCAAACAAGATTTATAAATAGTGGATGTAATGAAAGTTTTTCCTAACGGAGTCTCCACAGATAAGTCAAAGTCTAATTTCTTCGGAGTCAAGTTCAAATGTTGAGCACAAGCAGGAGAGATAAAAGAATGGGTAGAACCGGTATCTGACAAAGTATAAACTTCGCAAGAGTTTATGATTAGCTTACCCGTGATCACCTCGTTCGGGTTTCTCGCGTTTTGACCAGTCACAACAAATGCTCTTCCAGGAACCTTTGATTTTGACTTATCCAGAACAGCTTTTGGAGTCACCATCCCCGCTGGACTTGATTTTGCTACAGAATAATCTCGAGCTATATGACCTTCTTTTCCACAGTTATAACATACCTTGAACTGTTGTGGGTAGTTTGGGCTGATATGTCCCTCTTTCCCGCATTTGTAACATATGACCGGTGGTCGTTCTCCTCCCCTAGAAACAGTTGATGTTGGTGTTGACAGCTTCACGTTGTCATTGTTGTACATTCTCTTCTTGAAATCTCCTCCCGACTTTCTTCGTCTATTATCACGGCCACGATTACCACAAGAGTGGTTACCGCTTTTGTCTGTATTCTTTCCTCCCCGCTGGTTATCATTGCTCTGATGACTACTGCCACCGGTATGACCCTGGTTGTGGTCCCTCGGTTGAATATACTCATTATCTCTCTCTAATAATTGAGCCCTGTTCACAACATCTGAATATAAAGAATATTTGTGAGAAATAAGATATTGTCGAATCTCGGGTTTCAGACCTCTCAGAAACATCTACGTCATTCATTCCTCATTCTCTGCCAAATGAGGTGCAAACCTGGATAACTCTGTGAACTTAGCCTCGTACTGGGACACAGTCATGTTGTTCTGTTTTAGTCTAATAAACACTACCTCCTTCATATGACGAATACTTTCAGGAAAGTACTTGTCATTGAACAGTTTTTGAAACATTTTCCAAGACATATTGAGTGCGGCTGGCTGGGTATGCTTCACAGATTCCCACCAGTAATCTACCTCACCACGGAACATAAAGGTGGCGAATGGAACCTTCTGTTCCTCTGTGCATCCCAAGACATCAAATATCTTGGTAATTTGCTTGACCCACGTTTCTGCCTTGATCGGATCCGGCTTTCCTGCAAATTCTGGTGGTCCCAACTCTTTGAACTGCTTGGTTGTGACAAGTCATACGTTGCTATCATTTCCACCCGTATTTTGTACACGAGTCTCCCTTGTCTGATTTTGCATGAACTGCAAAAAGCTTCTAAACATCCCATCATTCATGGTTTGTTCTGTAATGTTGTTTACAGGAGGAATATTGCCTTCCTGTTGCACATTCTCCTGGTTTGTGATTAAAGGTATTTCCATGGTGTCATACACTCCATTGTTAACGTTCTCAGCTGCCATTCTTAAATACTACCATAAAATAAGGGTTAATTAAACAAATTAACATATCACATAATATCCCTATATTATGACCGACCAACAAATAAGCTCGGTAGGACACACTAGCGAAGGATTTACTTGTCTCTCCCCACCTAGTTCTATTCCCCGATCTCCGCCAGAGACCATATCCCTAAACTCTGATACCAACTGTGACGCCCCCAAAATAGGTATACATCACCCATTCTGAGTCGCTAAATACATGGTACAGAAATAAATACAACTTCATTAAAACAATTGTCGTGCAAAATACGACAACACAAATACGGTGAGTTTAAATACAAATATTGTCTTCTAGACAATATACACACTCAAATAAGTCCTCATTACAATTATTAAAACACTATTTTATAAAATAGTGAGGACTACTAACACAATTGACAGGAAACATCACTCCACACCCCGACTAGTTCCTGCTATATTCTCGCCTCCTGAGAAAAATGGAACAAAAAGGAAAAGGTTAACCCAACTAGCCCAGTAAAGAATATTATAACTAAGATAATATACAACAAATTATCATTAGTCTTTAACAGAGAAAAAATCTGATAAAATATAATAGACAATAAGTTTTAGATCAACAACTGTAGCAGAAACAACAATCCATTAGAAGAGTCGAGCAGAGAATGAATTCTACTATCTTCTAAGATTTAAAAGTCTATCATCAATATTTTATCCCTTTAACATCAATCAATATACTTCTTGAATCAAATATTCATCTTTGCACTACAGTCCAAAGATATTCATTTGAATCACCAGTTGGTTATGTTCATCTAAACACATGTTCATCTTTGCACTACGAGCCAAAGATATTCATCAGTTAATCATTCATCTTTGCACTACGGGCCAAAGATATTCAGTAATATCATCATTTAGGACTGAGGATGATGAAAAATATCTTAAAGAATACGAATCAAGTGAGACAAAAGGACAAAAATTAGGAATTCATACTAGAGTTTATCCAAGTTCAAAAATACTCCATAATAATCAATTGTGGAGTAGAATTCAAAAATAAAGATCAAAACATGGATACAATCAAAGATAGTAACCATAATAGACATCTTAGACAAAGAAGAGAAAATTTTATTCTTTCTGTGAATAGTGTCGTATTCATGAATAGTGTCGTATACGTGAATAGTGTCGTATACGTGAATAGTAACCCCGACACAAAAAGGTAGAAATTCACAATAAAATTCATATCAATATTTCAACATAATGATATTGAAGAAAATAATATCATTTACGAAAAAAATAACATCTCTTACCTCAAAATAACAGTACTTCTGATCGGAATATCGGATGTAAAGCCGAAGGAAACTTGCACTAAATAGCAACTCTCAAAGTATCTAAATACTTACAAAAATATACTCGATTATATAGAGAGAGAAAACTTATACTTCTGGTGTGATTTTTAATTCCAACCTAAGCGCCTATTTATAGGATAATGCTAGAACGCCAAAGCAGACTAAATAATAAAATAATATTATTCCATAACAAATTCAAGCACGCCACATGACCAGCACTCCACTTTTGAAAAACCAATTCAGCACATTTTCCACCAAAAAACAAAAGTGGGTCTCACCCATAATTTTAATAAAAATATTTAATTTCCGAAACTTCAATGATTCATAATAAATAGCCATTTTATCAGAAAAATATGAATTTTATGTTCATTCCATAGGAAATTAAATTCTCTACGACTTTGTAGCTTTAAGTTTTTCTAAATTCCAAACGAAAAATGTCTGAAATCCATATATAGACGATTTTTAATACCTCCATTCCGACAAAATACTGATAAAACACCTCAGCATTAATTCTTTCATTTATAACCACATAAAATAAATATTTTTATCATTTATATCCATATAAAATAAATATTTTCTTATCATATAAATCAATAATTAATTATTCACAAATAATATTATAGAATCACAATTATGACAACTAGGTCGTTCGAAGGAAAGAGGGGGCTTTCCAATAAGGATTTCTCCTTACTGCCGTGCAATTAGGTGACCAAACCTCTCCTTAGACAGAACTTCCTTTGACATTGCCAATAATGTTATCTAATAATATGAATTATTAATCTGATAATGGGAAATATTATGCAGTAACAATTATTGAAACAACAATAATATAAAATATCAACGCAGCAATTATTGAATCAATAAAATAAAATATTGAACAGTAATTACTGTAACAATTATTGAGTAGTGCCTTCTTACATAAGAATCAATAATCCAATAATACTATGCAATAACGTGTGCTACTGTGCAACCACATGTATTACTGTATTTTAACCACGGGGTATTCCAACAGTGTTAACGGTAACAATTACGTCGTTATTTATAAAAACTCATATTTGTCGTTTTCTTCATCCGACCGTTTTTCGTTATGGGGCCCACAAATGACTGCACCATCTTACGAATATTTCCCGACAACAAGAATATTCCACGACCAAACGAATATTCCCCGACAACAATGAATATTTTATAACCACTTGCTTATTTTGCAAAATTTGCATATTTCACCCATAACCAAAGCATTATATCAAATTAACACCTTATTAATTCAAAATAATAAAAAGAGAAAATTTAATTTTATTTATAAAAGGTTGGGGTCATACAAACACAACCATTTTTCAATGAACTATGCCCAAATTACACAAAATCCACAATTGATAGAATTCATGTAAACATCACAATTACTAAACTCACTATATGTCTATGTGAATTTACAGTAAATATGATTTAAGCTCAAACGCTCTTAATGACTACACATGGTGAAACAATATATGCCTATCTGTGTCACGAATCATAAACCCTAACATGAATAAGCCTTATGAACATATGCCATTATGGTCTAATCTATACTTATATTTGATTTTCCAAATCCATACAAGAAATTAGTTTGAATGCTGATCTATCATTCAAACATTTAGCACAACCATAATGAGCAATCCAATATTGAACAAATAACATCACAATCTGTTATACATGATTAAACTATGCATTAAAATCCATTAGAATCCCATAATGGAAATTAGTTCATTTCTTAACCAAAAGCCATTATGGGATTGAAGCAAAACATGGAATTAAGAAATGCAATCAATAGATATAAGAGAAAATGATAGCAAATCTGATTAATCTCTGTTGCAAATTCTGATTCCAGGCTTGTACAAATCCACACAAATCTCTAGAATTCAAAATTAAATATTATTCAGCAATTTAGATAAATAGAAGAGCTAAAAATTCTAATCCAAATCCATTGCTCTCTCTATATCGTCTAAAAACTAAGAACTGTAATGAATAATGATAACTGATCAAAAACCACGTCTGGTAAACAACCATATCGTCTCAGATGAGCAAAACACGCTCAAATTCAAATTACAAAAAGTCAGCAAATTTAAACTGAATACGACTGGCGCGGCCACACGATGGTGTAACTAGTTTCGGGCGCGTGTGCGTCATGGATAGCTTCACTGGCAGCGCGGCCGCGCTGCTGCTGCTTCTTGTCTGCTACTTGCTTGCTCTTAAGTTCTTCTCTTCTGCATCTCTTTTCTTTTTCACTCTATCACTTCACTGATTCTCCTCTTCACTTGCTCAAGTCCACTTTGCCATGTTCTTGCTAGCTCCATGCCATCCATGCCAATAGCTCCATACCAATATGTTGCTATGAGAGTTCCATCAATGCATACTACAAAATAAACACAAAAAGCAAATAAAACATAATAAAATTACTTAAAATGAGCATAATTCCAGCGAGTTGGCAACTAATAAGTAGGTATAAAACATACTTATCACATATATGTACCTTGACATATATACTACCTATTACAACAAACAAAACACAAATCTATTACACGAATTAAAAGATATAGAAGCAACAAAACCGTTGACCGACCATGACCACTGTTCTGGGTTACCCAGAAACTTAAGAACAGCTCTGACAGTGACTTTGAGCCTCTATAACTTCTTGTTATATGTAGGTTAAAGCATGAATTTGGTCTGATGTTGTACTACTGTATGAGTAATATAACATCCATACTTGTCCAAACCCATAATCATCAACAGTAGCTTATTAGATTAAGGTCAAAATGGTCCCTAGGCCACGACCGACTGAAACTCAGAAACTCAAGAACACCTATAGCGACACTTCCTATCACTATAGGGCTTTAGCGACAGACAATAATTGTTTCTAAGAAATTAACAAATAAAAATTAGAAATAATTAATAAATAAATATAAAAAAAGTTTTAAAAATTATTTTAAGCTATTATAATTAACATTTAACATTTTTACATAAATTCAATAAATATTTTATTTTATTTTGATATTATTAATAAATAAGTTATTAATAAAGTAATTAGAATAATTACTTATAAATAATAAATAATTATTAAAAAATAATATTAATTATGTAAAAATCATAATAAATGGTTATAAATTATTTAAAAATAGTAAACAAAGATTTTATAAAATTCTAGGTAAAAATTAATTATTTAGAAGTAGAAATAAATGATTTAATCATTTAAGGGATAAATTAATACTTCAAAATTATTATAAGCTTCTAGAAATTATTATAATGGATATTTAAATTATCTAAAAATATAATAAAGCTTATAAATAAAATTTAGTCAATTTATTAATACTCGGTAAAGTCTTTGGACACCGAAACCATATCAAACTTATCCCGAACATATGTAAATTTTGTATTTAAGTATTGTTATCAATACTAATGTGTTAGATTTATATGAATGAACATCTTAAGTGTTTATGAATGAATCGGGTAGCATTACTTGACTAATCTTCGTTCAGGCAAGTTCCCCAACAAATTTTACTTTCGCTAATTTCTCGAACCATGTGTATTCGTTAAACAAGATCCCTATCTTTATTTTCTTTTGATATTATATACCAAACCTAAACTTGAATTACCACTTATTGTAATATTATTGCTATAGCTTTAGCGTAACTAAGAAATGAATTGTTTATTCATATGATATTATTTATTGAGCATAAACTGTTATGTCAAACCAAATTATTTTGGTAAGACATCCTATACTGAAGTTGTGTATCTCGTAAAGGGATCGATCTTTAGTCAATAATATATTGATGTTGGGTGCATGTGAGCACTAGTAGAATGAGATGCATACTCCTAGGATATTGAATAGGTTGATCCCCTATCTCATCTCTAAATAAAGTTTTTAAGTATGTGTGACTGACAGAAATAAAAAGTCCATAAATGGTTGAAAAAGAAATTCCAGAAATGGTAGCAACTATCAGTTAAATTTTGAATTGCTATACTTCGTCAAATCATATATTGTTATAAATATAGGACATGCTGAGCATGTCATAGCTCACCCTTGCAAATTATTCCCTTTGCTGTATTAGATGGTAACCCTGGCACTTCTGGAGTTAATAAAGGGAAGCATCCATGTTTAGATTAGTTTATTGTACTGTCTAGTTGAATGCAATACTTTGTAATAATAAATTTTGTATGAAGAATCATGTAATCGAACCATAATGATATATATAACATCTTTTATTTCAACGACTGTATTTTGTTTACATATATAGATGTAATTAGAATTTCCAATTTAGTTAAGATCCTTGGGAACTATTTATCTGAGTGAGAGTATTGACAATATGGAATGTTCATGTTGTTGTTGATACTTAGGATTTCAGATATATAGGTACTATCGATACGATAGTGTAAATTCGAATAATATAGATTAAACATCTAAGTGAGGGTATTGGTAATATAGACTATTCATGTTATTACTGGTGCTCTAAATTTCAGATAGATAGATACTATTCACAGATACAGTTCATACATCTAAGTGATGGTATCCAAACACAGCCATAGTTCTCCTGAGAATTGTTATCTGTTATGGGATACTGTGAATCTTGGATCTATGGGAATTGCATCTCGTTATAATCGTATAGTCACTCAATTAGATATACGCATATAATCAGATACCATGGGCGTATAGATTTGAATGCGTTATATACATTGACTAGTAGTAAGAACCATATCGGATACTGTGAGAGTATAGATACGGGGGCGTTACATAATATATATTACATATATATGTAATATGTTAATATGTTAATATAATACGATTGTGAGTTTCATAAATAGTTAAAATATTTATTGAATAAAATAGATATTTTCGTTGGAATATTTATGGAATTAAATAAAAATTCGATGAAAAGTATTATGGAATACTTTATTCGAGTGTGATAATATTGATTGAATTTATGTAAATGATTTTATAATCGGTGTATATTTTATTATGCTACTGGAATGGAAGTATTCTAATTTAATTAAATAATTAAATTAGAGGATTAATGATTTATTAACAAAAATTATTTTATTAGCTAAGTAAATATTTTGTGGGCTAAGTAAAGAGTATGATTTAATTAAGTTTAGTTTAAAGTATGAGAATTGGTTAATGGGTGTGACAAATGGATCATATAATAAGGGAGTCATTAAAATAAATGGATTGGAACCTATTTAGAATTGGCCTAGTGACCTTTGAGAAACCAAAACTGCTGGAACCTTTTCTCTTAATGTTTTATTAAGCCAAATAAATGTTACGTTAAAACTCATAAGACTCACTTTTCAGTTTTAGAAGAACTGAGTTTATAGAGGGTAAGGGAAAGAAAAGATGTTCTATGTGGAAATTGAGAAGAAGACTAAGGAATCAAGGAGAAGCAAGGAGGGGATTAAACTTATATTCTTCATCATCTAACTAAGATTAGGAAGAATCAAAGATATACTCTAGTTTTAAAGGTTTAATTTATAGTTTCTCAAGTTCTTCATTTAAAAAAAAATTGGTTGGGTGATTTGAAGAGATGTTGTATATATATGTGTATGGGTATGTATAATGTGATATATAACCTCTATAAATGGTTTTAGAGAAATCAAAATCATGAAAACAGGATAAAGAGGAGGAATTAGAGTTTTGTTGTAATATGTATTTTTTGGTCTATTTTGAGATTAAAATTGATGATGAATTCAGGATGAAAACTTTAAATTAATGGTAGATGTTATTAATACGTTGAAAAAAGAAAACAACGAAGGTTAAACAGATTGATTTGGTTAGGAATCGAATCCGTGGTGAATGATTATGCTAAACATGTTAAAACATGTAAAACTAATATGAACATGACTTTTGGGTTAAGATTTAGGTTGGTTAATGGTTCTATAAATTGTTGTTTTTTGGTATGTTATAGTCATATGAATTACGAATCCATAGTTAAAAACAGCCTGATTTGAATGTGTATAACTTGAGTTATGAAGATTAGAAGGAGAAAGTGTCGAAAAATTGCGAAGAACAAAAACTGCAGAATTAGAATCTTGGAATACCCGCCTAGGCGGGCTTTTGTTGCTCAAAAATCGAGCCCCGACGTGGGTGGGTAGACTGACCAAGTGTTAGAAAAAAATCTTACCGAACATATTTTACTAAAATGGGCATAATATTTTTATACGAACTCTAACTGAGACGATTTAAGATGATCCGGAACGAGGAAGAGTAGACCTACAACTTTAATTTAATAAGTTTTAAAATTTGATGTCAGGACCAGGGGTAAAAATAGCCATCTTTGGAATTGATGTCCATTCGGAGGCAATCGGAAGGCGTCGGGCATGCATGTATGCAAGTGTAGTGCTTCTGATGATAAATATGTTATTATAAGTTATAAAATATGAATATTAGTAAATATAATGATTCTTAATATTAATAAATAATGTATTAGATAAGTTATATAAGCATACTAAGCATACACATGAGAGACGATTCGGGCGTGTGACGAATGAACGTCGAAACACTGTGACAAGTGTTAATGAACTTAAAAAGTATTTCAATTCAATTGAAGTGAACATTATAAGATATGGAATGGGGTAACTATAAACCAATAAGGAGTCCTAGCAAGACTTAAACACTTTAATGAACTTTGGGTATGACCTAAGAAGAAATATAGTGAGATATAATTCAAAAGTTAACACAATCAAATTGAACATTGTGTATTGATTAATAGGAATGGTTATGAGATGTAGAGTAAATTTTATATTATAACTACTATGCGTTGCTATGTGACTAACAGTTGATGTGCATGATTATATAATTGTGTAGGGCATGTGAAGTGCAGATAGTTGTAAGTTGTTAAACTATTATTGGTAAACAACGATCAAGGCAAGTCTTTCAGTTCCTATTTACTATGTGAACTTGATGATGAACTGCTTTAAATATTTATTACAAAGAGCATGATGTGTTATATATGTTGAAAGTATGAAACGTAAAAATTAATTTATGACTACGTTGATTGAGTAAAGAATGTTGATTGTGTAAGGAACTCAATCTTTATACTTGTTATGTGAACTGCAGCATGTATGTTATGTTAGTCCAATGATTGTGAGATATATGTTGAGCATTTTATTATGTGCTACTTGATGCATGAAATCTGTTAGATTTGCTGGGATGTCGACCTAAACCTTGTAATTAACCACTTTTGCAGGTTAAGGATTCAAGGTAACGATATGTGCTACTTGAAAGACATGAACCAGATGCAATGCATAAAGATTTATATAATTTGGTTGAGTTGTTATTATTTTGAACCATGTTTAAGGTTCCGGATGATGTACTTTAAAATGTATAATGTTTAATAAATGTTGAGTTATAAAATTTAAATTTTATCCGATGTATAAAGCTTATTGAACCTGGATGTAAGTTTTATTTATAAAATCTTATAAAGTGAGTAATAAACTAAGTATGGTTCAAAGGTAGATAAAGATAAAGGTTTTGAGGAATGTACTTGATAATTTATGATGAGAAACTTCATATTTAGTTGTAAAGTTTGAGCTACCCAATGTATAAGGGATATCGAGCTGAGATAAAAGATTTTATATAATAACTCTGATAAAGTGAATTATTAAAATAAATTTGATTCAGAGATGTGTAGATGATAAATGTTTGATTCAAGGAATTAAAGTAAGAAGACAAAAAAAACTGTAAATTATTTCACATTTTTTTAATTTAAGCATCGAATAATGATGTAAGATTAGAAGTTAGATGTAATGTTAATGACCGATGTCGAGAGTTGTATTGTTGAAATTTTGGGGTCGTTACAATTTGAACGCGTGGTCAAAGTGATTCCAGGGACGGAATCCTTATAAGAAGGGGAGAATATAAGGACCGAGAATTTTATATGATTATATGTATATTTTTACGAGTAATTTTTTTTATTTATTTACTTTGAGAATATGAGTGAGTATGTGATGTGAATTAAGTAAGTTAGTTAATTTATTTAATTTAAGTTAACTAAGAAATAAAAAGGAAGTCAAGAGGAATAATCAAATTGATTGAAGAAAAGGTATGACAAGCTTACGTTGAAAATTAAAATAGCTTGAATGTTAACCGTGAATGGTAAATAAAGAGATTTATAATCTTGAAGTGGTTAATTAATATGACTTGTATAAAGTAATTATATGAATGTGTAATAACTTATCAAACCAATTAGAGCTAAATAAATTAATGGATTGATTGAATAAAAAGGAAAGTCAAGAAATAAGTATATTAAATTACTTATCAATGTATTGAATATTTTGTCACTTATAAATAATAAATATATGATTAAATAAGTATAATCAATATTTATCAGTGATAATAAATATGCTATGACATCTGTGAAATATGCATGAGATTAAATAAATGTGTAACGACCCCAAAATAGGTCCATTCCATCCAACCTATTCTGAGTCGCCAAATACATGGTACAGAAAATAACTACAACTTTATTACAACAATTGTCGTGCAAAATACAGCAACACATATGCTGTGAGTTTGGATACAAATATATACCAAATGTGACTCATGTCCCAACCGTGGACAGCACCTTACAATGACACCTTACATAAAGGTATAAACAAAAACTATTTTAGAAATTAGAATCCTTGGGAAGTGCTTAAGGAAACCTTCGTACATGGGAGGTCATGCGTCTAGGTTATGATAGATATCATATGGCCACAGAATTATCCTTGGTTGACCCAATAGACCCCAAAGAAAAACGAGAAGATTACTATCATATTCTTCCCAATGGTGAGTCTTCTCTTAACTTATCATTATCCCCACTGTCTTTAATCGTGAATTATACTTCAAACAAATATCAAGATTATATAGGTAGTGCTCGTAGATATACTCAGCAAGTGGATGAGCACATCCCTGTCTTATGGTGACACGAGATTGTATATCATTAGACATCTTGTATGATAGTGGCAAAACACCCTTCCAACGTTGGGTTCGCCTCACCCTATTTGATTCAACAAATATAACTACTAAATGATGACCACCGTTCTATTCCCCTGTTACCCCCGCTCGACCCAGCTACACTCTTATTACCTGAAAGGAATTGTGAAACAGAAGGGAGAGCACAACTAGCCCAGTAAAGAATATCATGACTAAAGATAAATAAATTATCAATAGTCTTCATCAGTAATAAATTAGAGATTTAGAACATATGGTAGACGATAAAAATTTCAACCATAGTTGCAGCGGAACGAGCAAACCATTAGAAGAGTCAAATAGAATATAAAGTCTATTATATTCTCTATGTTAAAAATCCATCAACAATGTTTTATCCCTGTAACATCACTCAACAGTTCCTTTCCACAATCATATGAATAACTCATAATCATAATTGTGATTCTAAATATTTCTTCGCACCCAGGACGAAGAATATTTTCATCACCTGTCTTTACCTGAAACATCAAAGATCACGGTTACACCAAATCACAGTTCATGTTCATAATCATGCTAATAAATTCATCTTCGCACTACGGTCAAAGATATTCATCAACAAACCATCTTTGCACTACGGGCCAAATATATTCAACAACAGTTCATCTTCGCACTACAGGCCAAAGATATTCATCAATAATTCATCTTTGCACTACAGGCCAAAGATATTCATCAACAGTTCATCTTTGCACTATAGGCCAAATATATTAATATCTCAAAGAAATATATAATCATTTCAGAATTATATAAACAATAATTATAACCATGTTGATCAATTCACCTTTATACTTAAGCTAAAGATATTCAATTATAAATTCAATGGTCATGATCATACCAGTCAACAATTCAACTTTGCACTACTGGCCAAAGAGAACCCATAGTCATGATCATACCAACAATCTACCCATCTTTACACTCAAGTGAAAGAGAATTTCAACATCAGAGTTATAAAAATGTTATATATGATAATAAAAATAATATGATCAACATATAGATTTAATCTCAAGAGTAATATTCATAAATCAACTATAATTTGGTCAGAAAAAGAAACCAATTTTGTCGTGAATAGTAACTCGTGAATAGTAACTCATGAATAGTAACTCGTGAATAGTAACTTATGAATAGTAATTCATGAATAGTAACTCGACATGAAAAAGGTAGAAATTCTACAATAACATCCATACCAATATTTTGGTATAATGATATTGAAAGAATAATATTTTTTAGGCTTATAAACAATTTATTTTAATTGTTTACACTTTACTAAATAATGCATTTAATCATCCTAAAATGCCAAACTCATAAAATTTCATTACCAATAACCAAAACCCTCATCAAAAATCTGCATATACCTCATATAGGATTCTCAAGCCATAAAATCCTATTTTCTAATTTTCTTACTTCACATAACATATTTAATTCAATTACTCATAACTAGTCTATTTTCATAAAAAATACCAAATCAGTTCCAAAAATATTTCTTTTCTGGAATTTAGCATAATATAGTCCCATATTGAACATATATTTTTCTCAGAATTTTTAAAACTCATTTACTATTTTTCATATGGCCAAAACAGCCGAATATTTAGATATTTATCAAAAATTGTACTTTTATCCAAAAATTCTAAAATTTTTAGAGTATACTTCTATCATATACATGTACTCTCAATTAAAATTTCACCAACTTTAGAGTTAACCACAAGGAGTTATAAGCGGTTACTTTTAAAATAGTCGTTCCCCGTAAAATTCATAACTCTTAATCTATACATCCAAAAATTACCATTTTTAGACACAATCAATAAAACTCATCAAAATATCATTTCAAATTTTTCTAAAATTTTCTGAAGGTCAAAAGAATTACGAACTAAAAAACATAATAACCCTTAAAATCTCTTACCTCAAAAGAACAGTACTTCTGACTTGAATATCGGATATAACGCTGAGCAACACTCAAGATATCTAAATACTCACAAAAATATGCTTGATAATATAGAGAGAAAGAAAACTTATTTCTGGTGTGATTTTCAATTCTAACTTAAGCACCTATTTATAGGAAAAATGCTAGAACGCCAAAGAAGACTAAAATAAAAAAATAATAATATTATTATTATTTGTTTCCTACGCCACCCATTATGAAAATCATAGCAGCCATATTGGAAGAATTTTTGGCAGCCCATGTGTTTAATCAACACCAACCAAAGTGGGTCCCACCCTATAATTTAATAAAAATTATTTTATTTTTCGAAACTTCAATAATTTATAGAAAATAGTCATTTTATCAGAAAATTCAAATCTCGTGAGTTTTTATAGGAAATTTAATTCTCTACAACTTTGCAGAAGAAAGTTTTTCCAAATTCCAAATAGAAATTGACCGAAATCTATAAACGGACGATTTTACAGGCTATAATCAAATTTCAGTCAAGAAATGGGGTCCACCGACACACAAAACATGTGTTAATCATTTAATACAACAAAAAATATTCTTCCTCCTCATATACTCATATATCCCATATTCATTGCAAAACTATCACCATTATTATATTATTAAATATAATAATAAATTATTTTATCAGAAAAGATAAAATATCATTTTTCAACAATTGTCACTTTAAACATTTTCTACATCTATATCCACATAAAATAAATATTTCCTTATCATATGAATCAGTAATTAATTATTCACAAATAATATTACAGAATCACATTTATGACAACCAGGCCGTTCCTAGGAAAGATGAGGCTTTCCAATAAGGATTTCTATTTACTGGCGCGCAATTAGATGACCAAACCTCTCCTTAGACAGAACTTTCTAGACATTGTCAATAATGCTATCTAATAATATTATTCAAATAATGTGAATTATTGATCTGATAATGGAGATGATGTGCAGCAACAATTATTGAAACAACAATAATATAAAATATCAACGCAGCAATTATTGAATTAATAAAATAAAATATTAAACAGTAATTACTGTGACAATTATTCAGTAGTGCCTTCTTACGTAAGAATCAATAATTTCAAAAATACTGTGCAATAACATGTATTACTGTATTTTAACCACCGAATATTTCAACAGTGTTAACGGTAACAACTACGCCGTTAATTATAAAAACTCAATTTTTGTCGTTATCTTCATCCGACCGATTTCAGTTATGGGGCCCACAAATAGCTGCGCCGTCGTACGAATATTCCCCAACAGAAAGAATATTCTACGACCAACGAATATTCCCCGACAACAATGATTATTTTATAACCACTTATTTTTTTTGAAAAATTTTCACATTTCACCCATAACTTTAACTTTTTATCAATTTAACCATTTACTGAATTATAATTATAAGAAAAATTGAATATTTTTATTTCATAAAATTCGGGGTCTTACAATCTCCCCTCCTTATGAAATTTCGTCCCCGAAATTTACGTACCTGGTATTTCAAAGAGTTAAGAATATCTTGCTTTTATTTCAGATTTCATCTTCCCTGTCATCATGATTTCTCCATTGCTCATCTCCTGTATTTTAGATATCATTCTAGAATATAGCTTCAAAATAAGGGTAAATTTAACAAATTAACATATCATATAATATCCCGATATTATGACTGACCAACAAATAAGCTTAGGTAGGACACACTAGCGAAGGATTTACTTATCTCTCCCCTCCTAGTTCTATTTCCCGATCTCCGCCAGAGATCATATCCCTAAGCTCTGATACCAAAATGTAACGACCCCAAAATAGGTCAATTCCATCCAACCTATTCTGAGTTGCCAAATACATGGTACACAAAACAACTACAACTTTATTACAATAATTGTCGTGTAAAATACAACAACACATATGATGTGAGTTTGGATACAAATATATACCAAATGTGACTCATGTCCCAACCATGGACAGCACCTTACAATGACACCTTACATAAAGGTATAGTCAAAAACTGTTTTAGAAATTAGAATCTTTGGGAAGCGCTCAAGAAAACCTTCGTACATGGGAGGCCATGCGTCAAGGTTATGATAGATATCATATGGCCATAGAATTATCCTTGGTTGACCCAATAGACCCAAAAAAAAACGAGAAGATTATTATCATATTCTTCCCAATGGTGAGTCTTCTCTTGACTTATCATTATCTCCACTGTCTTTAATCGTGAATTATACTTCAAACAAACGTCAAGATTATATAGGTAGTGCTCGTAGATATACTCAGCAAGTGGATGAGCACATCCCTGTCTTATGGTGACACCAGATTGTATATCATTAGACATCTTGTATGATAGTGGCAAAACACCCTTCCAACGTTGGGTTCGCCTCACCCTATTTGATTCACCAAATATAACTACTAAGTGATGACCACCGTTCTATTCCCCTGTTATCCACGCTCGACCCAGCTACACTCTTATTACCTGAAAGGAATTGTGAAACAGAAGGGTGAGCACAACTAGCCCAGTAAGAATATCATGACTAAAGATAAATAAATTATCAATTATCTTCATCAGTAATAAATCAGAGATTTAGAACATATGGTAGATGATAAAAATTTCAACCATAGTTGTAGCGGAACGAGCAATCTATTAGAAGAGTCAAATAGACAATAAAGTCTATTATCTTCTCTATGTTAAAAATCTACCAACAATATTTTTTCCCTGTAACATCACTCAACAGTTC
Source organism: Panax notoginseng (assembly GCA_016801055.1). NCBI lineage: Eukaryota > Viridiplantae > Streptophyta > Magnoliopsida > Apiales > Araliaceae > Panax > Panax notoginseng. The sequence continues at coordinate 57,855,221 of CM029014.1, read as the reverse complement.
CTTTCCGCAATCATATGAATAACTCATAATCATAATTGCGATTCTAAATATTTCTTCGCACCCAGGACGAAAAATATTTTCATCACCTGTCTTTACCTGAAACATCAAAGATCATGGTTACACCAAATCACAGTTCCTGTTCATAATCATGCTAATAAATCCATCTTCGCACTACGGTCAAAGATATTTATCAACAAACCATCTTTGCACTATGGGCCAAAAATATTCAACAACAGTCCATCTTCACACTACATGCCAAAGATATTCATCAATAATTCATCTTTGCACTACAGGCCAAAGATATTCATCAACAGTTCATCTTTGCACTATAGGCCAAATATATTAATATCTCAAAGAAATATATAATCATTTCAGAATTATATAAACAATAATTATAACCATGTTGATCAATTCACCTATACACTTAAGCTAAAGATATTCAATTATAAATTCAATGGTCATGATCATACCAGTCAACAATTCAACTTTGCACTACTGGCCAAAGAGAACCCATAGTCATGATCATACCAACAATCTACCCATCTTTACACTCAAGTGAAAGAGAATTTCAACATCAGGGTTATAAAAATGTTATATATGATAATAAAAATAATATGATCAACATATAGATTTAATCTCAAGAGTAATATTCATAAATTAACTATAATTTGGTCAGAAAAAGAAACTAATTTTATCGTGAATAGTAACTCGTGAATAGTAACTCATGAATAGTAATTCGTGAATAGTAACTTGTGAATAGTAATTCATAAATAGTAACTCGACATGAAAAAGATAGAAATTTCACAATAACATCCATACCAATATTTCGGTATAATGATATTGAAAGAAAAATATTTTTTAGGCTTATAAACAATTTATTTTAATTATTTACACTTTACTAAATAATGCATTTAATCATCCTAAAATGCCAAACTCATAAGATTTCATTACCAATAACCAAAACCCTCATAAAAAATCTGCATATACCTCATATAGGATTCTCAAGCCACAAAATCCTATTTTTTAATTTTCTTACTTCACATAACATATTTAATTCATTTACTCATAACTAGTCCATTTTTTTGAAAAATACCAAATCAGTTCCAAAAATATTTCTTTTCTGGGATTTAGCAGAATATAGTCCCATATTACATATATTTTTCTCAAAATTTTTAAAACTCATTTACTATTTTTCATATGGCCAAAACAGCCGAATATTTAGATATTTATCAAAAATTGTACTTTTATCCAAAAATTCCAAAATTTATAGAGTATACTTCTATCATATACATGTACTCTCAATAAAAATTTCACCAACTTTGGAGTTAACCACAAGGAGTTATAAGCGGTTACTTTTAAAATAGTCTTTCCCCATAAAATTCATAACTCTTAATATATACATCCAAAAATAACCATTTTTGGACACAATCAATAAAACTCATCAAAATATCATTTTAAATTTTTCAGAATTTTTTGAAGGTCAGAAGAATTACGAACTGAAAAACATAATAACCCTTAAAATTCCTTACCTCAAAAGAGCAGTACTTCTGACTTGAATATCGGATATAACGCTGAGCCACCCATTCTGAAAATCATAGCAGCCATATTGGAAGGATTTTTGCCAGTCCATGTGTTTAATCAACACCAACCAAAGTGGGTCCCAACCTATAATTTAATAAAAATTATTTTATTTTTCGAAACCTCAATAATTCATAGAAAATAGCCCTTTATCAGAAAATTCGAATCTCGCGAATTTTTATAGAAAATTTAATTCTCTACAACTTTGTAGAAGAAAGTTTTTCTAAATTCCAAACAGAAATTGACCGAAATCCGTAAACGGGCGATTTTACAAGCTATAATCAAATTTCAGTCAAAAAATGAGGTTCACCGATACACAAAATATGTGTTAATCATTTAATACAACAAAAAATACTATTCCTCCTCATATACTCATATATCCCACATTCATTATAAAACTATCACCATTATTATATTATTAAATATAATAATAAATTATTTTATCAGAAAAGATAAAATATCATTTTTTAACAATTGTCACTTTAAAAATTTTCTCCATCTATATCCACATAAAATAAATATTTCCTTATCATATGAATCAATAATTAATTATTCACAAATAATATTACAGAATCACATTTATGACAACCAGACCGTTCCCAGGAAAGAGGGGGCTTTCCAATAAGGATTTCTCTTTACTGGCGCACAATTAGATGACCAAACCTCTCCTTAGACAGAACTTTCTAGACATTGTCAATAATGTTATCTAATAATATTATTCAAATAATATGAATTATTGATCTGATAATGGAGATGATGTGCAGCAACAATTATTGAAACAATAATATAAAATATCAACGCAACAATTATTGAATCAATAAAATAAAATATTGAACAGTAATTACTGTGACAATTATTTAGTAGTGCCTTCTTACGTAAGAATCAATAATTTCAAAAATACTGTGCAATACCGTGTGCTACTGTGCAATAACGCGTATTACTGTATTTTAACCACCGGGTATTTCAACAGTGTTAACGGTAACAACTACACCGTTAATTATAAAAACTCAATTTTTGTCGTTATCTTCATCCGACCGTTTTCCGTTATGGGGCTCACAAATAGCTGCGCTGTCGTACGAATATTCCCCGACAGAAAGAATATTCCACGACCAACGAATATTCCCCGACAACAATGATTATTTTATAACCACTTGTTTATTTTGAAAAATTTTCACATTTCACCCATAACTTTAACTTTTTATCAATTTAACCATTTACTGAATTGTAATTATAAGAAAATTTGAATACTTTTATTTCATAAAATTCGGGGTCTTACAAAATGTATATACTATAAATGTGTATATATGTTTATTGATTTTATAAAGTGAATTAATAAGTAAGCATTATAAAGTAATATTATATATTAGGAATGTGAATTAAATAACCTAAGGGTTATAATTATTGAAGTTTACAAGAGATTAAATTACATACTAGTAAATTAACACTAAGAGATTTATTTTTATATATCTAAATTAATTATTTATTTTAACCTAATTAAAGAAAATCTAATTGGGTTATATAACTATATCTAAGTAAGGAATTATTTAAAGTCCAAAATTGTGACACCCCCAAATCTGGGTACTTTCATTCCCACATGATTTGGTGTTCACTATACAAATAGCATATATCTATCAACCCATAATAAAAGCAAACCATGAAATAGATAGAAATAATAAAAGATCTCCCCTTATGGGGTTACATCAACTGCATAATAAATAAATCCCAGGTCACTCTAACCTTAAATCACCTGTGCGGAAATATAAACAAATAAGTCTTATGCAACATCAATTCTAATTACATAACCATAGTAATAGAACAGTCTTCATTACTTGCTAAGTTTGCCCTTGCCTTTACTAATGCAAGGTTCGTCTGCTCTTTCGTTCTTAACTACAACGTTATTATTACGCAAGAGAGAGCACGATTGCCCACAAGTATAACAATATAATAATGAATAATAACATGCGAGAAAATAATAACTTCGAATATAAATGCTCAACTTTTGAATAAAGAATGAATAACAAGTATCAAAAGAATTTCTGAGGGCCATAAGACATTGAACTATGTCCTAGGTTGTCAAGGGTTATACTTGAAACCTTTAACAATCATAAGACTATGGACCTTTCTTCTCGTACTTAGGGGGATCAGCCCTTAGTACCATACTGTGCACAATATCTTAACGCTAAAGCGTAAATAATCCCCTATACAGGGTTATTCATCTCAGTTTGACATTCGAGACCGCACCAAAGGAAGTTTGGTTTGGATAATTCATCAAGGGTTCTGAAATTTAGAACGCTCATCAACTATGGACTAGTCGAATTAATAAGGGTTCCCTAGTCTAACAAGGTTTAACAATAATTGATAACTTAATTGAATAGAATCTCAAAAGGTATACAATAGAATAAGTATTGTATAATAGCATCATATTTGATTCCCAGTTCGCGAAGAACACAGAGTTCAGTGAATTAAACATTACATAATCATTATTTCCCCAAATTAAACATACCCACATGTTAGAATTAATATATAATCAATACCCAATGTTTATAGAGTGATTTTAACCCATTAAAAACACGTAATCACAGAATTAAAATATACAAATTGTACTGTTCTTGATATTCTTGAAGGTTTGAACATAAGTAATAAAAATTGACACTACGGATTCGTTATAACACCAAATCTATTTATTTAAACTTTGGTCTGTTCGTATCAACATGCATATTAATATACGAGTATAAATTTTACGAAAACATTTATGTTTGACACACTAAAATTATGTATAAGGGTCATAAGGCCAAAACCCAAACTCTATAAATTTTTGAAATAACAAGTCACGTATTATGAAAGTTGTGATATGGAATCATGCAATACATATATAAAACATGTTATGCTACTCGTATTATTACATATATCCATATAACAACACAATTTCCCAATTACAGAGACTTTACAGTAAACTTTGAAAACCCTGTTTATAAAATCTCAAACAACGTAAAAACAGAATTTGATTTGGAGAATTTACCCAGAGTATAAAGTGTAGAGTGAGTAAAGATAACAATTCCTTTTTCAGTTACTACTTCAATCACATAGTTTTCCTCCCACAACTTCTCTGAATTCTCTCTGACTCTCAAACTCTCTCCTTCTCTGTTTTTCCCAGACTTAGAAAATAAGAAAAGAAAAGAATACGTATAATAAAGGAAAAGAAAACTGACGCGCATAAAGGTCAGTTAACCCAGTCATGGGTAACTGCTAGTAACTCCCACTAAGGTCATGTTTGGCTAGGCTTAATAGATTTTAAAACCATTTAATTTAATAAAGTTTTATCATATAGTTTAATTAATGTCATACACCTTCATAAAATAAATCAATATTTTATTTAATTTACTTTAAATAAAATATAATAAATTCTCATAAATTCACATAGTCACATAAGTAAACTTCTCATTAATAAATAATGTCAAATTATTAACTTTATAATTAATAATTAAATAATTAAATAACCTCATGATTAATTAAATATTTTATTTAATTCAATAAGCTCACATAATTACATACTTGAATAATAATTGTTCTCTACATTAATTTAATAAATATGACACATATAATTAAATTAATCTACCACAATTGCATCAAATAATTATTTAATCCAATAATTAAATCATCGAAAAATATTTATTTAATTCAATAAATATTAAAAATTAATTTACAAAAATCTCGTTCATCACATCTTTCCCCCCTTAAAAGGATTCTGTCCCCAAAATCACGACTCAATAAATTCGACCCGTTACATTCTCCCCCCTTACAAAGATTCTGTCCCCAGAATCGCTTACAACAATCTAGGTAAATAAATGAGGATAATTCTTTAACATATTCTCTTCGAGTTCCCACGTAGCTTCTTCAGCGTTGTGGTTCCTCCAAATTACCTTAACAGAAGGTATTACTTTATTTCTCAGAATTTGTTCTTTTCGATCGATAATTTGAATAGGGATTTCTTCGTAAGACAAGTCTTTTTCAAAATGTAGTGGTTCGTATTCAATTACATGCTTGTAATCGATTTAGTAGGGTCGTAAAACTGAAACATAAAAGACATTGTGGACATTCTCGAGTGCTGGACGTAAGGCTACCTCGTACGCGACTTGTCCGATTTTTTGTAGTACTTCAAAGGGTCCAATGAATCTTGGGCTTAATTTCTCTTTCTCTCTAAACCTGATCTTTCCCTTCTAGGGAGGGACCTTTAAGAACACATAACTACCCGGTTCAAACTCAACATTCTTATGGTGTGGATCGGCGTATTTCTTCTGTCTATCTTGAGCTGCTATCAATCTTGTTCGGATCACTTTGACTATTTCTGCTGTCTGTTGTACCAATTCTGGCCCTAGCATCTGTCTTTTGCCAACTTCATCCCAATAAAGTGGAGTTCTGCACTTTCTGCCGTATAACGCTTCATAAGGCGGCATGCCTATACTAGCATGGTAACTGTTGTTGTAGTTGAACTTTACGAGCGGTAGATGATCATCCTAATTTCCTTTAAAGTCCATTTTACAAGCTCTTAACATATCTTCCAATATCTGAATTGTTCTTTCACTCTGTCCATCTGTCTGAGGGTGATATGCCGTACTCATTCGCAACTGTGTACCCATGCATTCTTGTAGACGTTTCCAGAAGTTCGACGTAAAGCGCGGATCCCTATCGGAAATGATTGACACCGATACTCCGTGCCTCGAAACAATCTCTTTTACATATAGCTTTGCCAACTGATCTAAGTTGAATATGATTTTGATCAGAAGGAAGTGTGCAAATTTCGTCAGTCGGTCAACGATAACCTATACTGCGTCGTAGCCTTTCTGAGTTGTCGATAGGCCAACCACGAAATCCAATGTAATATGTTCCCATTTTCATTCTGGGATCTCTAAAGGTTTTAGCAACCCACTCGGCCTCTGATGTTCTGCTTTCACTTTCTAACATGTCAGGCACTTGGCAACATATTCTGCAACCTCTCGTTTCAAATTTGGCCACCAAAAGTGTTGTCGAAGATCTTGGTACATCTTGGTACTACCAGGGTGAATCGAATATCGTGAGTTATGAGCTTCGCTCAAAATTTCTTCTTTAATATCTGGTACTGGTGGTACCCAAATTCTGTTCTCGAATCTCACTATTCCTTCCTTTTCCATCTTAAATCTTGGTTCAATTCCTTCAGATATCTTCCTTATCACCTTTTTGCATTCATCGTCCTGAAGTTGAGCGTCCTTAACTTTATCCAGTAGGGTTGTACCAGATTGGATCTGAAATAGTTTCTCATCAATTTCCATAGGATACTTCACTTCCAACTCCAGTTTCTCTATTTCTAAAATTAGCTCCTCCTGAGCGGTCAACAACATCAACTTCTCCCCCTTTCTACTTAAGGCGTCGACAACCACGTTTGCCTTTTTCCGGATGATATAAAATCTCACAGTCGTAGTCCTTAATTAACTCCAACCACCTTCTTTGGCTCATATTCAATTCTTTCTGTGTAAAAATATATTTCAGACTCTTGTGGTCTGTATATATTTCACACTTCTCCCCGTAGAAATAGTGCCTCCAGATTTTCAAAGCGAAAACCACTGCAGCTAACTCCAAGTCGTGGGTCGGATACCCCTTCTCGTAATCTTTCAGTTGTCGTGACGTATACACAATGACTCTACCATTCTGCATAAGCACACAACCAAGTCCCTTATGAGATGCATCACTATAAACTACAAAATTTCTTGTATCGTCCGGAAGAGACAACTCAGGTGTTGTACTTAACCTCTTCTTTAATTCTTGAAAGTTTTCCTCACACTTCTCCGTCCAAATAAATTTCACAGCTTTTCGAGTCAAATTCGTTAACGGAGTTGCGATCTTGAAAAGTCCTAAATGAACCTTCTGTAATAACCTGCCAATCCAAGAAAACTTCTTACTTTCGACGGCGTCTTCGGCTGATCCCAGTTGATCACTGCTTCGACTTTGAATGGATCTACCGAAATTCTGTCTTTATCGATCACATGTCCAAGAAATTGCACCCGCTCGTTCCAAAATTCGCATTTCGAAAACTTGGCATACAACTTATCCCTTCTTAACACTTCTAACGTTAATCTCAAAGGCTCTTCGTGTTCTTCCTTGGTTTTTGAATATACCAAAATATTATCTATAAATACCACTACGAACTTGTCCAAAAACGGCTTGAACACACCATTCATTAGTCCCATAAATGCTGCAGGAGCATTCGTTAAACCAAACGACATTACTAAAAAATTTTAATGACCATATCGTGTTCTGAACGCTGTCTTCGGTACATCCTCTGGTCTCACCTTCAGTTGATGATAACCGCTCCTCAAGTCTATCTTTAAAAAGTATCTTGCTCCCTTCAATTGATCAAACATATCATCAATCCTCGGTAATGGATATCTATTCTTAATCGAAACCTTATTCAGTTCTCTATAATCGATGTAGAGCCGCATTGTTCCATCCTTCTTCTTCACAAACAACACCGGTGCTCCCCACGGCGATACGCTTGGTTGTATATACTTTTTTGTCCAGTAATTCTTGTAGTTGGACCATCAGTTCTTTCATCTCTACTGGTGCCATTCGGTACGGTGCCTTCGATATTGGAGTCGTTCTTGGAGCCAAATCGATCACAAATTTAACTGCTCTATCTGGAGGAAGTCCCGGTAAATCGTCCGAAAATACATCAACGAAATCTCTCACTACTGGTATCTCATCTATTTTTGGATTCTCTTTACGACTATCGACTATGTAAGCTAGATATCCTACACAGCCTTGTCTTAACAACCTCATGGCCTGCATCATCGCCAGACAACTCGCTTGTCTAGGCGACTTGCTACCATAAAATACAACCTTTGACGGAGTCATAAGGTTAATACGCTTCTTTTGGCAGTCAATTACCGCTCCATAATTGGATAACCAGTCCATACCCAAAATAACGTCGAATTCTCCAAGTCGAATAGGGATAAGATCTACGTTCATGATATTACCCATAATATCCACTTTACAGTTCTTATGGCCGTACTTAACAGGGATAATTTCTCTATTCGCAATTTCTATGTTTATGGGGTATTCTAACTCATCCTTAGGCAATTCTAAATTCTTAGCAAAGTCATCGGATATAAATAAACAAGTAGCACCCGAATCAAATAATATGTAAGCATTAACTCTATTGATCGGAATGATACCTGACACCACATCGCGAGACTGTACTGCGTCCTGCACTGTCATGTTGAAGGTCCTGGCGGCCGGTCGATTGGTTGCGGTTGGTGCTGCGATAGTCAGAGTGCTTCCACCGGTATTCCCTCTATTTCCTCCTGAACTCGTTCCTCCAAATCCCTTCTTGGGACAGTCCCTTGCCAGATGATCCTTTGAAGCACAAGTGAAACATGCACCATTCTTTGGGTTCGGACAGTTTGGTGCTATGTGGCCTTCCTGACCACAATTGTAGCACATTCGCTTTCCTTTCATGCAAACTCCTAAATGAGCTTTTTCGCAGGTTGAGCACGCGACCACTTCCTCTTCTGATTATGGCTACCCCCAGTGCTACTCCCACCAGCCTTGTTATTTCCTTCACTTTTATTCCTTTTCTTCTTTTGATCATGATTGTACTTCGTTACTGCATCGCTTCCACCCTCAACGAGTATGGCCTTCTCTAGTACCACGGCGAATGTCTTCAATTGGAACATCGACACCTTACTATACAACCACGACTTCAGTCCTTGTTCGAAACGTCTTGCCTTCCTCTCATCAGTATGCACTTGATATGTGGCGAACCTTGCCAATTCGTTAAATCTAGCCGCGTAATCTAATACAAACATATTCCCTTGATTCAATTCCAGAAACTAAACATCCAATTGGTTCTACGAGGTAGTCGGGAAATACATCTCGAAAAATATCTCCTTGAACCTCTCCCAGGTTATCATATCTTCTCCTCCACGGACCTTGCTTGCTTGCCACCAAAAACTGGCTTCAGATTTCAGCATAAACGTTGCAAAAGTAGTCTTCTGGTCCTCTCTGACTCTTGTGACCTCAAAAACCTTCTCCATCTCCATAATCCAAGTCTGAGCTTCGATCGGGTTCATGGAACCTTTAAACTCTGGCGGTCCCAGCGATTTGAAATCCTTAAACGAAGTATTCGTTGGAGCTTGAGGTTGATTATTCATTACTCCAGCTAGTAAGTTCACTAATTGTTGGACGGGATTGGCATTGGAGTTATTGTTATTATTCATTGACTCTTCCTGAGCTGGTTGACGATTTTGTCTTCTAGGCGGCATATTTCTGTTAAGAAAATACGCTTATTAGGTCTTTATTCAATCCTTCAAACAATTAAGACTTAACTAGAATATTTAATCATATTTCACGTAACACATTACTTCAAATAAACTCTGACATTTCATTCAATTCAAAAGTTTTAACATCATAAGATAGCGTCACTGCTATTTATATCAACTATCCCGAGATAAAGAATCTACAGGATTTAAAATATCAAAATATTCCTTTGTTTATAAACACATCAGAATTTACATCATTAACTACCAAATAGTTTTCACATAATTAAACTAATACTATCACTGTCTGTTAAGGCGCCGAATAGCCTTGCTACGTTCCTCTTCCATGATGCGAGACATCATTTTGCGATCCAGCATGTACGATGGTAGACCTTCAAACTAGATTGGGTACCTCAAAACTCGATCCTGGGCTTCATCCATTGCATTACTAAGTGCAGAGTATGTCTCCTCAAGTTTAGCCTTCTTCACACGGCGATCGTCTTCTACAAGATCAACACGTTGTGACTCCCATACCCAGCCCTCCTCTGCTATGGCAAGCCTCTCTGAGCTTTCCTTAAGTTCCTTCTTTAACTTCTCTATTTCTTCAGACTTCTCCTCATTTTGACCCTTCCCGTGGACCAAATTCCATTCTACATTTCCCAGTCGTGTGTGAAGAGTCTCAACCTCCCTCTCCTTCTGCTCGAGAGTAATCTGCTTACTAATCACCAGCTCAGTCAAGTCCTGAACAGTATCTCGTAATTCTACGTTATGGTCATATAACGCGTCGTACATCTCAGCATCGATGGAGTTCGGTGGGAACTCCTCTTCTTCCTCTTCCTCTTCCACCTCAGGATCCTCCTCTGGATCAGTCTCAGGCTCATGCTCCTGACCAACAACTGTGATCAACGGAGATGGCTCCCTCTGAATCAACTGCTCCCTGACAACATGAATGTCTCGGGGCTCCTCCTCAATAGGCACTTGGGGTTCCTCCTCCCCAGCTCGACTAGCTCCTCCAACAACCGACATCCTGACAACAAAATTTTAAGTTTTAGTTAGTAATCCGTGCTAGCGAACACATAGATTAACACATAAGCACATAGAGTCTTTTATTATCTTCAATGAATTAAAAAATTCAACTCTTAGAACTCGATAAGAGTTTTCCTTCACTATGTTCTTCCTATAAGGCTATTACCTAAGGTTGTTCCCCCACCTAAGGTTCATAACCTACAGCTTTAATACCAACTTGTGACACCCCCAAATCCGGGTACTTCCATTCCCACATGATTTGGTGTTCACTATACAAGCATCATATATATATCTACCTATAATAAAAACAAACCATGAAATAAATAGAAATAATAAAAGATCTCCCCTTATGGGGTTACATCAACTGCATAATAAATAAATCCCAGGTCACTCTAACCTTAAATCATCTGTACGAAAATACAAACAAATAAGTCTTAAGCAACATCAATTCTAATTACATAACCATAGTAATAAAACAATCTTCATTACTTGCTAAGTTTGCCCTTGCCTTTACTAGTGGAAGGTTCGTCTGCTCTTTCGTTCTTAACTGCAATGTTATTATTACGCAAGAGTGAGCACGATTGCCCACAAGTATAACAATATAACAATGAATAATTACATGCGAGAAAATAATAACTTCGAATATAAAAGCTCAACTTTTTAATCAAGAATGAATAACAAGAATCAAAAGAATTTCTGAGGGTCATAAGACCTTGAACTATGTCCTAGGTTGTCAATGGTTATACTTGAAACCTTTAACAGTCATAAGACTATGGACCTTTCTTCTCGTACTTAGGGGGATCAGCCCTTAGTACCATACTGTGCACAATATCTTAACGCTAAAGCATAAATAATCCCCTATACACGGTTGTTCATCTCAGTTTGGCATTCGAGTCCGCACCAAAGGAAATTTGGTTTGGATAATTCATCAAGGGTTCTAAAATTTAGAACGCTCATCGACTATGGACTAGTCGAATTAATAAGGGTTCGCTAGTCTAACAAGGTTTAACAATAATTGATAACTTAATTGAATAGAATCTCAAAAGGTATACATTAGAATAAATATTGTATAACAGCATCATGCTTGAAAGATTTATAAACTTTAATATACAAAACAGACTTGATCAATAATAATGAGAACTTGCTCAATGTAAAAATGTGAATTAATCAACTTATATAACGATAACAATTAGGGTTAGGAAACTAGCATCGTGCGTAGATTACACTTTAACTAAACTCGTTCTTTGATTTAAATCCTACATATCAATTATATTCACAATACCAGTCAAAAATAACGTACTAAACATCATAAGTTATTCTTTGTCTAATCTCGAATTCATGACTATATTTAGTCAAATTACTACTCTTATTGTCAAAATTAAGATTTCACAAATAAAAAGCTAGCTATGCATTCGATCAATCAATTCACACGTAATTGTGTTATGGCCGTGTTAAGAATTTATTTTAACACCTCATTATATGTCTAACAAGTTTTTATGATCATTAGACTAAGTTACTATCACATTTCTATACTTAAACACTTAAAAAAACATTTTCTGGACATTCTGCTAATTAGCGTTGCGGCACCACTTTTGTACTGGGTCTTGGCGCTGCGGCGCCGTGGCGCTATGGCTTGGTACATGGCGCTGCGGCGCGGGACATCAGTTCTGGAGTTGGCGCCGCGGCGCGACACTCCAGAATTTGATTCTCAGTTCGCGAAGAACACAGAGTTCAGCGAATTAAACATTGCATGATCATTATTTCCCCAAATTAAACATACCCACATGTTAGAATTAATATATAATCAATACCCAATGTTTATAGAGTGATTTTAACCCATTAAAAACACGTAATCACAGAATTAAAATATGCAAATTGTATTGTTCTTGATGTTCTTGAAGGTTTGAACATAAATAATAAAAATTGACACTACGGATTCGTTATAACACCAAATCCGTTCATTTAAACTTTGGTCTGTTCGTATCAACATGCATAATAATATATGAGTGTAAATTTTACGAAAACATTTATGTTTGACACACTAAAATTACGTATAAGGGTTATAAGGCCAAAACCCAAACTCTGTAAATTTTTGAAATAACAAGTCATCGTATTATGAAAGTTATGATATGAAATCATGCAATACATATTTAAAACATGTTATGCTACTCGTATTATTACATATATCCATATTAGAACACAATTTCTCAATTATAGAGACTTTACAGTAAACTTTGAAAACCATGTTTATGAAAACTCAAACAACGTAAAAACAGAATTTGATTTGGAGAATTTACCCAGAGTATAAAGTGTAGAGTGAGTAAAGATAACAATTCCTTTTTCAGATACTACATCAATCACAGAGTTTTTCTCCCACAATTTCTCTGAATTCTCTCTGACTCTTAAACACTCTCCTTCTCTGTTTTTTCCAGACTTAGAAAATAAGAAAAGAAAAGAATACGTATAATAAAGGAAAAGAAAACTGACGCGCATAAAGGTCAGTTAACCCAGTCATGGGTAACTGCTAGTAACTCCCACTAAGGCCATGTATGGCTAGGCTTAATAGATTTCAAAACTATTTAATTTAATAAAGCTTTATCATATAGTTTAATTAATGTCATATTCCTTCATAAAATAAATTAATATTTTAGTTAATTTACTTTAAATAAAATATAATAAATTCTCATAAATTCACATAATCACATAATTAAATAATTAAATAACCTTATGCTTAATTAAATATTTCATTTAATTCAATAAGCTCACATAATTACATACTTGAATAATAATTGTTCTCTACATTAATTTAATAAATATGACACATATAATTAAATTAATCTACCACAATTGCATCAAATAATTATTTAATCCAATAATTAAATCATCAAAAAATATTTATTTAATTCAATAAATATTAAAAATTAATTTACAAAAATCTCGTTCGTCACAAAAATGAATGGAATAAAAACCATAATTAAATAATTAGGGTAAGATAAAATTAAGGCATTGGACCATGTTAATTCACATAGCCCAATCATTTTAATTTAGAAAGCTCAAGTAATTAAATGGGAGCTCAAAACTTAGCCCAAACAATAAGGGGCTTTTATGTCATTTGATTAAGTAAATTTAGCAAATAAAAATAAAGTAGAAATTTGAGTAAATGAGGGGGGTGTACTCAGCTATTAGTGGAAGAAATGGAGCATGTGGGTTATTTTCTTTCTCACCAACTATTACCTACTACACATATATGTCACCAATTTATTTGGCCACCTTATATTGTTATAATTGCAAGTAAAGTAAGAGATAAGAAGATGAGATATGTTGGTAGATTACAAATTCTTACATATGATACATCTATACATATTTACTAAATATAAATACCTTTTAATTAATTATCAAGTTTCTTCTCTTTTCTTCCACAAAAGCTAAAAAAATAAAATAAAAAGAATGAGAAACCGAGGGGTTCAAAGGGAGAGGAAGAGAGCTAAGTTGCATACCATCAAACTATATCTCTTATTTTGGAAGAAGAAGATTTCCTAAGAAATCAAGGTATAAAAGCATAACCTAGTTTATTCTTCTATTTTGCTTGTTTTGATGAAATCAACAAGTTATGTTTGATGAGTGAGTTTTATACCCATTAATTGAGTGTATTTGAGCTTAATCTTTTGGTAGTTTTTAAGTGTTTGTGTATATTCATACATGTTTTATGTTATTTTGTAGGAATTGGGACAAAAGTTACTTGGATCGACGTTTGGGGTTGCTAGATTCGCATTTTCGGCTTACCATTCACTACACCAAAAATGGCCTCTAGTGAAGGACAAATCCTTCACAAGACATACTATGTCACTCACAAGTGATTTATTATGAAGAAATATTTCCTTCACACGATTGCTCGCATTAGACCTCCTCACAATTGGGTATCCTTCGCTAAGTAGTAACTAAATATTTTTTGTAAAGAATATATTGTGAATAACTTTTTTATTCACAAATTGTATTTAGTAATGGAATATTGTTATTTAGTGAAAGATTGGTTTCCTTCACAAATAATATTTTAAGAAAGACTATTTGAAATTAGTGAATAACTTGATTCCCTCGCAAATAATATATTGTGAGGAACAAATTTATTTAATGAGAGAATATTTTCCTTCACTATTTATAAATTGAGAATCTTTCTTCAAATTAGTGATAGAAAAATTCCTTCATAAATTATAAATTTGTAAATAAAAAATTAATTGTTAAATAATCAAAATTCATTGAAAATTATAATTGATTTTTAAATCATTGATTTCATATTCATTATTATTATTATTATTATTATTATTATTAATCTCTATAAAAAATATTAAATTTATTTATTTATTGCAAAATTTGTTTGTATATTAAATTGCAAAAAATTACAAATAATACATTAAAGATTAATACATTAGTCTCTTCTCCCGTGAGACTAAAAGCCCCTAACAAAACTAGGAAACAAAAACCTAACCTATAATAAATGGCATTACAATCCGAGACTAGGATTTTAGACACAGCTAACAAGCTATAAATCCAAAATTAATTAGGCACAATAGCTCATCTGGTTGTAAGTCAAGTGAGAAGAAGCCTATCACCTAAAAATCCAGCCCAAGGTGAGACCAATCTGCAAACGGCAATAGGAACCCACTAGAACAAAACATTCAAATTTGAAGAAAAACCAGACTTTGATAGTTTTGCAGATATAACTTTGATCATTCCTGGGATTGGAAATTAAAACCAAAAGATAAAATACATTATACCAAAAAGCTCCACATATTCCACAATGTAACTATTCAACATTTTTATTCTATACAATTACTTTAAATGAAAGAAACATGAAATATAAACTTTTGATACTGTCTGTCAATATACAAAGAGTGCTAAATATAAACTTCTCAATTATTATTATACAAACAATGCAAGTGTAATATGAAGAAGACATCTTTAATTATAATGGGTGCAATGATACAATAGACCACGCCATATTGATTTGTTTACTTTTGGCCTTTGGGCTTCATTTTCTGGATTAGGTCATTTGAATCCGAAGATCAAATATATAATTTTTCTTGGGGATCAATCCCTAGTTCATTGTTTTAAGGAATTGAAATGAATTTTAAAGAACTTGGTAAGTATTATGATTTTGGAGCACTAATGTGGACACATGTTTCTTAGTACCAGATAGTCTTCAATTTAATAATTTGCAAGCAACTAATGGTGTATGACAGTCTTACAAGTCTTGTTGAACCCTGTCACAGGATGGCATATCAGGGAAAAAGAAAAGAAAGGGTTACATGTCCATTGACATCTGATTGTGATGAATTGCACTGAAAAAGAAACATTTAGAACAATTTAGATGCCATCTAGTTTGGTTTTTGTACTTGCATTTTCTTGGAATTCAGTTAGCAACTGATTATATAACTTAGAGGTTTTATTTTATACATAGGATGGAAGAGCAGCAATTTAGTGTGTGCTCTGTTACATGGTGAAAAATTCTTAAAGTAGAATGGTTTTAAATATAGCAAATGTTTTTCTGTAATACTAATGATAGCCCAGCTCATGGGTTCTGAGTTCTGACATATATGACTATATGAGTACTGTCGACTTACCCCTACTTCGTATTCCTCTTCTTATGATTGACCAACAAAACATTTAAAGATGAATTCTGACATAAATACAATGATAGATCACAGTAAGAAAGGTGGAAAATAGAAACTAAAAAATTAAGATAACTGACCCTCTTTTCCCTCGCTAGATAGATATGACCAAACTTTCCCCTTCCAAGAGGCTTTCTGATGTCAAAATCATTTAGTGTCCGCCTTCTTTTTTCCACATCTGTAACCTCTGAAGTGGCCTATAATCAAATTTAAAAACATCAGTTATAGCAGAACTATACAATAACATGACAATAACTTGAACTAAGTCATCCAAGTACACCAAATACCAATTATGGATATTATTACAATAACATGACATCCTGCTGAGACCAGAATCCGACGACCTACCCAACCCAAAGCAACCATCAAATCCTTACTATCACTACAGAGACGGAGTAATCAAAATCAAACACTAAACACAATCTCATCTAAAATATGGAATAAGCAAGAAGAACAAAAATAGATACAATTGGAAGCATTGAGAAACTCAGCCACTGATCAACCCCAAACATCCAATCTGAATCATGAAAAATAGCAGTAATACCAAACAGAGCAAGCAACCGATGATGAAAAATGAACATGAATTCTCACCGCAACAAATCAGAACAGAAACCAACCATAAATAACCAATCTAAATAGAAAAAATCACCAAACCAAAAACTAGACTGGAACACGAGACAACAATAGATCTGAGCATGAGAAAAATAAGCATGAAAAAAGACATGAAACATAGATCGAAAGACACGAACATCAGAAATAGGTCCGAAGACCCCATCCTTGCAAAGCAGAGGACCCCAAAGCCATAGCCAGTAAACCTATAGTAGAGACCCAAAATTCAGATCTGACAATATCCTATGTGTATGGACAGAGCAATGGAAATTGGAATTAAAACAATACAAAACCTCAGATTTCACAGTCGTTAATCGTGATGGACCACAATAGATCCATCAATGAACATCCAAATCTGAACATTTAATTGATAGACAATAAGAGCAAAAATTCAGATCGGAAGGGCCACCGAAAACATCACCGGCACGCACAGATCAGAAACAGATCTTTTAAAAAGTTAATAGCATGTTTTTAAAAAAACAAATCTTTTATAAGTAATATTATAATAAGTTACTTAAAAAGTGTAATATTAATGTATTTATATTAAAATTTATATTCACAATAATTAATTCTAAAAAATTATTTAGAACAAAATAGCGACTAATTTTATTTCTCGCGAAAAAAAATTGAACAATAATATATTGTGAGTAAAAATTCCTTCATTAATATATTTTTTTTCCTCGCAATATTTCATCATAAATTTGCGCAAAAAAAATCCTTTTATCACCTTTATTTTGCGAGAAAAAAAATTTAAATTGTGAAGAATTTTTCTTTCACTAATAACTATATTGTCACTAAATATTTTTCCATCATTGTTCCTTCGCTAAACAACTCCTCATGTGAAGGATTAAATCCCTTCACAAAATTTCCTTTGTTACATCCCTATTTTGGTGTAGTGATTTACATAGCAGCCACTTCAGAGCCAATTTAAGAATTGCTCCAGTCCTTATTTCAAAAAATGCAAAGAATGAAGGTTGTAGATCTATATCTCCTCTTTCGGAACATCTTGAATCATCACAATCGGAGTTCAGACGAAGACGTTATGACCATTTCTCCAAAGAACGTCAGCAAAAAATTTCCAAAAAAGGATATCAATCGGGGCGAACATTTTACATACAAAAGTCCGTCGGGGCGGGGGTACAAGCCCAATAACAGAAGCCTAGCACGTCGGGGCAGGCCTATCAATACAAAAAAGTCCGTCGGGGCGGGGGTACGCGCAAAAAAATTAATTTTTATCAGAATTTGAGTTCAAGAAGGATTGGTTCGAGCTGATTGATTCAAGGACTTCCAGGAGGACTTAAAGACATATAAAGAGGAATATAAAAGGAGGATAGTTGTAAGGATTAGAGGGAGATGATTCCATTAAATTAGATTAGAGTAGATTAGGACAAAACCCTAGTTCTTATTAGTTTTTGGAGATTTGAAGCAACTTGGAAACCATTGAAGATCAAGAGTAGGAACTTGAGGAAGATGGAGATTTGCTGACAACAAATTTATTCTTCACTCTACACTTATTTTTGTTTTTTTATGATTATTCAATTGTGGATTCTTGGTTTTAATTCATTAATCATGAACTAAATCTTTTGTTTAAGATTACAATGGAACTTCTTGTATAGTTTATTTTTAGTATGCTTCTCTATTAATTATTGTGATTATTCTTGGATTTTCTATTATGGTTTGTGTTTATTACTTAATTGCCTAGCTAACAATTAACATGATAATCTATATGAACTCGAAAGATGAAGTATAGATTTAGATTTGATCATAATAGCATGTGATTGTGATTTTTGCATGGCGTTGGAATTCATAATTTATATATAGGATATAGATATACCTATTCATCGCATGTAATCTGATAGAGAACTTGTGCTTAAAATCCTCTTTCATTGTAATTCATATAAAGATATAGTGAATAAGTTAATTAGGGTGTTCTTCTTAATTCTATAATCTGTGGATTTAAGTTGATTTGAGTATGATGCATGGAGAGATGGCCATATTTACTTATGTGTTCTTGATTAACAATTCAGAATAGTGAGCATAATTGATAAGAAGTGTATTAATTTAAGTGAAGCAATAAGTGAAGTTGTGATCTTAAATCTCCATAATCTGATTTTTAATTAGTGGTAATTAGAATTAGTGTAATTAAATAATTTAATTCATAATCTTAAATTGATTGTTTAAATAAAATCAGTTTGATTAAGAGTTAATAGTTGGTAATTTGTATTAACAATTTCTCGTGGGAACGATACTCTACTTACACTTTATTACTTGTTGACCACATATACTTGCGTGTTGTGCGTAATTAGATTTTACCCACCAAGTTTTTGGTGTCGTTGCCGGGGAATTAGTTTAATATTTTTTTGCCAATATTAGCTTCAATCAAATTAGTCTTAATTTAAATATTTTTTCTTTTTATTTAATTCTCTTCTTATTTTTATTTCTTTTCAGGTACCATAGATGGATGCAATTATCAATGACCATATACAAATATGACTCCACCATGGGACACAAGAATTGATGGACTTAATGTATTTTTTGCATTGTCAGCACAAATTGAAACACTTTCGAAGAGGTTGGATGTTATTGCAGCCCAACGTATTCGGAAGATCGCAGTAGATTGTAATTATTGTGCTGCAATCATCTGAGTCATCAATGCCTCATCAGATTTGGATCAGTACAATGTGAGAGTGATTACCTCAATAACTATTCTTATCCCAGTTATCATTAAGTTTGGGGGTATCACCCAGATGCACCAGGGAGCTATAACTATCAAGACCAATACTCTGCTCCAAATCTAACATACATTTCGGAATTCTCATGTCAACTTCCACCATATAAAGAAAAGTCGAATTTGGAGGAATTCATGTCGAATCTCATAGCAAACCAAGAGGAGAGGATGATGAATTAAGAAATATCGAGCCATAATTTTCAGAACCAAATGGAATAACTCATCATTACTTCAACCCATGGTCCTCAATACATGGATTCCAAAACTGAGACAGATAATTCAAGGTTGGAGGAATTGTTGTCCAAGTTCATAGCATTAAATAAGGAGAGGATGATTAATTAAGAGATGTCAATTCAAAATATTTAGAACTAGATAGATCAAATGTTCAAAGCCTTAAACAACTGTCCTCAAAATAATTTGTGTTATGACATGGATTCTAAGATTGATGAAGTGCCTAAGCCAAATCTACAACTGGATGAGCAACAAGATGTTGAAAAAAAGGAGACAAAGGGGGATAATGAAAATAAGGTCGGCGAAGAACTAATTGTGAGTACCAACGAGGATGAGCCGATGTTATTAGTGCCCCAAGTTCCTTTTCCGCCAAAGATCAAGGGTCCAGTTAGATTTGAAAAACCATGCCCACTTGGTAGTCATGTCGTCGACAAGCTCTTTATGACATGAGAGCTAGTACAAATGTGAAGCCATGGTGGGATGAGGAGGAGAAGATAAAAGAAGAGCCCGTTGTGCTTGCCAAGCCTCAAAATCTCAATCAAATCATAGGCTCAACGGGCGGAAAAGCACCTAGTTATTCAACATTCTCAATTGGGCACTTATTTAAACAAAGAATGCTAGGTGACTTTAATTCGATAGCCATCATACATCGGAACCTACCAAAAGTTACATTATTTTCGATGGATGGACTGTTCCTCAACTATCGAAGAGAAATTGGATAGCGTTGTCCAGACAAAGTCAAGCTGAAAGACTGTAATTCAAGCGCTAACTGGGAGGCAACCCAGAAATTTTTATATTTATATGTTTTACTAGTTTATTTAGTAGATACCAATTAATTTGCTTATTAAGTTCTCTTATAAATCCAAAGTGCTATTCTAATCCATGTTGTCTCTCTTCATTGCAGGTATTGGTGGCTCAATAAATAAGCAAAAGATTATGGAAAGGGAAGTCACCAACTTGAGCCCATGCCACAATATCCTCATTTAGATCTCGGCGTGGAGGAGTTTTCAGTCTTTATTCCACAACCACCACCACCATAAGCTTAACAAATCAGGGAAATCCTTAACTCTTCAATTCTTTTTATTTAAACAATGAGGACATTGTTCACTTTGAGTTTGGGGGTGGATCATATTGTATTACATAATTGTTGAGTTCATGTAACGCCCCAAAATTCGGTCTAGTTTCACACCCAGATTTCGTACCTCATGGTCCCACTTCTTACCAAACATACATCATTATATAGTTAAATATAACAACATATATTCCCAAATCCCAGGTTTTATTACCTTATAACCTCGTTCAATACAAATAATGATAATTACATTATTCTTTACATCGTACAAGGGTGACTTTTATCCGCCACTAAGGATACATAACAGTTCATTAAACTAACCTAGAGTTCAATTAAACTATTCTTCATTACAAGTCTTGGCTTGATCTTCACGGTCATTTATATAATGAATGGCACCTCGTCTGGATACCGGTCAGCTTGATCTTTACGGGATCCTTAAGTTCTTTCTAACATCGTTCGCTGAAAAATGTTTTTATTTAAAGCAAGTGTGAGCATTCAATTGCCCAGCAAGTTATAGTAGTTGAACAAACAACTTCAAGAATTTAAACATTTTTTTAAGACTTCAATAACCGAACAAAGGTTATGAAGCAGCTTGAATTATAGGAATAATCTCGATTTCTATCATTTTAAAACATTCATCACATACTCTTTACACTACTTTCATTCTTCTACCTTTTTATACGCATATCCTATCTGGCTAGAATCATTAGCATATATTTAACAATAACGGTTCATTATAAACTGAACATACTCGTATTGAACAGTTCAATCACATAATAGTTTATATCAAAGAAACACTGAAGTGTTCAAATTGTGGCACAATGCCTCATACGTTCTACCACCTTGAACAAATATCACACATTTGCACATAGACAGAACTTCTCAAGTTCAACATCTGAGAAGTTTAAGAAACTAGCATTCATATAATATGAATGAAGTTAGGAAACTTGCCTTACACACAGCTACAACTTACGCTAAACTGCTCATTCCCAACCCTATATAGCACATAAGGAAATAATACATACACCAATTAGTTATATACTTGACTTACGAATTGGTTTACTTAACTTTACTTCTTAGGGTTCGCATTCCTGCAATCTAAGTTTATGCGACTAACTTTCTTTACTATCGGTTTATGGCTTCATGACATACGGAGATGTCTTAACTCATACTATCATCATCTTTGATGATTTACATTATTATCTTCTTCTTATACTCTCCTAGGACTTAGCACACATCATGTCTCTGCTAGTAGTCCATATTGTACTCTGAGTGGTTTCCCACAAATAACCAACAAATAAGTTCCCTTCTCATCTACACTGCCCATAACAGTGAGTTAGATCGGTTGCCAGTTTCGTATATACCTTCGCTCTCTGAAGGAATTGTTTAGCCCAACTCCCATACGTCAACCATCAAAGGTTACGATTGTACTAAAACCTAAATTCATCTAACTTATTTGAACCATTAAACTTTAACGTTCATTAAGCCAACTTCTTATTCCTTATGACTTTCTAGCAACTAAATGCCATACCTCAGGATTCATTCTTTATCGTCTAAGTCATACAGTCTTTTGTATACTCAGAACGATCATTCCATATTCATTTTAAGTATCTATAGCGTTAAGCATTTTACATTACCTTATTCTTATTTTACAACGTCCGGTTCATTCGACTGGGAACGTCTCTCAAGTTATAATCATTAACTTGACTTCTTTACGTTGTACGTACTTGTCTTTAATTCAGCTTCTTCACCTTACACAAGTTTAATCATTGGTCTTCATTACCTTACGGTTAAACCATACACGGGGTGTAGGTTCTATCCGTTCAATATTTGCGTACACTCAACCTTAATGTCGGTTAAAGTGTTTAACGCTTACATTTCATTCTAACATTCTCTATCCGACCGACTTTTGGCCTTCATTAATCTTATTACCGTTCGTTACGGCTTTCTTGATACCATTCGTATCATACTTAATACTTTCGTTATCCATTACCTGAACCCATGTTCATTACTATTTCTTAATGTCGAAGTTATACCATTTTTTGTATGCTAAGACTGCTCGCAACTGCATTACGCTTATGTTCATTACCTTTTTAGTCTGTCAATCCCTTCTGAT
Organism: Panax notoginseng; assembly: GCA_016801055.1. Taxonomy (NCBI): domain Eukaryota; kingdom Viridiplantae; phylum Streptophyta; class Magnoliopsida; order Apiales; family Araliaceae; genus Panax; species Panax notoginseng. The sequence continues at coordinate 57,831,907 of CM029014.1, read as the reverse complement.
CATTTTGTTTAACCTGTACTAAAGGTTTAAAACACTTGACTAAGTGTTACATTTGTTGAACATTATGTTCTTCATCTTCCCTTACGTTTCCCCCAAGAGTTGAGCAATCAAAAGCTCTTCTCTGGCATTTCCTTCACATCGGCGCTGCGACGCCACTCTCTTCCTTTCCTCTCGCGTTGTGGCACGAGTTAGCAGTACATAACACCCCCAGCCTGGCGCTTCGTCGCTACCTCTCAAGGCACAGTTGGCATTGCTGAGCCGAGCCTAAACCCTAAAAATTTCTCTAAGTGTTAAATCCAATTTGAGGTGCTTACTTCTCGATCTCATAACTTCTTCGTTATAACTCAGAACGAGGTCATTCTAAAGTCATTCTCTTCCTTATCTTACGTACTTCAATACCCCTTAGACTGAACTTTATTCTGAATCTGTTAACGTGTCATTTGATTGGCTTAATCTTCACCTTTTATTCATTTTTATGCTTTTAACGTTCTTCGTTCATTCGTCTGTAATTCGGCCATCTGAACTCAGAACTCGATCATTCTTAAGTCCACAACTCACATTTTCTTTGTTCTCTTACATTCTTATGAAACCATACACGTTCGAGTTCATTTACTAACTTTTTAATTCTTGTTCGTCTTTTACAAAATTTTCGCCATAACTTCGTTATAGCTAAGTTTAATCCGTTCTTCATGAACGTTTCTACCATTCCTAACCAAGCAATAAGTATCTAACTTATATGTGATGGTTTTAAACATGTCCATCAACAACAATTATCCTACGATGATTTTAAAATTGTCCATCAACAACGTTCTTCGTGTTCTTCGCGTGTTTTTCATTCATTCTTCATTTTTAATCGATATTTTGATTACGATTTTACTTTTCTTAGAATTTGGTGTTATATAAAGCCATTCCTTACTTATTTTACCTAATCATTAATATGATCCACTCAGATCATTCTAATTCAATACGAATCTTACACTTCCTTTAGAAATTTATAAACTAAATTTCTACTTTCGTATTTCTTCTTTTCTCATGATTTCAACCATATGAAATCATTTCTAACATCTTTTACTCCTTATTCTCATTAATCTATGTTTTTAACGTAGAAAACTTAAAGAAAAATTATAAGAGACAAGGTTTCGGATTACCTTTCTCCTTTAATCTCCTTCCGTCGGACAAAGGTTGCTCACGAGCAAGCTTTTCCTCTTCCTTTTCTTTCTCCCATCTGAACTCTCTCTCTCTCTCTCTCTCTCTCTCTCTCTCTCTCTCAAAGTGTAGGATTTTCAAAATCCCAAAATAATGATCTTAAGCTTCCTATTTATAGATTTTAAAAGCTAGGGGTAAAATAGTCATTTCGCCCCCCAAACCTCCTTACTATTCAAGTCCTAAGTACTATGTTTACTTGGCCTCCACATTTACTTAGTCATTAAGTCTACTTAGCCCTTAAGTTTACTTAGCCCTTAAGTTTACATGCTCATTACTTAAAAGCACTTTACTTAGCCATTAAGCATAAGCACTTTACTTGCCCATTACTTAACTTATCCTTACTATTCCACCTCCTTACTATTCACACCTCCTTACTTATTCACGTAGCTTCCCTTAGAAGCTTCGTGGTTCCGTCTTTCTGTTTTCGTCCGACAGTTTTAAAATCTGCGATTCTCGAAATCCAAATATTTTTGGATACTTCGTCTTTCCTTTACCTATTAAGATTTACGTATTCTTCAGATTTCCAAAAAACTGAAAAACTCTTTTTGGCATTAAGCATTTTCCTTCACGTTTTCCCCTAATGTAGCTAAACGAATGAAAAGTACATACCAGTACTTTTTGTCGTTTTTATTTCGTCCGATTTCTGCATGTTTTTCGAGAATAACTTTTATCGGCTTACTTAAATTTTCACGATATTTTATCGTTAAATCTTTCGACAGAATGTCATTTTGACATACCAAACTCTCAAAAAGGCTTAGGTTATTCAAACACTAATCCTTAGGATTTCATCGGGTGAATAGTACATATTTCGTCTTTTTCCCCGAAATTTTTTTATTTTCGTCTTGAAAATTCTTACTCGTTCAGCCCAGCTCGTAGTCAGAATTTGTAATAATCCGGGATTTCAAATTGTAATTTTAAATATTTATTGAATTATATAAATATTTATTTGAGGTGTTTATTATTAAATAAATATTTTATTGATGTGATGGTTGTTAGTAAATATTTATGAATTAAATTTATTAGAAAATTAAATTAATTTATAATTTAAAGAGTTGTAATATAACATGAGATTTTATATTTTTGTTTTAATTTAATAATTTAAAATGGTATGTTAAATTATTAAATAAAATTATAATGAGATTATAATTTTGTGATATCTGTTAAAGTTGAATATTTATTTAAAATATAATTTATTTGATTAATGTTGGATATGGAAATCCAAATAAATAATATGTGATTATAAATTATAAAGTAAATGATTTATTAAAATAAAATTAAAGTAGTTTAAAAATTGAATTACCCAAACAAGGCTTAAAATATTAAGTCTTTATTTTAAAGACTTTTTGCCAAACAAAGCCTTATGGCTTTTGGATTTTTGATTTTTGAATTTTAAGATAATATAAATAAAATAAAGTAATTAATAAATAAAATATAATTATAACCTAAGCATTATATCTTGTAACTGATATTATAATAAGTATACGTATTATGGCTAGCCTATAAGTTTATTAGTTGGTTTTACGTGATACCGAGAAAGAGGAGAATTCAGAGAACTTGAGAGAGAATTTGAGGGAAACATAAGAATTTCACAGCAACTTCAGTGTTTAGCAAGGATTACCAAGTGAACTGAACGTATTTCTTTAACCTTAATATATATATATATATATATATATATATATATATATATATATATATATATATATATATATGAATTTTACGGCATAAAACTTCTAAGTTCTGTGAATTCCATTTATTTCAAATTGTTGATATATAACTGAACTATGGTGGTTGTACATGTTTGTGATGTTGAGTTTTTATGTAAACAAGAATTTGTTATGCTAATTTCGTGTATAAAGAAAGAAAAGTAATTTATAGTGTTTAATTTTTCATATGGCTTATGTAAGTACAAAAGTTAGTGGTCAATTTGTATGTTAATCTGTGAATTGGGTATTGATTATGCTAGTCCATTTAGAATCGAAGAGAACGTAGTTTGAATGAAGTGATTTGAAAAAGAATTGTGATCATTGTGATGATTTCTATAAAGAATGTCAAAAAAATGGAGTTTTGTGTAAAAACATGAAATTTAAGGAATTAAATTAGTTAAAGTGGTTGTTAAATTGTTCTAAGTGGTTGAATATGTTAGCAATCATGTTTGTGATAGTTCTATACCAATTGTATATGTTAATTTCACTGTTTTGTCGGTGAAATTCGTGTTATAAATGGCTACTATTCGTTGCTTTTCTGCTTCTGCCTGTGCACCAGCTCAGCTGCGCTAGTGCCAAGGCCAGAAACTGCGCAGCTGCGTCGGTCCCACGCTTAGGTATGGCGTAGCTGCGCCATACCCTGTCCTGAGAGAGTGGTTTCTGTTGCTGCTGCAGATCTTGAATACCCTTATAACTTGGTATGAGGATGTGTTAATGTAATAAACATGTAATATGCAGGTTAAAACAGAACCGTGTCATGTCATTCATAATTTCAAAGTTGTAAAAGAATTTATAAGTTATGAACGTGATATGTTAGAACTTAGTGAACACAATGAATGGTAGATAAGTGTTGTGATGTTAACTTTTGGAGTTTCTGAAATGTTTATGGTCAAGAAAGACTTGAACTAAAATAACAAGTCAAACTAGAAGAGAGTGTTATTTTGATACGTGAATGTTATTAATTCTAATAGATTGTGGTTCTAATACTATGTGTAGATGAATGTGAGTTTTAATATTATAGCCTACGCTTGAGGCAAATTTCTCAACCTTATCTTTTTACATTGAGCAAGTTTCTTGCTCTAAACTTTAATTAAGAAAATTCTTATATTCCTAATCATTATTTGAGCAAGCTATAACTTTAACTTTATTTGAACACATTTTGAATTCCAATAGTTATTGATGTATTCTAACTTATTTATTGTTAGACAAGTTTCTTTATTGTCATTCTTGTATTGTGAATGCAATTTCTTGAATTCCAATTCCTAATGTCAAATTGTCTTATTTCAATTACTTGACACAAGTTATTCTCCTAATGAGCAAGTTTTACTTTCAGCTTGCTATTACTTAATATATATTCAATAATTCATAGCCCTGGCTTAATGTTATTCAAGCAAGGTTTATTGTTTTATTTAATACTTATGCTTTTTAGTTGTTTATAAGCATGAGTTTAATATATAGTTAGTTTACTTATGATTATTTGTTTCCAATATTAAACTACTATTGGTCACTCGTAGTGTTGTTAAGTCTTGTTGATTGAACTAATTCCTTAGTTGATGATTTGTGAAACTCTAAATTACCTTGAAAGCTAATCCAAACCAAACTTTCTTTGGTGCGGACTTGTACTCTAAAACTGAGAAGAACAACCCTGTTATAGGGGATAATTTACGCATAGCGTTGAAATATTTGTGCACAATACATTGTACGAAGGGTTGATCCCCCTAAGTACGAGGAGTCCATATAGTCTTATGACTGTTAAAGTTTAAGTTGAAAGATTACTTATAACTATGGACATAGTTCGTGGTCTTATGACCCTCAGTTAAATATTTCATGATTCTGATTATCATTGATAAAACATTTTGTTCAGTTTCATTGTGCCTATTATTTTGCAGTGGTTGTAATGTTTTATTCATTATCATTTCAAGTGAGCCTTGTTTACTCTCTCTTGCTTATATAACTATTACAACTAAAGTAGAGAAGGTCGACGCACCTAGCACCAGTAAAGGGAAAGAAAAGATGAACAAGTATTGAAGACTTGTAATATATTGACATTTTTATTGTCAGACTTTATTTGAATTATTGTAATAAAGATTATTTTATTTTCCGCATATGAATGTTTGTATTTAAAGGTTAGATAACCTGGGAGATTTTATTAATGTAATCCTTTAATGGGAAGGATTATTATTTAATTTTATTATGATTGAGTAGTTAGATGTGAATATTTTTATTAAGTGAACACCAAACCCTGTGGGAATGAAGTACCTGGATTTGGGGGTGTCACAAAATACTCCCGATTAATAATCATCCTAGGTTCTAGAACGATTAATAAACACATAGCATTGGTTAGAATGTTTATTGTAACGATCGAGAAATTCAGATTTATTGTAAAATATTTTTATTTTATTAAATAATGAATAAAATTGTATTAAATATTATTATGATGTGTTAGTAAGATGAAGGTTGTTCTATAACCTAATTATATCGGAATGTCGTAGTTTTTTGACTATGTGAAGGAATTAAAGTGTTTGAATTTTCAAGACGAAAATAAATGCTTTTCGAGAAATTTTTTGAAAAACACTATTCACGGATTTCTGCTTGAAATTTTTTTTTAAACTTCTGAGAAATACGTAATGATAGAATATCAAGGGAAGATGGTTTATGTAATAATAATTCACGTACGGCAAACACAGTTTTTTACCTACGGACTTAATTCGAGAATGTTAGGGAAAGTGAAACGTTAATAAGTTAAAGGATAATTGTATAATAACAAGTATTATACGAGGTAATGAATATGAGTATGATACGAAGTATTATACTAGTACGTATGAATGATGATATGTCGTATATGTTGAATAAGTAAACGAGTTAGTATATGTGACGCCCCCAAAATTAGGTATACATCACCCATCTTGGGTCGTCAGATACATAGTACAGAATCCAAATACAACTTACTAATACAATTGTCGTGTACAATACGACAAAACATAAACTGTGAGTTTAAATACAAATATTATCTTCTAGAGAGTATTCATACTCAAAAGGAGTCCTCATTACATTTATTAACACACTATTACATAGAATAGTGAGAACTACTAACTAATACTATCATTCGAACCATCACACCATTCCCCGACTTGCCCCAGCTACGTTCTCATTTCCTGAAGAGAACAGTGAAAGAAAGGGTGAGCTCAACTAGCCCAGTAAGAAATATTATGACTAAGATAATGCAGAATAAATTATCATTAGCCTTCAACAATGTTAAACTGATAAAATATAATAGACATCAAGTTTAACTGCAGTGGAACAAGCAATCCATTAAAAGAGTCAAGTAGAAAATAAACTCTACTATCTTTTATGATTTAAAAGGTTTTTCAACACTGTTATCGCTGTGACTCAGCTTAATAAAATAATCCACATCATCGAATCACCCCTGCACTACGGTCAAGGATATTCGTGTATTCATTAATGGTCATGATCATGCCAACAACTGTCCATCAATGCACTACGGGCCAATGATGACTTTTACCACATCATTTGTAACATTACGGTCATGATTATACCGAATAATCCATGGTCATAATCATACCAAGTCCATCTATGCACTACATGCCACAGATGACTTTCAACATTTTATAAACATGAGGATGATGACAATGATATAAGAATTCAATAAAACAAGTTCAAGAATTAATTTATCCAAGAATTAATAACGTCCAAATTGTCAACATGATACTGCTTTGTGGAGTAAAATTCAAGAATGCTTAGAAGAATATTTTCATGAAAAGATACTGGATGAAACGCAATTATCAAGGATATTCCACAAATTTCATGGAGTATAGAAGTCAAAACTTAACCAACTGAGTACAATAAAGAATGGAATAACAAAAGAAATCACCATGCATGCGATAGACCGCACAAACAGGTTATTCCAACAGAATAATAAATAATGGAACCAGGTCCGGCGTAAACGCACAGACAGGATATTCCGACAGAATAATAAATAATGGAACCAGGTCCGGCGTAAACGCACAGACAGGATATTCCGACAGAATAATAAATAATGGAACCAGGTCCGGTGTAAAACACACAGACAGGATGTTCCAACAGAATAATAACAAGATAGAACTAGGTCCGGTGTAAAACACACAGACAGGATGTTCCAACAGAATAATAACAAAAACGGAACCAGGTCCGGTGTAAAACACACAGACAGGATGTTCCAACAGAATAATAGAAGAATGTCACCAAGTATAGGGTAGACCGCGTATACAGGTTATTCCAACAGAATAATAAGAAATGGAAAAACAACAATTCTCTTCATGAATAAGAAAGAATAACACCCCTTACCGTTTTAAAGAAGAGCTAAAATAAGGAAGTAGTTAAGTAGCAGAATACTCTTCTTCTCTCTCTCTATAGTTTCTCTCTATAGTTTCTCTCTCTAGAGTTCAGTGAATTCGTAAGAAATAATGAAGGAATGGGCTGCTATTTATAGAAAAATAGAATGCATAGTAACTAATCCATGAACGGTCCAGATTGATTACTTTAATCTGACGGTCCATATTTAAAGAAATTTTTTTTAAATAAAATATAATATATTCTATTTATAGAATAACTTTAATAAAGTATTTTGTTTTATATAAAAAGATGTTTCTGTTTTATTACGTTAATAATACGAATAAAATAAAACGTCATTATCGCTAAATAATTCATATTATTAACTGACAATAATTGAATCAAACTGAGTGACTTCTCACATAAGCATTAATAATCAATACCGTGTGCTACTATGCAACCACACGTATTACTGTACTTTTACTACCGAGTAGTTCAACAGTAACAATGGTAAAACTTCCGCCGTTATTTTTAATAAAATATTTTTGTCGTTTTCTCAATCCGACAATAATTCCGTTGTGGGGTCCACCAATGATTGTGTCGTTGTACGAATATTCCCTGTTAAAACGAATATTCTCCGACCAATCGAATATTATATAACAACTTGCGTACTTTGCAAAATTTATAAATATTACCCACAACTATAACATTATATCAAATTAACTCCATAATATTCAAAAATGATATTTATAGAAAATTCATCTTTATTTATAAAAGTTGGGGTCTTACAACCTCCCTTTCTTATGAAATTTTGCCCTCGAAATTAGGGTACGTACCTGGTATGTCGAAGAGATAAAGATACCTTGATTTTATTTCAGATTCTAACTCCCAAGTCATTTCCTCAACATCGTGGTTTCTCCACAAAACTTTGACTTGAGGTATAACCTTGGAGCGTAGAATATGTTCCTTCTTATCCAAGATTTGAACAGGAACTTCTTCATACGTCAAATCCTCCGCTATTTCGTCCGGTTCTAACTCAATAATGTGGTTCGGGTCTTCCACATATTTGCGTAACATGGATATGTGAAAAACGTTATGAACACGAGACATACTTGGCGGTAAAGCGAGTCTATAAGCCACAGTTCCTACTCGATCGAGGATTAAAAATGGACCGATGAATCGAGGATTGAGCTTTCCTCTCTTTCCAAATCTCGTAACTCCTTTCCATGGAGCAACACGTAAGAACACATGATCTCCTACATCAAATTCCACGTCCTTTCGATGAAGATCAGCATAACTCTTTTGTCGATCTTGTGAGGTTTTTATACGTTGTCGGATCGTTTGAATCTTTTCTATAGTCATACGTACCAACTCTGGTCCCAACAACGTTGCTTCACCCACCTCATCCCAGCATACTGGAGAACGACATTTTCTTCCATACAATGCTTCGAATGGAGCCATGCCAATACTTGCTTGATAACTGTTGTTATAGGAAAACTCCACCAATGGTAAGAACTTGTCCCAACTTCCCTTGAAGTCAAAGACACAGAGTCTTAAAAGATCTTCAAGAGTTTGAATAGTCCTCTCTGATTGTCCATCCGTCTGAGGATGATATGCTAAACTAAATCGTAAATCCGTGCCCATAGCTTTTTGTAAACTAACCCAAAATCGTGAAGTGAATCTTGGGTCTCGGTCAAAAACTATGGATACTGGTATACCATGCAGTCTTACAATCTCGTTTATGTACATACGAGCAAGACGTTCAAGTGTATAAGTTTCTCGTATCGGTAAAAAATGAGCAGACTTGGTCAATCTATCAACAATGACCCAAATCGCATCAATACCTTGAGAAACCCTAGGAAGACCGGTAACGAAATCTATGGTAATGTGCTCCCACTTCCATTTTGGAATTTTAAGTGGTTGCAATGGACCTTTTGGTACTTGATGCTCCGCTTTGACTCGTTGACAAGTTAGACATCTTGAGATAAACAACGCTATCTCTCTCTTTATATTGTTCCACCAAAATGTATGACGAAGATCATGATATATTTTGGTACTTCCAGGATGGATTGCAAACGGTGTGTTGTGCGCCTCCATCATGATTTCATACTTTAAATCAGGTTTGTTAAGAACACAAAGTCTGGAGTTGACTCGAAGTATTCCTTCTTCATCGATTCTTGCTTCCGGCATATCACCTTCTTGCACTTTCTTCCTTATACGCATCAGCTCCAGGTCTGTAGCTTGAGCAGCTTTAACTTTATCGATTAAAGTTGGTTCTACTCGTATATTCGCCATCATCACATGGGTCCCTGGAGTCTTTAACCCTATCTCCATCCTTTGCAAGTCACACAAAATGGGCCTTTGTGTTGACAGTATCGTACTCGTACTTGCATATGATCTTCTACTCAACGCGTCAGCTACCACGTTCACTTTTCCACGATGATATTAAATGGTACGATCATAATCTTTAGCAGCTCGAGCCAACGTCTTTGGCGCATAATACATTCGTTTTAGTTGAAGAAATATTTGAGGGTTTAAGAAATGGGTTTTGTACTGGGGTCAATACAAAATTCAATTTTACGCTCTGGGGTAGGCTAAGAAGTCTTCAAGAATACGTCAAGAAATTTATTAACAATAGAAATATCGTTCAAAACTGTGATCCTCATCCAAGACTTGGATAACACGTCACATTGATACCTATCAACTTGCCATCGTCATTTACAACGTCTCCTATGGAAAGTCTAGCTTCGGTGCATTCCACACCAGGAAGTCAACAGCGAAAGGAACGGGGATCTTTGCTTATGGCTTGATATGATAATGATTGACTTTAGTGGTTTGGTTGCTTGAATTCGCATAACAGGTTGGTTAGGAATATGAAAATTAACAACCTTACGAAAAGCATAATGGGTAGTTAACCAATCGTTTCCAAAAATCACATATCGACAGGTAATGTGAAAGTGTCGATTTGAATCAAACAAGATTTATAAATAGTGGAGTTAACGAAGGTTTCTCCTAACAGAGTTTTAACAGATAAGTCAAGTCTAATAAATTTTTTTTTTAAGGGCTAAGTTTAAACGTTGAACACAACTAGGTGAAATACAAGAGTGGGTAGAACCAGAATTGAATAAGGTACAAACTTTGCAAGGGTTTATGATTAGCTTACCCATAATAACTTCATTTGGGTTCCTCACTTGTTGGAAAGTCATGACAACCGCTCTCCCTTGAACTACCCGGCTTTGACTTGTCTGGGGTAGCATTTGATGTCATCTCTATCGTTGGAATTAACTTTAATATAGGGCATATTCCACCCTCAACTGCTTCATCGTACTCCTGCTTCATGATCTGAATCATCAATCTTCGATCCATATCGAGTTCAGATTGACCGCTCTGTACAGGGTAATTCAAAACTCGATGTTGGGTTCTCCCAATTGTTGTCCAAAACGAGAAATGTATATCATCTATTTTAGCCTTTTTGGATCGGACATCTCTTTCTACAATATCAACACGTCGTGCGGCTTTTACCCACGCATCATGCATTCTCACTCGTTCAGTTGTTTCTTCTTTCAGCTGATCCTTGATATTTAAATTCTCAGATTCCAACTTTAATATCTTACACTCTGCCAAAGCGTGATTTTGTTCGAGCATCACATATCGGGTAACACAATTTTGAATCGTTACATCTCTTTGCTCCACGACCGCCTGTCGTTCTTCAGCCTGCTCTTCTAACTCATGAACACGATTTTGTAATTCTAAGTTTTGATCATAGATTTCTTCTAACCAATTCTCCTCAGGTTCCTCTTCTTCCTCTTCTTTCTCTTCTTCCTCTTCTTCCTCACTCTCAGCTGATACCTCTGCCACTAGCTCGGGTGCAACTATTAGTTCTTCACTTATCATGTAGATATCTCTAATTTCTTCTTTGCCTGATATTACATTATCTTGGCTGGTGATTAGAGGTGTCACGGTCTCATTCACTCCATTGTTGACATTTCCAGCTGCCATTTTCAAATACTGCCACAAAATAAAAGTTAATTGATATGTCATATATTATCCTTATATTATGGCCGACCAATTAAATACCATGCAAATAAACTTAGGTAGGTCATACTAGCGAAGGAATTCCCCGTCTCTCCCCTCCTAGTTCTATTCTCACATCTTAGCCAGGGATCATATCCCTAAGCTCTGATACCAACTGTGACGCCCCCAAAATTAGGTATACATCACCCATCTTGGGTCGTCAGATACATAGTACAGAATACAAATACAACTTACTAATACAACTGTCGTGTACAATACGACAAAACATAAACTGTGAGTTTGAATACAAATATTATCTTCTAGAGAGTATTCATACTCAAAAGGAGTCCTCATTACATTTATTAACACACTATTACATAGAATAGTGAGGACTACTAACTAATACTATCATTCGAACCATCACTCCGTTCCCCGACTTGCTCCAGCTACGTTCTCATTTCCTGAAGAGAACAGTGAAAGAAATGGTGAGCTCAACTAGCCCAGTAAGAAATATTATGACTAAGATAATGCAGAATAAATTATCATTAGTCTTCAACAATGTTAAACTGATAAAATATAATAGACATCAAGTTTAACTGCAGCGGAACAAGCAATCCATTAAAAGAGTCAGGTAGAAAATAAACTCTACTATCTTTTATGATTTAAAAGGTTTTTCAACACTGTTATCGCTGGGACTCAGCTTAATAAAATAATTCACATCATCGAATCACCCCTGCACTACGGCCAAGGATATTCGTGTATTCATTAATGGTCATGATCATGCCAACAACTGTCCATCAATGCACTACGGGCCAATGATGACTTTTACCACATCATTTGTAACATTACGGTCATGATTATACCGAATAATCCGTGGTCATAATCATACCAAGTCCATCTATGCACTACATGCCACAGATGACTTTCAACATTTTATAAACATGAGGATGATGACAATGATATAAGAATTCAATAAAACAAGTTCAAGAATTAATTTATCCAAGAATTAATAATGTCCAAATTGTCAACATGATACTGCTTGTTGGAGTAAAATTCAAGAATGCTTAGAAGAATATTTTCATGAAAAGATACTGGATGAAACGCAATTATCAAGGATATTCCACAAATTTCATGGAGTATAGAAGTCAAAACTTAACCAACTGAGTACAATAAAGAATGGAATAACAAAAGAAATCACCATGCATGCGATAGACCGCACAGACAGGTTATTCCAACAGAATAATAAATAATGGAACCAGGTCCGGCGTAAACGCACAGACAGGATATTCCGACAGAATAATAAATAATGGAACCAGGTCCGGTGTAAAACACACAGACAGGATGTTCCAACAGAATAATAATAAAGACGGAACCAGGTCCGGTGTAAAATACACAGATAGGATGTTCCAACAGAATAATAATAAAAACGGAACCAGGTCCGGTGTAAAACACACAGACAGGATGTTCCAACAGAATAATAATAAAAACCGAACCAGGTCCGGTGTAAAACACACAGACAGGATGTTCCAACAGAATAATAGAAGAATGTCACCAAGTATAGGGTAGACCGCGTATACAGGTTATTCCAACAGAATAATAAGAAATTGAATAACAACAGTTCTCTTCATGAATAAGAAAGAATAACACCCCTTACCGTTTTAAAGAAGAGCTGAAATAAGGAAGTAGTTAAGTAGCAGAATACTCTTCTTCTCTCTCTCTATAGTTCCTCTCTATAGTTTCTCTCTCTAGAGTTCAGTGAATTCGTAAGAAATAATGAATGAATGAGCTGCTATTTATAGAAAAATAGAATGCATAGTAACTAATCCATGAACGGTCCAGATTGATTACTTTAATCTGACGGTCCATATTTAAAGAAAAATCTTTTAAATAAAATATAATATATTCTATTTATAGAATAACTTTAATAAAGTATTCTGTTTTATATAAAAAGATGTTTCTGTTTTATTACGTTAATAATACGAATAAAACACAACGTCATTATCGCTAAATAATTCATATTATTAACTGACAATAATTGAATCAAACTGAGTGACTTCTCACATAAGCATTAATAATCAATACTGTGTGCTACTATGCAACCACACGTATTACTGTACTTTTACTACCAAGTAGTTAAACAGTAACAATGGTAAAACTTCCGCCGTTATTTTTAATAAAATATTTTTGTCGTTTTCTCAATCCGACTATAATTCCGTTGTGGGGTCCACCAATGATTGTGTCGTTGTACGAATATTCCCTGTTAAAACGAATATTCCCCAACCAATCGAATATTATATAACAACTTGCGTACTTTGCAAAATTTATAAATATTACCCACAACTATAACATTATATCAAATTAACTCCATAATATTCAAAAATGATATTTATAGAAAATTCATCTTTATTTATAAAAGTTGGGGTCTTACAGTATACGAGAATAATACGCAGATTGTACATTATAAAGCTTAAAGCCTAATGTATTGGATTTATAGGATTTGGTAGGAATTATGCAAGCCCAAGTGTAGGAATGGTTAAAGTCCAAATGGAATTAATGTACAAGCCTAATGTTTATTAATGCAAGCCCAAAGCATAAGTTAAGGTTAATTAAACTTAAAGCCCAAAGTAAGAACTGGATCCGTGGACCGACCCAATGGGTAAAAGTGACCCATGGGGTAACCCATGTGGGCCCCATGTTCACATGGCACCATCTTGGTGACCAAGTAAAGTGGTTTACTTGGTGACCAAGGATGAATAGTAAGGAGGTGAAATAAGGAGGTGGGATGGCCTAAATGCCCATTAAACCCTCACTTTGGAATTTCTATATAAAGAAGAGTTGCTAGATCATTTGTGTCTTGTAATTTTTCACCAACAACTTATAACTTATTTGCTTGAGAGAAAAAGTAAGAAAGCTAGTCTTTGTATTTCAAGTAGAAAAGAAGACGAACCAAGTTGGATCAACAAGGGTAAGAACCTTTAGACCATTAGTCTTCCCTCTTTTCAATATTAGTTTGTTAGAGAAGTGTGGTTTGATAGAACATGTATGTTAAGAAGTGATAAAAATGATAATCAATGGACTTAAACCTTAATATGTTATGTGTAATGAAATTCATACTTAAATAAATTTATAAACTAATGAAGAACATGTAAGAATTTATCATATAAATAATTTAATGAAATATATTTGGTTAGGATGTTAGTATGATAAAATGAATCCATTTTGAACGATGTAAAAATCTCAAGTAACGAAGTTATGGCAAAATTTACGAGATTAGACGATAATCGTCGAAATCGTTAAATTCTCGGAATGGAAGTCAAATTTTAACATTGAACTCGAAAACGTTTGGTTTTCGATGGAGAATAGTCTCAATTGGCATTCTAGAGTTGCGAACTCGAAAATGACCAAATTCCGACTTAGAACGAAGAAACGAGCGTTGAACGTTCACGAATATTTATTAGTTTCGTTAAAAGTGAACTAAAAGGTGAATTCCATATTAATAGATTCAAAAATGTAAAATTCTTATATGAAAACTTAGAACATGTGATTTGTGAGCTAATGGCTTTTGAACGAGCCAATTCGGACTTAAAATGAACAATTTATGAGTCCGGGAAGTTCATTAAGCAATAAGTCTGTCAAAAATTTTCTGAGGCTCAGGGTCCGCGCCGCAGCGCGACCCAGAGAAGTAAGGGCCGACATTGTTGTAAGAACCTGAATTTTTAGAAAATATTAAAATAAGAATTTAGTAGATAAAATTTTTAAGGCATGTGAAGGGTTCAAATAAAATAATATAAATGTGTTACGAGGTATGTGGTATTGTGTTACATAGGGTAATATGAGCTAAGTAATAAGTGATGTTGTGTTTAATAAATATATATCATTATTATATATTTATTATAAATTGTAGAGATGAATTAGTAAGAAGATGGATATGACTTATCTATCGGCATTAAATAATTTATAGAATTATTTTATCATAGTTAGTGATATTAAATATTTTTGATAATCACCAATTTCTTGAGTGTATGTATGAGTAAGTACCAAGTCTAAGGCAGTGTAACCGTACTCTTTAATGGTGGATGTATAGGAGATGGGCTAAACGATTCCTTTAGAGAACGGAGGTATATACGAATTAATAACCGATCTAACTCACTGTGAAAATAGTGTAGACGAGACGGAAACTAATTTGTTAGTTGTTTGTGGAAAACCACTCAGTGTACTATATTGAATACTATTAAAGAATCGATGTGTGCTAGGTTTGGACTTGTATATATGTATGTTGTTGATGAGAGAAGAAAATCAATACACCTTTAAATTAGTTAGAGAATTATTAAGTAATTTGACACACGGCGAGAAGTGAAGATTAAAGGAATGAATGTATGTGTTATATATATATCTTGAATTGTGGACAGAAATTATATATATATATATATATATATATATATATATATATATATATATATATATATATATATATATGAGATCTTTATAGTTAACTAACTATTAAGGGAAATAGAGTTTGAACTTGAAGTTAATATCTAAATTATTGAAGAATGTAGTCATTGGAGATTTATTTTGGTTAGTATAATGAGATAGCATGTAGGGAGCATGTTAAAGGATTTGCGAGTTTAGTTCTATTTCTGTTGAAGCATAATATGTCTGCGTCCTAACTTAAGGTGGCGCGACTGCTCCACTCTCAAGCCTAAGACCAGCGCGGTCGCGCCGGTCTGTAGATAGTTCATGATGAGTTTGTGTAATCTGAACTATAGAAATTGTATATTAGTGGCTAATATGTTATCACATAGGTCATATTTGATATAGATAGTGCCCATGAAGGGATGTAGATAGTGACCATGAATTTAATGAGAGGTTGTTATGGAAATTAACTAAAACAAGAATAAATATTAGTTAACTTATAAGTGGAAAATTATATTATGGAATAATATAATTTGAATATTAAAGCCTTGTGTGGCAGTGACGTGATAGTAAATTGAGTTAAAGGAGTAATTCACTTAAGTAAAATGGTGAATTAATATATGTGCTTTATATGAAGAAAATGAAATAATTATGTTAAATAATTTTGGTATTTTCATATATTACGTAATATGATAATATATGAAAGGATTTAATACTTGAAAGATGATAATGGAAAAGAAGTGAAGGAGAATAGAAGAAAACCAATTTAATTATAAATAGATATTGGTTGGAGATTTGTGCATTAAGTTAATACTTTATGTGGTGGTTAAAGAAAATAGACGGTGAGTTAATAAATAATCGATATTAATTATCATTATTTTAATTGGGTATATTTGAGATGATAAATTTATGGAAAATGATGGATTTAGAATATCCAACTAAATTATAATTAGCCCAATTAAAATATTATGTGGAATAATGTACATGGACTATATGATGTGAGTACATAAATAATTCCAAACTTTACTTGGTGTAGTAGCATTAACACATTAAAATTTTATTTTGGGAATTAAAGGAACTAAACTAAACTTCAGTTGCTGAGTTATAAGCTTTTATCCCAATTAGAGAGTCTCATTTCTCTCCTACACGTGAATAGGCCATTGGCCTATCCCCCTCTATTGTGTAAACTCAACTTCCTAGCAATGTTTCTGTGATGATGGCTATACAAATGGTAGTTGGCCAACTCTTTCTTGCCCAGTGATTTCTTCGCTTTCCCATTGAAACAACCATTAGTGCAAAACTAGAAATTTGGCAACAAACCCTCTATAAATAGGGACTCCATCTTCTCTTTCCCGTTTGATAAATTCTCTGAGAATTTGGTTATGAGAGGTTGGTAGAATTGAGAGCAAGCAGAGGTTTGGAGTACTATAGATAGCAGATTAAAGCCATCAAGAGGAATACATGAAGTGCAGATAAGCTTTAAGCAGTAAGTCGTAGTTGATAACCTACGAATCAGGCAAGTCTTTCAGTTCCTATTTGATATATGAATTATATAACTGTTAGTTGAGCTATATTTTGCTATGATAATGTTGATGTATATATATGAAATGCATATGAGATATGTATGAAAGTTGAAAGTTAATCTTTGATGATATGCTTGTGAAGTAAATCTCTATGCTTGTTATGTGAGAAGTAACATGCGTAGTAAATATTAATTGATTATGAATGCATGAACTGAATATGCTATTATATGCTATGTGCTACATGGAAACTGTTAGAATTGTTGGGCTGTCGAGCTCACCCTTGCAAATAACCACTTTTGCAGGTTAAGGATACACGGTAAAGGTTATGTGCTACTTGATTGATAAAGTTCAATAGTATCGAAGGAGATTAATTTATTATTTAACGAGATGCTCTTGAACCATGTTTAGGTTCTAGTAGATGTACATGATAGTAGTTTATAATGTGTAATACATGTTAAGTTATTCTATGTGATACATAGGGAAATTCGAATCGAGATGTAAAGATTTATA
The DNA here is from genome assembly GCA_016801055.1 of Panax notoginseng. Taxonomy (NCBI): domain Eukaryota; kingdom Viridiplantae; phylum Streptophyta; class Magnoliopsida; order Apiales; family Araliaceae; genus Panax; species Panax notoginseng. The sequence continues at coordinate 57,814,209 of CM029014.1, read as the reverse complement.
CGAAAATTGAATAAAGTGAATCATAGAATAATTTGATTCAAGAATTTTTAATTGATTCAAGTTAAGAAATCAATAAAAGATTATTTTTCAAGAACGATTGAAAAAGTTTAAATTATTCCGCATATTTATATAACATCGAATGTGATGTGAAACAGGAATAGTAACTGACTAAGATTTGAAACTTATAAAAGTTTGGGGTCATTACACAGATCCTGGAAGTGGAAAAAATGTATATTCTAAATTGTAATAAGCTAAGTTATATTCATTCAGTTATGAATAAAAGAAATAATTAGTTGAACGATAGTAGTATCATGGCGGACCGGATCCGAGGTTCGAAGGGACCTGTATTTAGGGGCGTCACAGGTTGGTATCAAAGCTGTAGGTTATAAACTTTAGGTAAATGTACCTTAGGCTATATCCTTAGAGGTAGAGAGAGAAAGATAAAGATTAAAATATATAAGTGAAGATTCAAAGAAGAATCTTGAAGTATCTAAGAGAATGATAATTCAAGAGTTTCCTAACTCCGTTAATAAAAATGTGAAGATGGTGCCTATGAGATGAAGATGACAAAGATAATAAGAATGAACTTGAGCGGAGTTTTGTTGATAATAGGGAAAGAACCTAAGGTAAATTGATGATCACGACGTGATCGGATTGAGCTATGGAGTGATAAATAGTCTGTAATGACTAAGTGTGTATAGCTTGATGCTATAAGAGAATGTACTATGAAATGGTACGATGTGAACTCATAAGAAGTTGTATGTGATGAGATACGAAGAATTCGTATCGAGCAAAGAGCAAGTTAAGTGTAAGATAGAGTTAGGTGAGATTTCAATTGAGGACCCATGTCAGCAGCTGAGTTGTATGATTCCTTTTTATGGGCGGGGAATTGTACTTGGTGTAAAAACCACTTAGTTTCTGGCACTGATAATAATTGAAATGTCTGTGTCGTGTTATTTGCTATATACCTATTGAGAAGGTGATTTTTTTCTCATGTGTATAACAGATAGATAGGTTATAGTTAGAGAATATAAGGTTAAGTAGCGAGTTCTTAAAACTCATACTTATGGTACATTTGTGACTCATAATTATATGAAATGTTTTTGAACCCCTCAGCGAATGGACATTTATGGTCTGGCTAGGATAAGTTCTTAAGCTCATATAATTGTGGCAAGTTCTTGAATTTCCAAAGTGTGGTAAGTTTGGTGAACTATATCGGGTATATATATGTTATGAAGATATAAATTTTGGTATATTAAGCTTTGATGGTGTTAAAGATTGATAGAATGAAGCAATGGAGTAAAGATTGAAGTTGATGGAGAAACATGGATTTTCTAAATCTTCTAGCTCTACTAGATTTTCAAAATTTATTGATTTCGTGTTGATGTTTGCACTTTTGTTTTCTTGAAAAACATTGGATCATGTGATTGAACTAATGATGTTTAAAAATAATATTGTTATTCTTATGTCTATGCTAATTGTTTCGGCTAAGATAAAAATGATTTGAAAATTTTCAAAATGTATTTCTGACCATGTACATCATTTGATATGGTGTAGAAAATGGCAAATGATGGAGTCATCAATGCAGTCGAACCTAATGTTGGTTATGAGCGAAAGATCGTTAGCTCTCTATGGTGTAATGTAATATGACAAAGTCACATAATGGCGGAACCCTCAACGTATTACTAATCTGATACGGTATCATGACATCATAAAAGAATTTTTGGTTTTCTTTTAAATTATGAAGAAGGTTAATTAAGTTGGCTAAATTATTTCGATTGATGTCTGAGTTGTTGATACAAGTCTAAGCTACTTGATTCGGCTAGACAGCTATTGAAAAATATTTATGAAATTCAAGCATTCTTGAGTATTTATGCCAAACTAGATTGCTCTGGTGCGAATTCAGATGTAGAAAAGCTGAGGTGAACAACCCTATAAGGGGACATGTTTTCGGGGACAATGGTTTCGAGCGTAACGCATGTAGTCGTTACAAAACACTACGTTGCGGCCCAACATAGTGGTATAATAGGCTGGCCACCTAGTGTACATATGTAGGGTGTTTGCAGTCTTTGTGATTGATAAACACTCTGGTTTACAGTGTGAAGGATCATGTTGAAGCACTAGTTCACAGTCTTGTGACCCCTCAACATAATTTGGAATCTGAGTTATTCATACTACTTCCCGATTCTTGAAATATCGTGGAAAATTCTTATTCTTCTTAATGTTGAAAGTAGTAAGTGGAATATTCCTTCGAAAGGAGAATGTGGTAGAATGCAATTCAGCAAGTTATAATAAAACTTCCGAAAAGAGAATGGATAAAATTATTCAAAAGAATATGTAATATTCAGAATAGCACCGAGTAGAGGAAGTTTTGGTGATTCCGAGGACGGAATCCTTATAAGGGGGAGAGGATGTAACAACCTAAATTTTGAGATAATATTAAAATAAGAATTTAGTAGTTAAAATTCTAAAGGCATGTGAAGAGTTCAAATAAAAATATATAAATGTGTTACGAGATATGTGGTATTGTGTTACATAGGGTAATATGAGCTACGTAATAAGTGATGTTATGTTTAATAAATATATATCGTTATTATATATTTATTATAAATTGTAGAGATAAATTAGTAAGAAGATGGATAAAACTTATATATCGGCATTAAATAATTTAGAGAATTACTTTATCATAGCCGGTGATATTAAATATCTTTGATAATCACCAATTTCTTGAGTGTATGTATGAGTAAGTATCAAGTCTAAGGCAGTGTAACCGTACTCTTTAATGGTGGATGTATAGGAGATGGGCTAAACGATTCCTTTAGAGAGCGGAGGTATATACGAATTAATAACCGATCTAACTCACTGTGAAAACAATGTAGACGAGACGAAAACTAATTTGTTGGTTATTTGTGGAAAACCACTCAATGTACTATATTGAATACTAATGTTGATGTATATATATGAAATGCATATGAGATATGTATGAAAGTTGAAAGTTAATCTTTGATGATATGCTTGTGAAGTAACATGCGTAGTAAATACTAATTGATTATGAATGCATGAACTGAATATGCTATTATATGCTATGTGCTGCATGAAAACTGTTAGAATTGCTGGGCTGTCGAGCTCACCCTTGTGAATAACCACTTTTGCAGGTTAAGGATACACGGTAAAGGTTACGTGCTACTTGATTGATAAAGTTCAATAGTATCGGAGGAGATTGATTTATTATTTAACGAGATGCTCTTGAACCATGTTTACGTTCTAGTAGATGTACATAATAGTAGTTTATAATGTGTAATACATGTTAAGTTGTACTATGTGATACATAGGGAAATTTGAATCGAGATGTAAAGATTTATACGGAAATTAAATAAAGTGAATCATAGAATAATTTGATTCAGGGATTTGTAATTGATTCAAGTTAAGAAATCAATAAAAGATTATTTTTCAAGGGAGATTGAAAAAGTTTAAATTATTTCGCATATTTATATAACATCGAATGTGATGTGAAACAGGAATAGTAACTGACTAAGATTTAAAACTTATAAAAGTTTGGGGTCATTACACAGATTCTGGAAGTGGAAAAAATGTATATTCTAAATTGTAATAAGCTAAGTTATATTCATTCAGTTAAGAATAAAAGAAATAAATAGTTGAACGATAGTAGTATCATGGCGGACTAGATCCGAAGTTCGAAGGGACCTGGATTTGGGGGCGTCACAGCTACAGCGCCAAGCCGAACCCCAGCACACTGAGACCTGGCACCGCAGCACGACACAAAGAGGAAAGGGTGGCGCCACAGCGCTGAGGCCGGGGCTTGTGCACTGCAAACCAGCACCGCAGTGCGAGTTGTGTATAGGAAGCTGGCGCCGCAACGCCAGTACTATAAAAGAGGTAGAGAAGAATGCTTAAGTGTATAAAGAAAGATGGAGTTAATTAGTAATGAATTGATTACTTAATTGACTTGAAGTAACATCATTGAAGATACTTAAAACCTTAAGAATGATGACTAAAAGTTGACGAACGAATACGTAAACGTAAGAATATTGTAAGACGATAAACAGTAACCAATGGTAAACAATCTAAAGCATGATTAAATTGAGAAGAAGGGTAAGATATAGCAGTAACCTTACTTGATTATATACGACCTAATGTGGTATGTTATGTGATCATGTATTATAAAAACCTTAAAGACTCAAAGGGAATTTGTATTAACGATAGAAGACGCTAAAGGCAAGTATTTTGACCCTTATCTGAATTCTTTGGACAAGCTTTGTAATTCATGTACCTTATATATGAATTGATGTATGATGAAGTCAAAGCCAATTCCTTCGGCTAGACTTATGATGTTTTATGGATTTCTTATAATCTATTGAAATGTTATCAAAGTTGTTAAGTTTTGCTAAACTATTTTGGTATGGTGTTCAAAGGAAGACTGAGTATACATAAATAAATGTTTTGTCGTCAAACAACAGGCACGTGAGGTTGCCAAACCTTAAACGTACATACGTTTAAAGAAAGTAGTGTTGTATAACATAGAGTACTATAGGTGTGAGACCCCAAATTTTATGAATAAATATTTAATTTTTCTCGAAATAATTTGTTTTATATTATGGTGTGGATTTGATATAATAGTTATGGGTAGTATTTATAAATTTTGCAAAGTATGCAAGTTATCATATTATATTCGATTGGTCGGGGAATATTCTTTTTATCGGGGAATATCCGTACGACAGTACAATCATTGGTGGACCCCACAACAAAATTATTGTCGGATTGAGAAAACGACAAAAATACTTTATGAAAATAACGGTGGAAGTTTTACCGTTAAAACTGTTGAACTACCCGGTAGTAAAAGTACAGTAATACGCGTGGTTGCATAGTAGCACACGGTATTGATTATTAATGCTTATGTGAGAAGTCACTCAGTTTGATTCAATTATTGTCAGTTAATAATATGAATTATTTAGCGATAATGACGTTTTGTTTTATTCGTATTATTAACGTAATAAAACAGAAACATCTTTTTATATAAAACAGAATACTTTATTAAAATTATTCTATAAATAGAATACATTATATTTTATTTAAAAGATTTTTCTTTAAATATGGACCGTCGGATTAAAGTAATCAATCTGGACCGTTCATGGATTAGTTACTATGTATTCTATTTTTCTATAAATAGCAGCTCATTCCTTCATTATTTCTTACGAATTCACTGAACTCTAGAGAGAGAAACTATAGAGAGAAACTATAGAGAGAGAGAAGAAGAGTATTCTGCTACTTAATTACTTCATTATTTCAGCTCTTCTTTAAAACGGTAAGGGGTGTTATTCTTTCTTATTCATGAAGAGAACTGTTGTTATTCCATTTCTTATTATTCTGCTGGAATAACCTGTATACGCGGTCTACCCTATACTTGGTGACATTCTTCTATTATTCTGTTGGAACATCCTGTCTGTGTGTTTTACACCGGACCTGGTTCCGTTTTTATTATTATTCTGTTGGAACATCCTGTCTGTGTGTTTTACACCGGACCTGATTCCGTTTTTATTATTATTCTGTTGGAACATCCTGTCTGTGTGTTTTACACCGGACCTGGTTCCGTCTTTATTATTATTCTGTTGGAACATCCTGTCTGTGTGTTTTACACCGGACCTGGTTCCATTATTTATTATTCTGTCGGAATATCCTGTCTGTGCGTTTACGCCGGACCTGGTTCCATTATTTATTATTCTGTTGGAATAACCTGTCTGTGCGGTCTATCGCATGCATGGTGATTTCTTTTGTTATTCCATTCTTTATTGTACTCAGTTGGTTAAGTTTTGACTTCTATACTCCATGAAATTTGTGGAATATCCTTGATAATTGCGTTTCATCCAGTATCTTTTAATGAAAATATTCTTCTAAGCATTCTTGAATTTTACTCCAACAAGCAGTATCATGTTGACAATTTGGACGTTATTAATTCTTGGATAAATTAATTCTTGAACTTGTTTTATTGAATTCTTATATCATTGTCATCATCCTCATGTTTATAAAATGTTGAAAGTCATCTGTGGCATGTAGTGCATAGATGGACTTGGTATGATTATGACCAGGGATTATTCGGTATAATCATGACCGTAATGTTACAAATGATGTGGTAAAAGTCATCATTGGCCCGTAGTGCATTGATGGACAGTTGTTGGCATGATCATGACCATTAATGAATACACGAATATCCTTGGCCGTAGTGCAGGGGTGATTCGATGATGTGGATTATTTTATTAAGCTGAGTCCCAGCGATAACAGTGTTGAAAAACCTTTTAAATCATAAAAGATAGTAGAGTTTATTTTCTACTTGACTCTTTTAATGGATTGCTTGTTCCGCTGCAGTTAAACTTGATGTCTATTATATTTTATCAGTTTAACATTGTTGAAGACTAATGATAATTTATTCTGCATTATCTTAGTCATAATATTTCTTACTGGGCTAGTTGAGCTCACCATTTCTTTCACTGTTCTCTTCAGGAAATGAGAACGTAGCTGGGGCAAGTCGGGGAACGGAGTGATGGTCCGAATGATAGTATTAGTTAGTAGTCCTCACTATTCTATTTAATAGTGTGTTAATAAATGTAATGAGGACTCCTTTTGAGTATGAATACTCTCTAGAAGATAATATTTGTATTCAAACTCACAGTTTATGTTTTGTCGTATTGTACACGATAGTTGTATTAGTAAGTTGTATTTGTATTCTGTACCATGTATCTGACGACCCAAGATGGGTGATGTATACCTAATTTTGGGGGCGTCATAGTTGGTATCAGAGCTTAGGGATATGATCCTTGGCTAGGATGTGAGAATAGAACTAGGAGGGGAGTGACGGGGAATTCCTTCGCTAGTATGACCTACCTAAGTTTATTTGGTATTTAATTGGTAGGTCAAAGTATATGGATAATATGTTATATGTTAATTAACCCTTGTTTTGTTGCAGTATTTGCAAATGGCATCTAAAAATGTTGAGATAAACAATGAAGCACATGAGACCATTGAATCACCAACGATCAATGCTCAGGGTAATGTGCAACCAGAGGACAATAATCCTCATGAAAATAATAACACCGATGAAATGGTGAATGATGGGATGGTCAGAGACTTTATGCAATTCATGCAACAACAAAATAACTCTCGAACGGTCACCGCTAAGCAGTTCAAGGAGAAATTCATGCAACAACGGGCGAGAGCGGCTCCTATCCAAAATGAAGGAGGAAACAATGACAACCCACGGTTGGTCACCGCTAAGCAATTCAAGGAGCTAGGACCACAGGAGTTTTTGGGAAAGCCAAAACCGGTAGTTTAAGAGAGAGCATTTTTTTTTCGTGACGAGGAACCTGAATAAAATTATCACGGGTATGTTAGTCATAAACTCTTGCGAAGTCTATACCGTGTTAGATACCGGTTCTACTCACTCTTTTATTTCACCTAGTTGTGTTCAATGTTTGAACTTAACTCCGGAGAAGTTAGACTTTGATATATCTGTTTAAAATCAGTTGGGAGAAACCTTTGTTACCTCTACGATTTATAAATCTTGTTCAAATCAACAGTTTCACGTTACCTGTTGATCTTATCTCTTTGAAAATACTTGCATTGATGTGATTTTTGGAAACGATTGGTTAACTGCTTATCATATTTTTCGTAAGGTTGTTAGCTTTCATATTCCTAACCAACCTATTATGCGAATTTAAGTAACCAAACCACTAAAGTCAATCATTGTTATATCAAGCCATAAGTAAAGAACCCTGAGCCTTTCGCTGATAACTTCCTTATGTGGAATGCACCGAAGCCAGACTTTCCGTAGGAGACGTTGTGAATGACGATGGCAAGTTGATAGGTATCAATGTGACGTGTTATCCAAGTCTTGGATGAGGGTCACAGTTTTGAATGATATTTCTATTGTTAATAAATTTCTTGACGTATTCTTGAAGACTTCCTAGCCTACCCCAGAGCGTAAAATTGAATTTTGTATTGACCCCAGTACAAAACCCATTTCTTAAACCCTCAAATATTTCTTCAACTAAAACGAACGTATTATGCGCCAAAGACGTTGGCTCGAGCTGTTGAAGATTACGATCGTACCATTCAATAACATCGTGGAAAAGCAAACGTGGTAGCTGACGCGTTGTGTAGAAGATCGTATACGGTTACAATTGCGAATATACGAACCCACGTGAAGATAACGAATATACGATTAAAATCGACTTTAATCGATAAAGTTAAAGCCGCTCAAGCTACATACTCAGAGCTGATAAATGTGAAGAAGAAGGTTCAAGAGGGCGTTATTCTAGAAGCAAGAATCGACGAAGAGAGGAAATCTCAACTCTCGATTTAATTGGCCCATTTGAAATCATCGATGAAGTAGGAACTGTGGCCTATAGACTCATTTTACCGCCAAGTATGTTGCGTGTTCAGAACATTTTTTTTACGTATCGATGTTACGTAAATATGTGGACGACCCGAACCACATTATTAATTTAGAACCGGACGAGATAGCGAAAGATTTAACGTATGAGGAGATACGTGTTAACATCTTGGATAAGAAGGATCATATTCGATGCTTAAAGGTTATACCTCAAGAGTTAGAATTTGAAGTGAAGTCAAGGTATCCTCACATGTTCGGCATACCAAGTACGTACGTAAATTTCGAGGGCAAAATTCCATAAGGAGGGGAGATTGTGAGACCCCAAATTTTATGAATAAATATTTAATTTTTCTCGAAATAATTTTTTTTATATTATGGTGTGAATTTGATATAATAGTTATGGGAAGTATTTATAAATTTTGCAAAGTATGCAAGTTGTCATATTATATTCGATTGGTCGGGGAATATTTTTTTTGTCGGGGAATATCCGTACGACGGTACAATCATTGGTGGACCCCACAACGAAATTATTGTCGGATTGAGAAAACGACAAAAATACTTTATGAAAATAACGGCGAAAGTTTTACCGTTAAAACTGTTGAACTACCCGGTAGTAAAAGTACAGTAATACGCGTGGTTGCATAGTAGCACACGGTATTGATTATTAATGCTTATGTGAGAAGTCACTCAGTTTGATTCAATTATTGTCAGTTAATAATATGAATTATTTAGCGATAATGACGTTTTGTTTTATTCGTATTATTAACGTAATAAAACAGAAACATCTTTTTATATAAAACAGAATACTTTATTAAAGTTATTCTATAAATAGAATATATTATATTTTATTTAAAAGATTTTTCTTTAAATATGGACCGTCAGATTAAAGTAATCAATCTGGACCGTTCATAGATTAGTTACTATGCATTCTATTTTTCTATAAATAGCAGCTCATTCCTTCATTATTTCTTACGAATTCACTGAACTCTAGAGAGAGAAACTATAGAGAGAGAGAGAAGAAGAGTATTCTGCTACTTAACTACTTCCTTATTTCAGCTCTTCTTTAAAACGGTAAGGGGTGTTATTCTTTCTTATTCATGAAGAGAACTGTTGTTATTCCATTTCTTATTATTCTGCTGGAATAACCTGTATACGCGGTCTACCCTATACTTGGTGACATTCTTCTATTATTCTGTTGGAACATCCTGTCTGTGTGTTTTACACCGGACCTGGTTCCGTTTTTATTATTATTCTGTTGGAACATCCTGTCTGTGTGTTTTACACCGGACCTGATTCCGTTTTTATTATTATTCTGTTGGAACATCCTGTCTGTGTGTTTTACACCGGACCTGGTTCCGTCTTTATTATTATTCTGTTGGAACATCCTGTCTGTGTGTTTTACACCGGACCTGGTTCCATTATTTATTATTCTGTCGGAATATCCTGTCTGTGCGTTTACGCCGGACCTGGTTCCATTATTTATTATTCTGTTGGAATAACCTGTCTGTGCGGTCTATCGCATGCATGGTGATTTCTTTTGTTATTCCATTCTTTATTGTACTCAGTTGGTTAAGTTTTGACTTCTATACTCCATGAAATTTGTGGAATATCCTTGATAATTGCGTTTCATCCAGTATCTTTTAATGAAAATATTCTTCTAAGCATTCTTGAATTTTACTCCAACAAGCAGTATCATGTTGACAATTTGGACGTTATTAATTCTTGGATAAATTAATTCTTGAACTTGTTTTATTGAATTCTTATATCATTGTCATCATCCTCATGTTTATAAAATGTTGAAAGTCATCTGTGGCATGTAGTGCATAGATGGACTTGGTATGATTATGACCAGGGATTATTCGGTATAATCATGACCGTAATGTTACAAATGATGTGGTAAAAGTCATCATTGGCCCGTAGTGCATTGATGGACAGTTGTTGGCATGATCATGACCATTAATGAATACACGAATATCCTTGGCCGTAGTGCAGGGGTGATTCGATGATGTGGATTATTTTATTAAGCTGAGTCCCAGCGATAACAGTGTTGAAAAACCTTTTAAATCATAAAAGATAGTAGAGTTTATTTTCTACTTGACTCTTTTAATGGATTGCTTGTTCCGCTGCAGTTAAACTTGATGTCTATTATATTTTATCAGTTTAACATTGTTGAAGACTAATGATAATTTATTCTGCATTATCTTAGTCATAATATTTCTTACTGGGCTAGTTGAGCTCACCATTTCTTTCACTGTTCTCTTCAGGAAATGAGAACGTAGCTGGGGCAAGTCGGGGAACGGAGTGATGGTCCGAATGATAGTATTAGTTAGTAGTCCTCACTATTCTATTTAATAGTGTGTTAATAAATGTAATGAGGACTCCTTTTGAGTATGAATACTCTCTAGAAGATAATATTTGTATTCAAACTCACAGTTTATGTTTTGTCGTATTGTACACGATAGTTGTATTAGTAAGTTGTATTTGTATTCTGTACCATGTATCTGACGACCCAAGATGGGTGATGTATACCTAATTTTGGGGGCGTCATAGTTGGTATCAGAGCTTAGGGATATGATCCTTGGCTAGGATGTGAGAATAGAACTAGGAGGGGAGTGACGGGGAATTCCTTCGCTAGTATGACCTACCTAAGTTTATTTGGTATTTAATTGGTAGGTCAAAGTATATGGATAATATGTTATATGTTAATTAACCCTTGTTTTGTTGCAGTATTTGCAAATGGCATCTAAAAATGTTGAGATAAACAATGAAGCACATGAGACCATTGAATCACCAACGATCAATGCTCAGGGTAATGTGCAACCAGAGGACAATAATCCTCATGAAAATAATAACACCGATGAAATGGTGAATGATGGGATGGTCAGAGACTTTATGCAATTCATGCAACAACAAAATAACTCTCGAACGGTCACCGCTAAGCAGTTCAAGGAGAAATTCATGCAACAACGGGCGAGAGCGGCTCCTATCCAAAATGAAGGAGGAAACAATGACAACCCACGGTTGGTCACCGCTAAGCAATTCAAGGAGCTAGGACCACAGGAGTTTTTGGGAAAGCCAAAACCGGTAGTTTAAGAGAGAGCATTTTTTTTTCGTGACGAGGAACCTGAATAAAATTATCACGGGTATGTTAGTCATAAACTCTTGCGAAGTCTATACCGTGTTAGATACCGGTTCTACTCACTCTTTTATTTCACCTAGTTGTGTTCAATGTTTGAACTTAACTCCGGAGAAGTTAGACTTTGATATATCTGTTTAAAATCAGTTGGGAGAAACCTTTGTTACCTCTACGATTTATAAATCTTGTTCAAATCAACAGTTTCACGTTACCTGTTGATCTTATCTCTTTGAAAATACTTGCATTGATGTGATTTTTGGAAACGATTGGTTAACTGCTTATCATATTTTTCGTAAGGTTGTTAGCTTTCATATTCCTAACCAACCTATTATGCGAATTTAAGTAACCAAACCACTAAAGTCAATCATTTTTATATCAAGCCATAAGTAAAGAACCCTGAGCCTTTCGCTGATAACTTCCTTATGTGGAATGCACCGAAGCCAGACTTTCCGTAGGAGACGTTGTGAATGACGATGGCAAGTTGATAGGTATCAATGTGACGTGTTATCCAAGTCTTGGATGAGGGTCACAGTTTTGAATGATATTTCTATTGTTAATAAATTTCTTGACGTATTCTTGAAGACTTCCTAGCCTACCCCAGAGCGTAAAATTGAATTTTGGATTGACCCCAGTACAAAACCCATTTCTTAAACCCTCAAATATTTCTTCAACTAAAACGAACGTATTATGCGCCAAAGACGTTGGCTCGAGCTGTTGAAGATTACGATCGTACCATTCAATAACATCGTGGAAAAGCAAACGTGGTAGCTGACGCGTTGTGTAGAAGATCGTATACGGTTACAATTGCGAATATACGAACCCACGTGAAGATAACGAATATACGATTAAAATCGACTTTAATCGATAAAGTTAAAGCCGCTCAAGCTACATACTCAGAGCTGATAAATGTGAAGAAGAAGGTTCAAGAGGGCGTTATTCTAGAAGCAAGAATCGACGAAGAGAGGAAATCTCAACTCTCGATTTAATTGGCCCATTTGAAATCATCGATGAAGTAGGAACTGTGGCCTATAGACTCATTTTACCGCCAAGTATGTTGCGTGTTCAGAACATTTTTTTTACGTATCGATGTTACGTAAATATGTGGACGACCCGAACCACATTATTAATTTAGAACCGGACGAGATAGCGAAAGATTTAACGTATGAGGAGATACGTGTTAACATCTTGGATAAGAAGGATCATATTCGATGCTTAAAGGTTATACCTCAAGAGTTAGAATTTGAAGTGAAGTCAAGGTATCCTCACATGTTCGGCATACCAAGTACGTACGTAAATTTCGAGGGCAAAATTCCATAAGGAGGGGAGATTGTGAGACCCCAAATTTTATGAATAAATATTTAATTTTTCTCGAAATAATTTTTTTTATATTATGGTGTGAATTTGATATAATAGTTATGGGAAGTATTTATAAATTTTGCAAAGTATGCAAGTTGTCATATTATATTCGATTGGTCGGGGAATATTTTTTTTGTCGGGGAATATCCGTACGACGGTACAATCATTGGTGGACCCCACAACAAAATTATTGTCGGATTGAGAAAACGACAAAAATACTTTATGAAAATAACGGCGAAAGTTTTACCGTTAAAACTGTTGAACTACCCGGTAGTAAAAGTACAGTAATACGCGTGGTTGCATAGTAGCACACGGTATTGATTATTAATGCTTATGTGAGAAGTCACTCAGTTTGATTCAATTATTGTCAGTTAATAATATGAATTATTTAGCGATAATGACGTTTTGTTTTATTCGTATTATTAACGTAATAAAACAGAAACATCTTTTTATATAAAACAGAATACTTTATTAAAGTTATTCTATAAATAGAATATATTATATTTTATTTAAAAGATTTTTTTTAAATATGGACCGTCAGATTAAAGTAATCAATCTGGACCGTTCATAGATTAGTTACTATGCATTCTATTTTTCTATAAATAGCAGCTCATTCCTTCATTATTTCTTACGAATTCACTGAACTCTAGAGAGAGAAACTATAGAGAGAGAGAGAAGAAGAGTATTCTGCTACTTAACTACTTCCTTATTTCAGCTCTTCTTTAAAACGGTAAGGGGTGTTATTCTTTCTTATTCATGAAGAGAACTGTTGTTATTCCATTTCTTATTATTCTGCTGGAATAACCTGTATACGCGGTCTACCCTATACTTGGTGACATTCTTCTATTATTCTGTTGGAACATCCTGTCTGTGTGTTTTACACCGGACCTGGTTCCGTTTTTATTATTATTCTGTTGGAACATCCTGTCTGTGTGTTTTACACCGGACCTGATTCCGTTTTTATTATTATTCTGTTGGAACATCCTGTCTGTGTGTTTTACACCGGACCTGGTTCCGTCTTTATTATTATTCTGTTGGAACATCCTGTCTGTGTGTTTTACACCGGACCTGGTTCCATTATTTATTATTCTGTCGGAATATCCTGTCTGTGCGTTTACGCCGGACCTGGTTCCATTATTTATTATTCTGTTGGAATAACCTGTCTGTGCGGTCTATCGCATGCATGGTGATTTCTTTTGTTATTCCATTCTTTATTGTACTCAGTTGGTTAAGTTTTGACTTCTATACTCCATGAAATTTGTGGAATATCCTTGATAATTGCGTTTCATCCAGTATCTTTTAATGAAAATATTCTTCTAAGCATTCTTGAATTTTACTCCAACAAGCAGTATCATGTTGACAATTTGGACGTTATTAATTCTTGGATAAATTAATTCTTGAACTTGTTTTATTGAATTCTTATATCATTGTCATCATCCTCATGTTTATAAAATGTTGAAAGTCATCTGTGGCATGTAGTGCATAGATGGACTTGGTATGATTATGACCAGGGATTATTCGGTATAATCATGACCGTAATGTTACAAATGATGTGGTAAAAGTCATCATTGGCCCGTAGTGCATTGATGGACAGTTGTTGGCATGATCATGACCATTAATGAATACACGAATATCCTTGGCTGTAGTGCAGGGGTGATTCGATGATGTGGATTATTTTATTAAGCTGAGTCCCAGCGATAACAGTGTTGAAAAACCTTTTAAATCATAAAAGATAGTAGAGTTTATTTTCTACTTGACTCTTTTAATGGATTGCTTGTTCCGCTGCAGTTAAACTTGATGTCTATTATATTTTATCAGTTTAACATTGTTGAAGACTAATGATAATTTATTCTGCATTATCTTAGTCATAATATTTCTTACTGGGCTAGTTGAGCTCACCATTTCTTTCACTGTTCTCTTCAGGAAATGAGAACGTAGCTGGGGCAAGTCGGGGAACGGAGTGATGGTCCGAATGATAGTATTAGTTAGTAGTCCTCACTATTCTATTTAATAGTGTGTTAATAAATGTAATGAGGACTCCTTTTGAGTATGAATACTCTCTAGAAGATAATATTTGTATTCAAACTCACAGTTTATGTTTTGTCGTATTGTACACGATAGTTGTATTAGTAAGTTGTATTTGTATTCTGTACCATGTATCTGACGACCCAAGATGGGTGATGTATACCTAATTTTGGGGGCGTCATAGTTGGTATCAGAGCTTAGGGATATGATCCTTGGCTAGGATGTGAGAATAGAACTAGGAGGGGAGTGACGGGGAATTCCTTCGCTAGTATGACCTACCTAAGTTTATTTGGTATTTAATTGGTAGGTCAAAGTATATGGATAATATGTTATATGTTAATTAACCCTTGTTTTGTTGCAGTATTTGCAAATGGCATCTAAAAATGTTGAGATAAACAATGAAGCACATGAGACCATTGAATCACCAACGATCAATGCTCAGGGTAATGTGCAACCAGAGGACAATAATCCTCATGAAAATAATAACACCGATGAAATGGTGAATGATGGGATGGTCAGAGACTTTATGCAATTCATGCAACAACAAAATAACTCTCGAACGGTCACCGCTAAGCAGTTCAAGGAGAAATTCATGCAACAACGGGCGAGAGCGGCTCCTATCCAAAATGAAGGAGGAAACAATGACAACCCACGGTTGGTCACCGCTAAGCAATTCAAGGAGCTAGGACCACAGGAGTTTTTGGGAAAGCCAAAACCGGTAGTTTAAGAGAGAGCATTTTTTTTTCGTGACGAGGAACCTGAATAAAATTATCACGGGTATGTTAGTCATAAACTCTTGCGAAGTCTATACCGTGTTAGATACCGGTTCTACTCACTCTTTTATTTCACCTAGTTGTGTTCAATGTTTGAACTTAACTCCGGAGAAGTTAGACTTTGATATATCTGTTTAAAATCAGTTGGGAGAAACCTTTGTTACCTCTACGATTTATAAATCTTGTTCAAATCAACAGTTTCACGTTACCTGTTGATCTTATCTCTTTGAAAATACTTGCATTGATGTGATTTTTGGAAACGATTGGTTAACTGCTTATCATATTTTTCGTAAGGTTGTTAGCTTTCATATTCCTAACCAACCTATTATGCGAATTTAAGTAACCAAACCACTAAAGTCAATCATTGTTATATCAAGCCATAAGTAAAGAACCCTGAGCCTTTCGCTGATAACTTCCTTATGTGGAATGCACCGAAGCCAGACTTTCCGTAGGAGACGTTGTGAATGACGATGGCAAGTTGATAGGTATCAATGTGACGTGTTATCCAAGTCTTGGATGAGGGTCACAGTTTTGAATGATATTTCTATTGTTAATAAATTTCTTGACGTATTCTTGAAGACTTCCTAGCCTACCCCAGAGCGTAAAATTGAATTTTGTATTGACCCCAGTACAAAACCCATTTCTTAAACCCTCAAATATTTCTTCAACTAAAACGAACGTATTACGCGCCAAAGACGTTGGCTCGAGCTGTTGAAGATTACGATCGTACCATTCAATAACATCGTGGAAAAGCAAACGTGGTAGCTGACGCGTTGTGTAGAAGATCGTATACGGTTACAATTGCGAATATACGAACCCACGTGAAGATAACGAATATACGATTAAAATCGACTTTAATCGATAAAGTTAAAGCCGCTCAAGCTACATACTCAGAGCTGATAAATGTGAAGAAGAAGGTTCAAGAGGGCGTTATTCTAGAAGCAAGAATCGACGAAGAGAGGAAATCTCAACTCTCGATTTAATTGGCCCATTTGAAATCATCGATGAAGTAGGAACTGTGGCCTATAGACTCATTTTACCGCCAAGTATGTTGCGTGTTCAGAACATTTTTTTTACGTATCGATGTTACGTAAATATGTGGACGACCCGAACCACATTATTAATTTAGAACCGGACGAGATAGCGAAAGATTTAACGTATGAGGAGATACGTGTTAACATCTTGGATAAGAAGGATCATATTCGATGCTTAAAGGTTATACCTCAAGAGTTAGAATTTGAAGTGAAGTCAAGGTATCCTCACATGTTCGGCATACCAAGTACGTACGTAAATTTCGAGGGCAAAATTCCATAAGGAGGGGAGATTGTGAGACCCCAAATTTTATGAATAAATATTTAATTTTTCTCGAAATAATTTTTTTTATATTATGGTGTGAATTTGATATAATAGTTATGGGAAGTATTTATAAATTTTGCAAAGTATGCAAGTTGTCATATTATATTCGATTGGTCGGGGAATATTCTTTTTGTCGGGGAATATCCGTACGACGGTACAATCATTGGTGGACCCCACAACGAAATTATTGTCGGATTGAGAAAACGACAAAAATACTTTATGAAAATAACGGCGAAAGTTTTACCGTTAAAACTGTTGAACTACCCGGTAGTAAAAGTACAGTAATACGCGTGATTGCATAGTAGCACACGGTATTGATTATTAATGCTTATGTGAGAAGTCACTCAGTTTGATTCAATTATTGTCAGTTAATAATATGAATTATTTAGCGATAATGACGTTTTGTTTTATTCGTATTATTAACGTAATAAAACAGAAACATCTTTTTATATAAAACAGAATACTTTATTAAAGTTATTCTATAAATAGAATATATTATATTTTATTTAAAAGATTTTTCTTTAAATATGGACCGTCAGATTAAAGTAATCAATCTGGACCGTTCATAGATTAGTTACTATGCATTCTATTTTTCTATAAATAGCAGCTCATTCCTTCATTATTTCTTACGAATTCACTGAACTCTAGAGAGAGAAACTATAGAGAGAGAGAGAAGAAGAGTATTCTGCTACTTAACTACTTCCTTATTTCAGCTCTTCTTTAAAACGGTAAGGGGTGTTATTCTTTCTTATTCATGAAGAGAACTGTTGTTATTCCATTTCTTATTATTCTGTTGGAATAACCTGTATACGCGGTCTACCCTATACTTGGTGACATTCTTCTATTATTCTGTTGGAACATCCTGTCTGTGTGTTTTACACCGGACCTGGTTCCGTTTTTATTATTATTCTGTTGGAACATCCTGTCTGTGTGTTTTACACCGGACCTGGTTCCGTTTTTATTATTATTCTGTTGGAACATCCTGTCTGTGTGTTTTACACTGGACCTGGTTCCGTCTTTATTATTATTCTGTTGGAACATCATGTCTGTGTGTTTTACACCGGACCTGGTTCCATTATTTATTATTCTGTCGGAATATCCTGTCTGTGCGTTTACGCCGGACCTGGTTCCATTATTTATTATTCTGTTGGAATAACCTGTCTGTGCGGTCTATCGCATGCATGGTGATTTCTTTTGTTATTCCATTCTTTATTGTACTCAGTTGGTTAAGTTTTGACTTCTATACTCCATGAAATTTGTGGAATATCCTTGATAATTGCGTTTCATCCAGTATCTTTTCATGAAAATATTCTTCTAAGCATTCTTGAATTTTACTCCACAAAGCAGTATCATGTTGACAATTTGGACGTTATTAATTCTTGGATAAATTAATTCTTGAACTTGCTTTATTGAATTCTTATATCATTGTCATCATCCTCATGTTTATAAAATGTTAAAAGTCATCTGTGGCATGTAGTGCATAGATGGACTTGGTATGATTATGACCAGGGATTATTCGGTATAATCATGACCGTAATGTTACAAATGATGTGGTAAAAGTCATCATTGGCCCGTAGTGCATTGATGGACAGTTGTTGGCATGATCATGACCATTAATGAATACACGAATATCCTTGGCCGTAGTGCAGGGGTGATTCGATGATGTGGATTATTTTATTAAGCTGAGTCCCAGCGATAACAGTGTTGAAAAACCTTTTAAATCATAAAAGATAGTAGAGTTTATTTTCTACTTGACTCTTTTAATGGATTGCTTGTTCCGCTGCAGTTAAACTTGATGTTTATTATATTTTATCAGTTTAACATTGTTGAAGACTAATGATAATTTATTCTGCATTATCTTAGTCATAATATTTATCACCCTTTCTTTCACTGTTCTCTTCAGGAAATGAGAACGTAGCTGGGACAAGTCGGGGAACGGAGTGATGGTCCGAATGATAGTATTAGTTAGTAGTCCTCACTATTCTATGTAATAGTGTGTTAATAAATGTAATGAGGACTCCTTTTGAGTATGAATACTCTCTAGAAGATAATATTTGTATTCAAACTCACAGTTTATATGTTTTGTCGTATTGTACACGATAGTTGTATTAGTAAGTTGTATTTGTATTCTGTACCATGTATCTGACGACCCAAGATGGGTGATATATACCTAATTTTGGGGGCGTCATAATAGGCTGATCACCTAGACGTGCTCGTAAGATATGTCGGACTTACGGAATTGGTGTCAGGTTATCCTTTTCAAAGAAAGAATGAAATACTCAAGGTATTAGACCGATATTGATTTTTAATGAATATTGTTCCTTGCAAAATGTTTTGAAGAAAAAGAAGTGTTATTTTAAATTATCAATAGTACTTCATAACTATTGTTCAGTTATTGAAGATATACGATTCCTATGTTTCAAGCATGTTGTTTATTAGAATTGTCATACTTGATGAGCTAGTTATGCTCATTCTTGCTTGAACCATATGAATGCAGCTAAGACCGAACGGACTGAAGGATCTAGAAAAGATAAAGGGAAGGCCAAGGCCAACCAATAGGTTGCCTTTGTAATAGATTAGTATATATGTTGTAATTACTTATTATTATGACAAGTACTCATGTAATGGTTATAAAGAACCTGGGAATGGTAATATTATTTTGGAATATACATAAGACATTTTCACTCTTTTGAAGTATTTAAATTGAATGATTGTGTGAACTGTAGCACCGTGTAGCTCCATATGTCGGGTTGGAAGATACCCAGATTTGGGGGTGTCACAGGTTGGTATCAAAGCCTTAGGTTATAAAACTTAAGGGGGGAAAAGAACCTTAAGTCATAACCTTAAGAAAAGTTAAAGAAGTTAAAGATGAAGTTAACCCTAAAAATGCATTAAATGTGATATGTGTTTTGATTATTCTACTGACGTGTACTAATCAAACTAAATTATTTTGTTGTAGATGTCAGGAGAAAATGAAATGTATAGGGATATACATGTCGTAAGTGAAGAGTCGGTGAATCAAATAGAGATATTACCGAACCCTATAGTAGAAGAGTCGAAAGTGGTGATAGTTGAGTCTTGAGACTCTGAAAGCCTAGACCTTATGTCCATGTTTGATGGCATGTCGGAGGAGGAGGTAGAGGTGGCATCTTTCAACCCCGTAACACCTGAAGAGGAGGTGGCTCCTGGGGAGGCAATGAAAACATTGTTTATGGCCTTATTGGATAGAAACATCCAGCTTGGAAAGGAGGTTAGGGAACTGAAGGAAGAGGTCTAGGAAATCCTTGAAGATAAGAAAAGCATGGAGTCCATGTGGAATGAGAAGCATGATGAAAGAGTTTTAGCAAAGGACAAGGTCCATGAGCTAAAACAAGAGACCTTTAAGCTCAGGCAGGAGCTAAAGGTCAAGAAGCAGAAGATAGTGAGGATGTTCTATATACATAGAAGTTCTCATGCGGATTTCCAGCAGCAGGTAGCTGGGTATCAAATAGAAGCAGGGCAGACTTGGCATACTATTAGTATTATTGTCGATCTTGCCAATGCGGATTTTTAGAATGCCATAAGGCAGATATAGACTAGTTAGTAACTAGAGTAAAGTTAGATATGTATATGTGATGTATCTAGTAGTGATGTAAAAACCTCTTTTGTATATCAAAGGGTAGCCTTCTATAAATCCCAATTTTTGGAAAGCAATTGCGGGATAGTAATGTAATCAGCTAAGGATGTGTAATGAACGAACAATGTAGTATTATACTATAAGCAAGCAAATAAATATAAGCCTTTTTATGGAACATATTGTGCAATGAGTTGAAGTTATTGTTTAATAATGAATAATAACTAACAAACAAGAAAGAAGTAATAATGACGTGTTGTTTATCTTAACAGCAAAATGCCACCAAAAAGGAGACAAAGAAATCAAGATGCTAACATAAATCAATCGAAGGGAGGTCCGGTTAACCCGATGTAAGAGTTCGTTAACTTGTTAATGGCTGCTTTTAATAGGAATGGGGCTAATATACCCGTAAATCCTGTAGTAGTACGAGCTACTACTTTTAAGGATTTTAAGAGTGTCGGTCCGCCAGAGTTCAAAGGAACTACGGACCCCATAGAAGTCCAAACTTGGGTGAAGGAAATAGAGAAGGCATTTGTAATTGCAAATGTCAATGAGGGGCAAAAGGTTGATTTTGCCACTTATATGATGAAGGGGGAGGCCAATTTCTGGTAGGAGGTGAACCAGGCTAGGGCTGGATAGAAAATCTTACGTGAACACGGTTCAAGGAGATTTTCTTCGAGATCTACTTTCGTACGAGTATGTAGAGGAGGATGGAAAAGTGGTTTCTGGAGTTGAAACAAGGGAAAATGATGGTTCCCTAATACGTTGCCAAATTAAATGAATTGGCATGGTTTGCTCCACATCAGGTGGACACCGAGGTGAGGAAGGCTAGAAGGTTTGAGCAGGGATTGAAACCCTGGCTCTATAGCCATATTTCTGTGTTCCAAAGTAATTCTTTTGGGACCATACTAGAGAATGAATTAATTGCTGAAGGTGGTAACGAGGCTCTAAGCCAATACCATAAGGAGACGAAGAACAAGATTAAGGTAGATGGGGGAGTAAAGACCGAGGGAGCCAGCGGGAGTGGCAAAGGCCAGAAGAGGAAGGGATTTAACTCTGGAAATATGAAGCAAGGGGATCCTAAGAAAAGGATGGAGGCGTGCAAGAACTGTAGGAAGACTCACTTAGGAGTCTGTCTTAAGGGGAACGTCGTATGTTACAACTGTGGACATGTGGGACATATTTTGCCTAACTGTCCAAGTCTGAAGAAAAACCATGGATGTTTTGTGTGTGGATCAATTGATCACATGGTGAAAAACTTCCCAAAGAAGAGGACTGAAGGGAATAAGGGCGCTAATAGCGGTTAGTTAGCTATTGGTGGTCCAGCGCAGACGGGTAGGCCGATGGCCCGCACCTTTAACATGACAGTCCAAGATATAGTTGCATCAGGGGATGTAGTTGTAGGTATTATCCCAATTAACGACATAAATGCAAACGTGTTATTTGACCCGGGTGCTCCTTGTTCTTTCATAGCATGTGATTTTACTAGACGTTTAGGATTACTTCCCGAAAGATTATTTGTACCTTTGAATATCAAGGTAGCGAACGAATAAATAATTCCTGTTGAAAATATTCATAGGAGTTGTTGTGTAGATATACGAGGTTATAAATTATCGGTAGATTTGATACCGATAAAGTTGGGAGAGTTCGATGTAATTCTCGGGATAGATTGGTTGTTTAACTATGGTGCAATAATAGATTGCCAAAAGAAATGTGTAAACATTAGAATGTTGAGTCAGCCTCATATAATGTTTTACGGTAATAAATCGATGGGTCGTTCGTGTTGTCTTACTATGACACAAGCTAGGAAATTGTTGAGGAAGGGATGTGTAGGTTTCTTATTCCATGTTGTTGATACCCAGAGAGTGAGAGCAATGATGGAACAAATACCTATATTGAAAGAATTTGCGGATGTTTTTCCAAGTGAATTGTCGGGTCTTCCACCGGATAGGGAGACCAAATTCGTAATAGACATTATGCCAGGAGCGTCACCAGTTTCCAGAGCACCGTATCATATGGAGCCAGTGGAGATGAAGGACTTGATGGTGCAGTTACAAGAACTGTTGGATAGGAAGTACATTCAATCGAGTGTTTCGCCTTGGGAGCACCGGTACTATTTGTGAAGAAGAAGGACGGATCGTTAAGACTTTGTATTGACTATCGAGAGTTAAACAAGTTAACGATAAAGAATAAATACCCATTTCCTATGATCCATGATCTTTTTGATCAGTTGAAAGGGGAAAAATATTTTTCTAAGATTGATTTGTGAACGGGTTATCATCAGTTGAAGGTTAGAAGTGAGGATGTACCTAAGACGGCATTGAGGACTCGTTACGGCCATTATGAATTTCTGGTGATGTCATTTGGGTTGACTAACGCACCAGCTGCATTTATGGATATGATGAACAGAGTGTTCAAACAATACTTGGACAAGTTCGTCGTTGTGTTTATCGATGATATTCCAGTCTATTCTAAGACGCCAGAAGATCATGCTGAACATTTAAGAGTAGTGCTAGAGACACTAAGGAAGGAGAAGTTGTATGCAAAATTCACTAAGTGTGAATTTTGGCTGGAATGTGTACAGTTTTTGGGTCATGTTATCGACCGTGAGGGGATTTCAGTAGACCCAGTGAAGGTTGAAGCAGTAATGAGTTGGGAACAGAGGTGCGGAGTTTCTTACGATTAGCGAGATACTATCGGAGATTTATCAAAGATTTTTCGAAGATAGCTACTCCGTTGACTAACCTGACAAAGAAGACGGTGAAGTACGTGTGGACTGAGAAATGTGAAGACAGTTTCCAAGAACTGAAGAAGAAATTGTGTGGAGCACCTGTATTGTCTTTACCTTACGATACAGGAAATTTTGTAGTTTATAGCGATGCTTTGCATAGAGGACTTGGTTGTGTGCTCATGTAGCATAACAAGGTCATTGTGTATGCATCTCGATAATTGAAATATTATGAGAAAGTTTATCCTACTCATGATTTTGAAATGGCGACAGTAGTTTTTGCCTTGAAGATATGGAGGCATTACTTATACGGGGAAAGATGTGAGATATACACGGACCATAAGAGTCTAAAATATATCTTCACACAAAAGGAGTTGAATATGAGACAAAGGAGATGGCTGGAGTTGATAAAACATTACGACTGTGAAATCCTGTATCACCTTGGAAAAGCTAATGTAGTGGTTGATGCCTTAAGTAGGAAGGGTCGAAAAAAAGTTTTTATGTTAACAGCTCAAACTGAGTTAATAACAGAGATGGCTAGAATGGAATTAGAGGTGAAATTACCGAGTGAGTCGGGTTAGTGTTTATTTACAACAGAGATTCAATCTACCATTATAGAGAGAGTCAAGGAGGTGCAACTCCGAACTGAGGAGTGTGACCAGATGAAGAAGCAGTTAACCGATGAAAAGGATTTGAAGTATAGTCTTGATAATGAGGGATTATTAAGATTTGAAGGAAGAATTTGGGTTCCAAATGAGATGGAATTAAAGGAGCAAGTGTTACAAGAAGCTCATAGTTCGAGGTACTTGATTCATCCTGGAAGTACTAAGATGTATCAAGACCTTTGACAATGTTTTTGGTGGCCAAACAAGAAGAGAGAAATAGCCGAGTATGTGAGTAGGTGCTTGACTTGTCAAAAGGTTAAGGCCAAACATCAACGACCAAGTGGCTTGTTACAGTCATTGGAGATTTTAGAGTGGAAGTGGGAGCATAACACGATGGACTTTGTAGTGGGACTTCCAATTACTCAGAAAGGGTATGATGTAATTTGGGTAATAGGGGACTGGTTAACGAAGTCGACTCACTTTTTGCCAATACGGATTAAGTATAACTTAGACCAGTTAGCTAAACTTTATGTTAAGGAAGTCATTTCAAGACATGGAGTATCAGTTTCAATTGTGTCAGATCGTGATCCACGATTCACGTCGAGCTTTTGGAGGGGTCTGCAAGAATAGATGGGAATGCAACTAAAGTTGAGTACGGCTTATCATCCACAAACTGATGGGCAGAGCGAAAGAATAATTCAGACGCTAGAAGATATGTTGAGATCTTACATAATTGATTTCAAGGGTAGTTGGGATGATCATCTACCACTAGTAGAGTTTGCGTATAACAATAATTATCATGCGAGCATAGGCATGCCGCCTTACGAAGCTCTACGCGAAAGGAAATGTAGAGCACTATTGTGTTGGAATGAAGTGGGAGAACACAGAATGCTAGGACCAAAATTGGTGAAACAGAAAGTGGACATAGTCAAGTTGATACGGATGCGTCTCATCGCAGCTTAAGACAAACAAAAGAAATATGCGGATTCGCATCGAGTGGATAGAGAATTTGAAGTAGGTTCGTATGTATTTCTAAATGAATCTCCCTGGAAAGGAAAGATACGCTTTGGAAACAAGGGAAAGTTAAGCCCAAGGTTTATAGGACCTTTTGAGGTATTAAAACGGGTAGGAGAGGTAGCTAACATATTAGCATAACCTCCAGGCCTAGAACGAATACATAACGTGTTTCATGTTTCTGGGTTACGTCCTTATAAGCCGGATTATAAGCACGTAATAGAGTATGAGCCTATTCATATCAAGAAGGACTTAGCGTACGAAGAAGTGCCTATTCAAATCATTGATAGAAAGGAGCAAGTTCTGCGGAACAAAGTTATACCTTCGGTAAAGGTGTTATGGAAGAACCACGATGCCGAAGAAGCAGCGTGAAAACTTGAAGAAAAGATAAAGAAGAATTACCCTCAGCTATTTGTTTAATGTAAGACGAGATTCTGGGGATAGAATCCTTATAAGGGGGAAATGATGTAACGGCCGAGAAATTCTAATTTATTATAAACTAATTTTATTTAATTAAATAATGAATAAAATTATATTAAATATTATTATTATGTGTTAGTAAGATGAAGGTTGTTCTATAACCTAATTATATCAGAATGTCGTAGTATTTTGGATACGTGAAGAAATTAAAGTGTTTGAATTTCCAAGACAAAAATTAATGCTTTCCGAAAAATACTATTCACGTTTTTTTGCTTAGGAATTTTTTTTGAACTTCAGAGAAATACGTAATGATAGAATATCAAGGGAAGATGGTTTATGTAATAATAATTCACGTATGGCAAACGTAGTTTTTCGCCTGCGGACTTAATTCGAGAATGTTAGGGAACGTGAAATGTTAATGAGTTAAAAGGTAACCGTATAATAGCATATATTATACGAGATAATGAATATGAGTATAATACGAAATATTATACGAGTATGTATGAATGATGGTATGCCGTATATGTTGAATAAGCATACGAGAATAATACGTAGATTATACGTTATAAAGCTTTAAGCCTAATGTATTGGATATGTAAGATTTGGTAGGAATTAAGCAAGCCCAAGTGTAGGAATGGTTAAAGTCCAATTGGAATTAATGTACAAGCCCAGTGTTTATTAAATCAAGCCCAAAGCATAAGTTAAGGTTAATTAAACCTAAAGCCCAAAGTAAGAACCGGATCCGTGGATTGACCCAATGGGTAGGAGTGACCCATGGGGCAACCCATGTGGGCCCCATTATCACATGGCACCATCTTGGTGACCAAGTAAAGTGGTTTTACTTGGTGACCAAGGATGAATTGTAAGGAGGTGGGATGGCCTAAATGTCCATTATACCATCACTTTGGAATTTCTATATAAAGAAGAGTTGCTAGATCATTTGTGTCTTGTAATTTTTCACCAACAACTTATAACTTATTTGCTAGAGAGAAAAAGCAAGAAAGCTAGTTTTTGTATTTCAAGTAGAAAAGAAGAACAACCAAGTTCGATCAACAAGGGTAAGCACCTTTAGACCATTAGTCTTCCCTCTTTTCAATATTAGTTTGTTAGAGAAGTGTGGATTGATAGAACATGTATGTTAAGAAGTGATAAGAATGATAATCAATGGACTTAAACTGTAATAAGTTATGTGTAATGAAATTCATACTTATATAAAGTTATGAACTAATGAAGAACATGTAAGAATTTTTCATGTAAATGATTTAATGAAATATGTTTGGTTAGGATGTTAGTATGATGGAATGAATCCATTTTGGACAATGTAAAAATCTCAAGTAACGAAGTTATGGCAAAATTTACGAGATTAGACAATAATCGTCGAAATCGTTAAATTCTCGGAATTGAAGTCAAATTTAAACATTAAACTCGGAAATATTAGTTTTCGATGGAGAATAGTCTCAATTGGCATTCTAGAGTTACGGACTCGAAAATGACCAAATTCTTACTTAGAACGAAGAAATGAGCGTTGAACGTTCACGAACGTTTATCGGTTTTGTTAAAAGTGAACTAAAAGGTGAATTACATGTTAACAGATTCGAAAATATAAAATTCTTATATGAACACTTAGAACATATGATTTGTGAGCTAATGGCTTTTGAACGAGCCAATTTAGACTTAAAATGAACAATTTATGAGTCCGGGAAGTTCATTAAGCAAGAAGTCTGTCAAAATTTTTCTGAGGCTCAGGGTCCGTGCTGCAGCGTGACCCAGAGAAGTAAGGTCGGCGCTGCAGGGCCAGGCCAAACCCCAGTACACTGAGAACTGGTACCGCAGCGCGGCACAGAGAGGAAAGGGTGGCGCCGCAGCGCCGAGGCTGGGGCTTGTTCACTGCAAACCTATGCCGCAGCGCGAGTTGTGTATAAGAAGTTGGCGCCGTAGCACCAACACTAGAGAAGAGGCAGAGAAGAATGCCTAAGTGTATAAAGAAAGAAGGAGTTAATTAGTAATGAATTGATTACTTAATTGACTTGAAGTAACATCATTTAAGATACATAAAACCTTAAGAATGATGACTAAAAGTTGAGGAATGAATACGTAAACGTAAGAACAATGTAAGACGATAAACTGTTACCAATGATAAACAATCTAAAGCATGATTAGATTGAGAAGAAGGGTAAGATATAACAGTAACCTTACTTGATTATATATGACCTAATATGGTATGTTATGTGATCATGTATTGTAGAAACCTTAAAGACTCAAAAGGAATTTGTATTAACGATAGAAGACGCTAAAGGCAAGTATTCTGACCTTTGTCTAAATTCTTTGGACAAGCTTTATAATTCATGTACCTTACGCATGAATTGATGTATGATGAAGTCGAAGCCAATTCTTTCGGCTAGACTTAAGATGTTTTATAGATTTCTTATAATCTATTGAAATATTATCAAAGTTGTTAAGTTTTGGCAAAGTATTTTGGTATGGTTTTCCAAGGAAGACTGAGTATGCATAAACAAATGTTTTATCATCAAACGACAGGCACGTGAGGTTGCCAAACCTTAAACGTACATACGTTTAAAGAAAGTAGTGTTACACAACATAGAGTACTATAGGCTGATCTCTTAGACGTGCTCGTAAGATATGTCAGACTTACGGACTTGGTGTCGGGTTGTCTTTTTCAAAAAAAGAATGAAATGCTCAAGGTCTTGGACCGATATTGATTTTTAATTAATATTGTTCCTTGCGAAATGTTTTGAAGAAAAAGAAGTGCTATTTTAAATTATCAATAGTACTTCATAGCTATTGTTCAGTTATTGAAGATATACGATTCCTATGTTTTAAGCATGTTGTTTATTGGAATTATCATACTTGTTGAGCTAGTTATGCTCATTCTTGCTTGAACCATATGAATGCAGCTAAGACCGAACGAACTGAAGGATCCGAAAAAGATAAAGAGAAGGCCAAGGACAACCAATAGGTTGCCTTTGTAATAGATCAGTACATATGTTGTAATTACTTATTATTATTACAAGTACTCTTGTAATGGTTATAAAGAACCTGGGAATGGTAATATTATTTTGGAATATATATAAGACATTTTCACTCTTTTAAAGTATTTCAATTGAATGATTGTGTGAACTGTCGCACTATGTAGCACCATATGTCGGGTTGGAAGATACCCAGATTTAGGGGCGTCACATTTATTTTTGCATATTATAGGCATGTTTCAATTAAAAAAAATAGTTTCTTTTGTATAGAATGTTTGCATGAATCTAAGTAATGAATTGGTTTGAATTTAGCTCAGCCTATGATAAGATTGGTTTTGTTTGTTAACTTGAACAGTGTTGATAATTGATGATGAGTTCTAATTTTAATCATGATAATAATCTGAGCCTGTCCGAAACTTATGTAACTGGTTAGCACTTTAAGTTCTGTTTTAATCCACTTGGTTCAAGGGTTTCATAATTTATTTTTGAGGAAAAATCTTGGTTAAAATTTAGGGAAATTAGTGAACTGGCGGTAAAGGTTAGAATGACGTAAAAGCTTGAGTTTAGGGGAATCTATGGGGTATATATTACAAAAAAAGAAGAAGACAAAAATGATGAAAAAAATAAATAATAGAAATCCAGATAAAAAATGAATAAACATCGTGGCATGATTGTCTAGTTTTGTGGCCTTTGTTAGTTGAGTAAGTAAGCCCGAGGGGATTGTCTTTACACCTAGCGCCCTAAGGTCTTAATGGCTTGGGAGTCGTTGGTCAAAAGCTCGTTAAGGTAGCATTAAAAAGTCTAAGGGAATAAGACATTGCAAATCCATGAGAAAAATAAAAAAAATGAATAAAATATGAGAAAGAGCAAAAATGCCCTCGTGATTGAATAAAAGTAGAAATAAATCCTGTATTTACCCTTAGACATGGTAATTGCTTAGTTTTAATCGGAGTTATCGTGTTCACAAAAGTAATTGAATTGGAATTAAAATTTTCCTTCTAATAACTTTTTTATGTGATTTTCTTGAACTGTGGTTGGTTAGAATGGTTAACAAGAACACACGCACAACATGGGTGATGACAGGTTTGGATTGACTAACTGGTTAGAGTTATGGACTTTGACTTGATTGGTTTTGTTTGTTTGAGTATCATTGGTATCTTTGAGGCCTGTTGTTATATATCATACTGATTTATTACTGGGTTCGTAGGTATATTAGGAAGTAGATCATGCATATGCATTCATGTAGTTGAGATAGGTTGTTTAGTTTTAGTTCTTTTGTGTTTTTGCTTAAGGACAAGCAAAGGTTTAAGTTTGGGGGTATTTGATGAGTGGATTTTATACCCATTAATTGAGTGCATTTGAGCTTAATTTTTTGAAAGTTTTTAAATGTTTATGTCTATTCATGCATGTTTTATGTTGTTTTGTAGGAATTGGGACAAAAGTTACTTGGATCGACGTTTGGGGTTGCCTGATTTGCATTTTCGGCTTGCCATTTACATAGCAGCCACTTCAGAGCCAATTTTTGAATTTCTCCTATCCTTATTTCAAAACACTCAAAGAATTAAAGTTGTAGATCTACATCTCCTCTTTCCTGAACATCTTGAATCATCGAAATCAAAGTTCAGACGAAGAAGTTATTGCTATTTTCCCAAACGACGTCAAAGTAGAAAATTTCCAAAAAAGGATGTCCGTCGGGGTGGACATTTTACTTACAAAAGTCCGTCGGGGCGGGGGTACAAGCCCAATAACAGAAGTCTAGCCCACCGAGGTGGGCCTATCAGTACAAAAAATTCCGCTATGGCGGGGGTACGCGCAGAAAAAGTAATTTTTATTAGAATTTTAGTTCAAGAAGGATTGGTTAGAGCTGATTGATTCAAGGACTTTCAGGAGGACTTAAAAACATATAAAGAGGCATATAAAAGGAGGAAAATTATAAGGATTCCATTAAATTAGATTAGAATAGATTAGGACAAAACCTGAGTTCTTATTAGTTTTTAGAGATTTGAAGTAACTTGGAAACCATTGAAGATCAAGAGCAGGAGCTTGAGGAAGATGGAGATTTGCTGACAGCATATTTATTCTTCACTATAATCTTATTTTTGTCTTTTAATGATTATTCAATTGTGGATTCTTGATTTTAATTCATTAATCATGAACTAAATCTTTTGTTTAAGATTACAGTGGAAATTATTGCATAGTTTATTTTTAGTATGCTTCTCTATTAATTATATAGTGTGATTATTCTTGGATTGTCTATTATTGTTTGTGTTTATTGCTTAATTGCCTAGCTAACAATTACCATGATAGTCTATATGAACTCGAGAGATGAAGTATAGATTTAGATTTGATCATAATAACATGTGATTGTGTTTTCTGCATGGCGTTAGAATTCATAATTTATGTATAGGATAGTGATATACATATTCATCGAATGTAATCTGATAGAGAACTTGTGCTTAAAATCCTCTTTAATTGTAATTCAAATAGAGATATAGTGAATTAGTCAATTAGGGTGTTCTTCTTAATTCTATCATCTGTGGATTTAAGTTGATTTGAGTATGATGCATTGAGAGATGGTCATATTTACTTATATGTTCTTGATTAACAATTCAGAATAGTGAGCATAATTGTTAAGAAGTGTATTAATTTAAGTGAAGCAATAAGTGAAGTTGTGGTCTTAAATCTCCATAATCTGATTTTTAATTAGTGGTAATTAGAATTAGTATAATTAAATAATTTATTTTCATAATCTTAAATTCATTTTTTAAATAAAATTAGTTTGATTAAGAGTTAGTATTTGGTAATTTGTATTAACAATTCCTCGTGAAAACGATACTCTACTTACACTTTATTACTTGTTGACCACGTATACTTGTGTGTTGTGCGTAATTAGATTTTACCCAATAATGTTCATAAACTCTAAAACTCTGGATCTACATGTTAATGAGTGGTTTATGTATGGATCTTGTGATGCCCCCAAATTCGGGTACTTGAAACTTGTATTCAGTGCTCCACGATAACTAACATTTAACATAATAAGATACAAAACTTAAATAAAGTTATTATATCAGAGTTTTACTATCATATGTATAACATAAAAACTGTCTATTACATAATATTTCAACTATTCCACAGCTTTTCCTTTCCTCTTATCCTTACCAGATCCTTTTATGCAATCTTAGTTAGCTAAAAACATTTATGACAAAGCAAGAATAAGCATTCAACTGCTTAGCAAGTAATATCATGCATAAATATCTTGACAATAAATAAATGTTTTCCTTGAAGCATGCTCTTACAGTGAAACTAAAGTGTAAAGCAATTTAGAATAAATCTTGAACCATTCATATTCTTGTAACAACATATTAACATTTGAATAGGCACTACAACAAAAAGGCTTATCAGCGACCGCACATCTGCGACAGCATATAGTCGCAGATGGGTATCAGCGACCGGATGCAGTTGCTAATCGTAGTCGCAGAAAATCTTGTCGCTAAAATGACATCAGCGACCAAGAATAGAGACCGCATTTCTAGCGACCGCAATCAGCGACCTCAGATGTCGCTATTCTGACTCATGCTGAGTCATGTGTCAGACGTGATGTGGCACACGTGTCAGCGACCGGTAATAGCGACCGCAGGCGGTTGCTGAAGTAGAAGCACCTTACTCGGTCGCTAATACTGTATCAGCGACCGCGTGCGGTCGCTGACTTTGTTTTTTTTTTTAAATATTTTTCCTGTTTTATTGATTTCCCAAAAATAACCTGCTTTGTACCTGCTTTTTATCCCAACACACAGCAGTATATATAAGCATCCATCCATCCATGATAACTACTATATGATAAACATCCATCCATACATATAGTCCAAAGAATGAATCTAAATCAACACAACACAATACAATCGTAAACATCCATATAATAGAATCGTAAACCAATACAGTCCAAAGATAAGTAGTTTAAAAGATTACAAGGCTTTAAAAATCTAAAAAACAAGTCTAACAAGGCTTTACAAATCTAACATGCATGACTGGTCTAGCTCTTCATAGATCATTCAAATTAGTACCCTGTAATTAACAAAAGAATAAAACATATATGTTACATGTGTTGATACTGCTATGACTTGGAGAAAGCTAAATAATAGACAATGTATGTAATGAAACATTAAAAGTACCTGGTCGCCACCCTGATGCTGTGATGTTGCTGCTTCCGCCACTGCCTTCGCCAAGTCATCAGGATTCAGAGAATGCAGATGCCCGCCCAGTATAAGAAGAAGATCACGATTTTGGCATATCGCTCTCACACAGTCAGCAGGAGTATGATAGGCTGGATGACCTGATGACTGTGTAGACTGTGTAGACTGGGTAGCAGAGCTGCCTGTGCCACTGATGGTCGGGCGTCATCTTTGTCCTTGGCCTTTAACATAATTTTTCTTCACGACGGACGCCCTCTCCCACAATTCTTGATCAATCGCCGGACGCGGGGTGCCTTCAAGATAGCGCTCGTTCATTAAGCCCTTATAAGTGTCCTGTCAGAAGGTCAACAAATAAATAGTTAAAAATAAATACGAAATGCTAAAAAACATGACTATAATATGTTTAAAGTTAACTTATTACCGCTATCTGAACAGCATCAGGCAGACCATCACGGGTGGCCACATACACATCCAACCAATTGATAGGTTGACCTTGACACTCAGACTCCTACAGTTCATGTTCTCATATTAATATGTAAACATATGATATTTTAGCTACAAAACATGACTGTAAACATAAAGACAAATAACTAAGCCAATAAGCTTGTTATACATACGTACCCTAGCAGCAATATGTTGCAGCTGAGATATACTGTGGCCCTTGTACATGCCTTTTGCCTTTTCGCCTTCAGATACACCTGAGGATCTGTTCGAGGCGGCAGTCTTACGTCTCTTGACCCAGCTCTCAGCTCTCCACTGCTCACACATCTGCACCCATATGGGATGTGCGCACCACCAGGGGCAATGCTCATGCATATACTGCTCACCCTGTCCTGGATGGTCAATCTTAGCATTGTGCAGGGCTTTCTGTCGTTCTTTGTTTAGATTATCTTTAGTCCGGACGGCGCACTTCTGCCAGAACAGTGCCTGAATAACTGATGCATGTGCATCGTCCCATCTATACCGCTTCTGCAAATAAAACAACAATAATAATATTAAAACTATTATATTACCATAATCCAACATTACTAAACTATTAGTTGATTAACTATGTATTATCTATCAGAGTGATTAAATAAATATACCTGAAATTCAGCCCAAACTGCATCCTTATGGGCAAGAGGTGTGCTCGCCCATGTAATCACTGGCGTAGGCCAGTTCTGTAAGCATAATTGTGAAATGCACTTCACAATTTTACTATCTTGAAAATCACTACAATATACAATAATTTACATTAAAATATATTTATAACAATGGAAATATTAAACCCTTATATATACACGATGTTTAACTTACGTGCTTTCTGGAGGAGGACGGATCTGTATAAGAATGCGATCATCCGGATTAGCCGGGGCCTTCGGCACATGATTAGGGCCCCGACCCAACCCGCGCTTTCGTGCAACAGGTTCAGAAGACATCTATAAATAAAAAAAATTAGGATGTTAGTATGAAATTATGAATGACAATTAATTTTATGAAATAGTTAACTACGATTACCATAAGTGAAAGGTACATAAACATGACTGCAAAATAGTTAACTACAACAACTACAAATGATATAGTTAAGGATATAGAGAACATTCCTATATAGAGAACATAAATGAAAGGTACATAATTATGAACTAAACATGAACATGAACATGAACATAAACATACATTTTGTACAATTAAAACTAAACATACATTTTAATGAAAATCGTTGTCTGACGAGTTAGAATCATTTTGTACAAGTATCGGAGATTCATAACCATCTTCTTCAAATTCTATGTCAGTGTCAGTCAATAACTCTTTCTCAATATCACTGTCATCTTGCACAATAACTGTCTCGGGATCCAATTCATCAGGTTCATCTCCACCCTCTAACTGGATTACATCATTGTTGTTCTCTATATTTATTATAGGAGGTCTCTGAAGCATTTCCTCTTGGTAGAAATTCCCGTCTATTACTTGGACACGACTACGCGCGGGAGTATGAATTACAACTTGCCAATCTGTAGGTGGTCTATCCCTTTTCCTAACTGGACTAGGAGTGTAGTATACTTGTATTGTTTGACTTGGTAATACAAACGGTTCGTTGGAGTACGCAGACCTATGGAGGTCAATATCGACGATTCCATGTCTGTCAACACGTATCCCTTTTTCTGAATCAAACCAATGGCACTTGAACAAGTGAATATGACCCCCGTACGTGCCCTTGTACGACAACTCTACGATTTCCTCCAACTCTCCATAAAAGGCACGACCAAGCTCATTGTAACAATCTCCTTGGACACACACTCCAGAGTTCGTTGTTCTTTTACCGTGCCCATATGCCTTTGTGTGAAATTCACAACCATTTATTTTGTAACCATTGCGGGTGACTTGGTCCCTGTCTGGTCCCATAGCTAGGACTTGTACATTAGCCGGAATCGTTGATTCCTTAGTCAAAGCCTACAAAAACTCCATCTTATTAAATGAAGTCATAGTTAACATGGAGTATATATATATATATATATATATATATATATATATATATATATATATATATATATATATATATATACGTGCTTAAAAATTGAACTTACTTTGTCCTTTAGCCAAAGTGCAAAGTTTTTATCCCGATTGATTTGAATATCTTTATCAGTTATGCCAGGATGCTTCACTTTTAACTCGTCATCGTACAATCTATACCATGTTATAAACATTAACATATTGGAATAAATTGTCAACTTAAAAGATAAATTATCAAGTTTACATGTGTACCTCACAAATTCGTCAATCTCCTCGTAATTGAGAAGAATGTAAGTATGTGCAGCATGTAATTCTTGCTCAGAGAGGAATATGCGCTTCCCTTTTCCATAAGCGCGGCCCTATAGACCAAATACAGATAGTCGACCATTTAGTTCAACATTTCCCCCATCATCATGTCTCGATACTCGATTGGCCTTTGTCAAGACTTCGTCCGGAAAATAGTCAGAGACAAACGTAGATATCTCATCGAAACTGTATGCCTCGCATATCGACCCCTCGACATAAGCTCTATTCTTAACCTTTCTCTTATGGTTTCTCATCACCCTTTCGAAAGGGTACATCCATCTATATTGAACTGGACCCCCAACACGAGCTTCATAGGGAAGATGGATGTGCAAATGCTCCATGGAGTCAAAAAGACCAGGTGGGAATATTTTTTCCAGTTTATACGTGATCTCTATGATGTTCTTCTCAAGTACAGACATGTCCTTCTCATTTAATGATTTTGAACATAAGTCTTTGAAGAAATGACTAAGATCCGTCAAAGCATCCCATATTGGTTTATCAAGCAGATCCCGAAATGCTATAGGCATGAGCCTCTCCATGAACACATGACAGTCATGACTCTTCATCCCTTGCAATTTCCCACCCGTAACACACCTTGCAATGTTTGATGCATATCCATCTGGTAGTTTCAGAGACTTAACCCATGTGCACACATCTTCAACTTGCTTTTTGGACAATGTGTACCTTGCATGCGGTTTGACAATCTTACCATTAGGAGATTCGTAAAGTTCTAATCCGGGACGCTTACAAATATCTTTCATGTCCAAACGTGCCTTATCGTTATCTTTTGTCTTCCCCGTAACATTCATCACAGTGTTAAACACATTGTCAAACACATTCTTCTCAATATGCATCACATCTAGATTATGACGAATCAAATTTGTAGACCAATAAGGCAGTTCCCAAAAGATGCTTCTCCGAATCCAGTTATGAGATTCGCCAAACCCATTGATTATATTTGTGGCATCAACCTTACCAAATGGGATAACCGGCAATCTCATCACACGATCTCGCATCTCCGTTCCCGAAAATCGCGGTGCAGGCATATCATTGTCTACTTTCCCTTTCCTGAAGTGTTCTCTATTTCTTCGAAATGGGTGATCTACCGGTAAGAACCGACGATGACAGTCAAACCAATAAGGCTTTCGACCTTTTGATAGATTAAATGACTTTGTATGCTCCATACAATACGGACAAGCCAACTTCCCGTGTGTACTCCATCCAGCTAACATACCATAAGTTGGGAAGTCACTTATAGTCCACATAACCGCTGCCCTAAGGTTGAAATTTATTTTCGTTGCAACATCCCAAGTCTGTACTCCATCCTCCCACAATACCTTCAACTCGTCTATAAGAGGTCTCAAGTAAATATCTAAGTTCTTTCCAGGACTCTTAGGACCAGGAACCACGAGTGAAAGAAACAAGTATGGTTGTTTCATACACATCCAAGGAGGCAAGTTGTACGGAGTAACAATCACAGGCCAACATGAGTACGGAACAGCTGAGTGGCCAAATGGATTGAAACCATCGGTGGACAATCCAAGCCTCACATTTCTAAGTTCCAATGCAAATCCAGGATGTGCTAAGTTGAAATCTTTCCAAGCCTTCTCATCTGCGGGATGATTTAGTTCTCCATCTTTAGCTGGAGATTTCGCATGCCAACTCATATGTTCAGCTGTTCTTGAAGACATGTACAATCTTTTTAGCCGATGTGTTATTGGAAAATACCTTAGAATCTTAAACGGTATACTTGATTTTTTTGTAGTCACACCCTCTTTATTAGGCCTAAACCGATCATGACTGCAAAACGTGCACCTTGTCATCTGTTCATTTTCCTTATAAAACAACATGCAATCGTTGGGACATGCATCGATCTTTTGGTATCCAAGACCCAACTTCTTCACCATTTTCTTACAAAAGTAATAGTTACCAGGTAATTTATCACCGTCAGGCAACATACTCTTAATGGCCTTCAAGAGCGACTCAAAACACTCATGGCTCATGTTGTGATCAGCCTTGATGTTAAGTAATATTGCCACTGCAGACAATGTAGTGTGTTTGGTGCAACCATGCCACAATGGCTCGCTACCCTCGTTTAACAACTTAAAGAAGTCTTTGGCATCAGAATTCATAGGTTGTTCTCTGCCTTGCTCCCAATCAAAAGCTAGCCCTGCAATATCATGAACCATTTCATTCATACGATGAGTACTACTGCCAGAATTGTGTACTTGTGTGATGCCACCATCTCTTCTCTGCCCATGTGCCCACCAGCATTATTCGTAATTTCTCATGAACCCAGAAATAAGTAAATGATAGTTTATCATGTCTCTATCCATATAATTTACATTCTTACACTTCAAACATGGACATCGTATCTGCGACTTACCATTCATACATTCCGGGTGACTATACGCATACTCCAAAAACACTTGGCAACCAGCTCTAAATTCAGCTGTAGCACCTATGTGGGCACTTGACTTTCATCGTGCCATCCAACTACGGTCTAAATAGAGGTCCATGATTGCACGGTACCTATGTTGACATGAATTTATTGTATTCCCTTGTTAGAGATTTACAATTCAGCTCAATCCCATTTATGATGCTTATAAATACATATAGATGTATATATACATATATAACATGAGTGTGCATCATATATGATTATTCGGGAATTGAACAAGGATACATGCCAAAATAAATTTACACCGCTTGAGATCGACTACCCAAAGGCATGGTATATTGTTATGGATCTTAAATTAGAGTATGGTCTTATGTCATCCTACATATTTTAACTAACACCAACCTAAAGCCAATAGATTCATAGGGGTAGAATATGAATCATTACATCATGTATGGTCTGCATATGCTGCGTATATCAAGATTGCAGAAGAAGGCATACTATTAGTCCCTTAATGTGGGACTATTAGTCCTATTAGTCCCTTATGTGGGATATATCTTGCTTTAAGTACGGTTCTAACGTATGTTTCAGTTTCCAAGTGAATGAGATGTTGGACCATCACTGTGAGTTATTTAAATAAAAAAGTTTCAAGCGCTGCATGTACATTTCTTCATAATTGAAGATGGCTCTAGTAAGGTTTATATTCTTGAATAATTGCTTGTGATGGGTGGGTTGACTGATACGTCTGTCATCTACAATTTTTATGGTTTTTTCAATATATCTGATCTCCTATAATTGCAAGAAATATAGTAGAAGTTGCATAATAGTGGTCAATGCACTTGCAATACAAGTAATCAACCATGAAGAGTGTTTTGCCAAAGAAAAGTGGCCCTTTTGTCAACAAGTATTTTCTCCTCATTGTTTTCTTTTTTGTTATTCAATCCAACCCTTTTGTCACTTCAAATTCCATTGCACCCGACGAACATAGTTCCTTTAAGGAGGAGTTGAATTCCTCTTATGCCTTACTAAATTTATACTCTCTCTTTGCCTCAAAATGATAATACACCATCAAAAGTCAAATATTTAGAAAGTTGATGTTTTCAACATTAACATAACCAATTGTCAACATCATAATCAAACAATGATGAATGAAGCACATTAATTTTAACAGTAGCCTCATTTTTGGACATCATAAAGGAGAAATTGAAGTCCAATTTTCAGACAGAGAAAGTATAACTTCTATTCATCTTTCAACTTAATTAGTAACTAGTATGCAATTATTTCCACCCACAAGCAATGATTTTTAAATACGGTAATATTACACAGGAAACATCAATTTTAAGAAAGAATAGTAATTTAGAAACCTTAAAATGAAACATTAAGCTCACACAAACTATCAATTAGGGGTTCAAATCCAATCATTTTTATTTACAGTTAATACTTCAACCTCACAGACTCTTACCATTCAATCAGCATTAACAGACAGTTTAATTTAGGGATTAATTGGGGGTTACCGGTGGTGGTGCAGCGGTGGTACGGCAGTGGTGCAGCGGTGGTACGGCAGTGGTGCAGCGGTGGTGCGACAGTGGTGCAGCGGTGGCGCGGTGGTGGTCGGCAGTGGTCGGCAATGGTCGGCAGTCTCCCTCCCTCTTCTCTTCTCCCCTTACTCCCTCTTCTCCCTCGTCTGTATTCCCTCTTTTCTTTATTTTCTATACTGATCGAGCGAACCTGAATCTGATTAAGTTTATTAGCATCAGCGACCGCCATCCGTGACCACATGCGGTCACTACTTTTTAATGATGTGGACATATCAACGACCGCATGTGGTCGCTGATACAGATTGGTCGCCGCGCCAAAGTTTCGCACCAAATTTTAGGAGGGAAATTATT
Source organism: Panax notoginseng (assembly GCA_016801055.1). NCBI lineage: Eukaryota > Viridiplantae > Streptophyta > Magnoliopsida > Apiales > Araliaceae > Panax > Panax notoginseng. The sequence goes on along the minus strand of CM029014.1, from coordinate 57,774,519 downwards.
CTCAGTGACCGATCAGCGACGGCATGCGGTCGCTGATATATACTAGCGACGAGAATCCTTAACAGTCGTAGATATCGGTCGCTAGTACTATTATCAGTGACCAGATAGTGCGGTCGCTGATATCATTGGTCGCAGATGGCCATTTTTCTTGTAGTGAGGTGAGAGGTCATAAACCATGAACATTATTTTTCCTTTCTTGAAAAGGTTAAATCAGAAATTCTTCTATGAACCGTCTGGTCTTACGGGGACGGTGTGACGCCCCCAAATTCAGACACTCAAATTTTGAATTTGGTACATTACGTACTAACTTAATAATAATTCAAAATCTCACACAATGGAAAATAGAATAATTTATATTGTCATAACATAAATATTCTAGTCCCAAAGTCTCGAAACCATTACTACAGCATTCCAATAAATAAACTTAAACATAACTTAGTACATCATAATACATAAGTTTGATTATAGCATGAGAATATTAAACTCCTAGCGCTAAGGAACAAAGCTATTTCGTAGCCTTGTCCTTACCCTTGTCCTTGCCTAAGGGTTCACCACGTTATGCTTTAACTAAAAGTTTTATGGAAAGTAAGAATGAGCAACAAATTTGCCCAGCAAGTAATATAGTAATAAGGTGAACAATTATAAGTTCAAACATCAAAGGTATGATAATGAGAAACAGTTCAGGAATTATCAAGAATTCTTAATAAGTGTCGCTAGGAATTCAACAAGATTCAAAGAGTTAATCATGTCAAGGTTCAAGAATAATGAACACTGAGCAGTCACTAGGGACTAAAAACTCCTACTAAAATTTACAGTATTATACTAAAAATCCAATATAAACAAGTACAACAGGTGATCAGCCTAAGTACTTTATGTTATGCATAACATTTAAATATGCTAATATGTGCGCACGTCGGTTCCCCGATAATTTTTAATATTTCCCCTTCAATGAGGGTTGTTCATCTCAGCAGATTTAAGAGACCACACCCAATCAATTGGTTTGGATAGCTTTCTAACACATGATAATAGTCTAGCCGAATCAATGGCTTAGACAACTTTTATAATGCATCTAGGAATGATAAGTTCAATGCTTGCATTAACATCAAGATATAAAATCGATTTCTGAATAGTAATTGATATTTGCTCGATGTAATTATGGTCGTTATAACAATAATTCGAATTTATACAATATGTAAAGTGTATAGAGTTTAGGGAACTTGCATTCAATATGAAAATCAAATGAAGTTAGAAAACTTGTCACGAGCGTAGTTTACCAATTATAGAGCTTATCCACACATTGAAATTCCTATTGTTATGTAGTTATGTATAGAACATATTTATTAGTTACTCAACTCTATAAGTTAATAATCTCATACATGTTCGATCACATGAGTCAGTGACACACCTTAGCATGCTATCACATCGCGTAGCTATATAATCATCATCTACTTAGTTTGTAGAAAAGCAATACGAACATTTATAGAAATCTTTAGATTTTTGGTTGCACATAGCCATGATGTATTACAACTTTTTAAACATCATGTAATAAGACTGAAAATAGTATAACATACAAATTACAAGTTCACATATTATAAACAAACCATCAGACCGGATTGTAGGAGGGCACAGCTGCGCCCTAGTTAGGCATAGGGACCGCACAGCTGCGCTGCCCCTTGGCCAGACTAGAGTTAGGCTTTGCTCTTCTCAGATCAGTCTCACTCCAAGCATACATAGATATTAACACATAGAACATATTCCTGTTAAAGGGGCTTGCATGCTTTTCAGATCATCCCACGTTTATCTTTGAAATTTATGGTTCTAATTTAAGAATTCAAATGAGTTAAGGTCAATTAAGGTCATGAAATCACAAGGACTACTATGTTTACTGTAACACCCCCATATTCGGGTCCCAAATCACCACGAATCCAGTGTACTATTTCTATGTCTGTTACGATAGATATAAACATAAACTGTTTATACATTAAACATTACACAATATTCCCAAGGTTGAGAACCTTCATATAATACCTAAATCAATATCCTATCAGACATACAAAGTTATTATCATACATTATTGTTACAAATTTATCTGCACACATAATCCAAAGCTGACTTGTCTTTTGACTTTTCCTGTATCCGACGTATTCATCCTAATTTGCAATGTTTATCATGATATAGCAAGGGTGAGCAACAATTTTGCCGAGCAAGTATAAGTTCAATTAAGGATATATCATGATTAAAAGAATTAAACTATAAGCTGGCTAACTTTCTACAATATATACATTGTGAAAGAACATGAATAAATTTTTATAGCTGAACGAATAATGAACATGAATAAATCAACTGAACCAAATAGTAATGAAGGTGATCAGCCTTTCATACCTGATGAATACATGCAACGTGCACAGAGTGCGAATCAATAATTCATAAACATGGTATAATCAGTAATGATTAACCCCAAGCATATTTCAAAAATATCAACTCGAGATCGAGTTAGAGAACTTGCATGACAATAAATCGTTAAACAAGAGATTAGAAATAGAGAATTTGCACAAGTATAACATAACAGTGAAAAGTAACCTTGCTGAATAATAAAGTAACAAAGGTTAGTGAACTTGCCTTGAGCACAAGCTAAACCTTACAACTTGAATCTCAATACCCTTGAAGAAGATGATGATACTATCTCTTTGATTACCAAGCTTTTCTCCTCTTCACTCCTAATTCTCTAGGATTCTCTCACTTTTCTTCTTCTTCTCTTCTTCTTCTTCCTCTGAGTTTTTCTCTTTTTCTCTCTTACCTCTCTCATCTATTCTTACGTCTTAGAATATAACGCATATAAGATATAATATATATTGATTATATAATATAAATATAAAACATATAACTGATATCAGTTATCTAAGTTTTGAAAACCAAAAGCCATAAGGCTTGTTTGGCTAACCACTAAAAATATAATCAATTAATCCTTATGCCTTGTTTGGTAAAACACAATTAGATTAAAAACTTAATAGACATTAGGCCTTGCTTGGCAAGACTAAATTAAACTCCCATAATTTATTTTAGTAATTCCCTTATAGTAAGGTTATTTGTCAAACTTTAATTTAATTAAATTAATTCTAAAAATAATTTATTAAATCACTTTAACGCATATATCAATACCACAAAATTATAATTTTCTTTATAATCACAACTTTCTTTAATCTACTAACACATCCTTTTAATTTACAAATTCAAATTAAAATATAATAATTTATTTAATCAAAATTCTCTAACTTAATAATTAAATTAAATTAGCAAAAATAATTAATTTCCTTAATTATTTACTTAACAAATAATTAGTCACATCAAATCAACATTTGAACAATTATTTATTCAACAATAAACATATCCATTAAATACTTATATAATTCAATAAATATTTAATATAACAATTTATAAAATTCTGGAATGATGCATCATTCCCTCCTTACAAGGATTCTGTCCTCAGAATCACAATTCAAACAATTCATTCGTCACATTATCCCCTACTTACAAAGATTCTGTCCTCAGAATCGAAGACACAGATTAAACAAATAACTCAGACTATTAACACAAATCAAACACCAATTAACACTTAAATTCTCTTCACATCAATTCACATATTTCACAATATATAACACATATACACATACTCGTACTTAAACATCTTAAAATAAGAATTTTATTTACTAAATTCTCATTTATTAATTCTTAAAAATCCGGAATGTCACATCCTTCCCTCCTTATAAGGATTCTGTCCTCGGAATCGACGAAACCTCCCTTACTCGGTTTTCGCAAAATCTCTTTCACAATTATCGTTGAATAACTTCAACACGTTAACTTAGCAAAAGGTTATATATATATATATATATATATATATATATATATATATATTTCATTCATTTCTTCAACAACTTTTAGGTTTTATTACATAACCTTCAATTAAACACAGTCATCTATCAAATATTATATATTCTTTAACCCAATTCATTTCTTTTTCTAAGGATCGTTATCATAAACACTCGGAATATTACATTCACCCATTCTTCTAAGAATTTCGTCCTCGAAATTTTATTTATTAATCCTCATTCATTCAATCTATCAAAATAGATTTTATGTTAATACTTTATTCATTCATTTCTATAACCACTTTTTTTTCACAAAGATCTTTCTACAATCATCATATTCATCACCTCTTCCTCTTCTAAGAGTTTCACATTCCTCTACTTTTTGGAATTCCATTATTATGTTTTGCTTAATTTTCTCATCCTTTCCACTTTCACCTTTCAGAATAACAATAATCTTTCATAATTGCTCAATAATTGGGAAGCGATATGAATAACAGGAATTTTAAAGATTCCAAATCATTCTGAGGGGTCACAAGACCATGAACTCTATTCTCGGTTTACTAGTGCTTCAACTCAATCCTTCACACTGCAAACCAGAGTGTTTATCAATCACAAAGATTGAAAGCACCCTCCTCACGTACACTAGGTGGCCAACCTATTGTACCACTACAATGGGCCGCAACGTAGTGTTTTGTAACGACTATATGCGTTACGCTCGAAACCATTGTCCCCGAAAACATGTCCCCTTATAGGGTTGTTCACCTCAGCTTTTCAACATCTGAATCCGCACCAAAACAATTTGGTTTGGCATAACTTTTCAATAAACGCTTGAATTTCATGAACATCTTTCAATAATCGTCTAGTTGAATCAAATAGCATAGACTTCTACAATAATTCGAACATCAATTGAAATATACATATACAAATATATATTCTCATATCTTAAAGAAATCTCAAAAATCTTTTTATGACGTCACGATGCCGCATTGTATTTACAGTCCGTTGAGGATTCCGTTATTTGGTGATTTTATCATACTACATCATACCATAGTGGGTTGACGATCCTTGGATCACATCCAACACTAGGTAATGATGCATTGATGACTCCATCGTTTTTATCATCTTTGCACCAGGTTACATGATGCATTAATGATATAAAATACATTTTGATAAATTGGAAATCATTTTTGTCTAGCCGAAGCAATTAGCATAGACATACGAATAACAGTATTGTTGTTAAAACTCATTGATTCCATCATTTGATCCAATATTTTTCAAGAAAATAAAAATGTAAACATCAGCACGAAGTCAATAAATTTCAAAAATCTAGCATAGCTAGTAGATTTAGAATACCTATGCTTCCACCATCAACTCCACTTTCTATAATGATCCATTGCTTAATAGGTCTATCTATTCCTATCATCCTCAATACTCTATTCACACTTATCTATACCCAGTTCGTCAAACTTACCACACGTTATGAGTTCAGGAACTTGCCATAATCATATGAGTTTAAGAATTTATCCTAGTCAGACCATAGGCGTCCATTCGCTGAGGGGTTCAAAAACATACCATATAATTATGAGTCACGAACCTACCATAAGTATGAGTTTTAAAAACTCGTACTTAACCTTATAATATTCTCTAACTAAACTCTACCTATCTATTATACACATGAGAAAAGAATCACCTTCTCAGCAGGCATATAGCAAATAGCGCGACACAAACATTTCAATGATTATCAATGGAATAAACTGAGTGCAAGCACAAAACCCTCGCCCATACAAAGGTTTGTACAACTCAGTCATCACATGAGTCCTCAATTGACAACCCACCTAACTCTATTTTGCTCATAACTTGCTCTTTGCTCGATACGAATTCCTCATATCACATTATCTATAACTCCTCGTGAGTACATCTTATACTATTCATAGTACAATATCATTATAGTATCAAGCTATAATCATTCAAACATTATAAACCATCTTCCTTTTATAACTTAAACAGATCACATCGTGATCTTATTCTATAATCATCTCCCTTAAAATTCTTTTCTTAACCCGTGATCGTTTTGTTTTACGATCCTCATTCTTTCCCTTTTTTTCATCATTTACGACATTATTCGTTATCTTGGCTTTTGGAGTTAGAAAACTCTCATTCCTTATCTTTATATATGTTCAAGATTCTTCTTTAAATCTTCTTATTTATATAACAATTCTTCCTTTAAGAATTCATAACTTCATTTACATAGCTCAACATTTCATTCGAGTTACACACTTGGTATACATCGAGTCTCTAACAGTTTCAATATAGTACGCTGAGTGGTTTCCCACAAACAACCAACAAACTAGGTTCCGAGTTGCTAGTTCATATATACCTCCGCTCTATGAAGGAATCGTTTAGCTCAGATACCATACATCAACTACTAAAGAGTACAATTACACCATACTTATATATAACTTTCTATTCTTAACTTTTGTTATCATTCTCTTTTTATAGACATTTTCTATTTATTATCACCTTACATCTTTATTATTAGAGTTGGGTAACCCCACATTCATATTCCTTATAACTCTGCGAGATTCTTCTTTGAATCCTTTCACGCAAGTTTTAATCCCTTATTGTTCAAACTCTATTTGAGCTTATTCGTTCATTATCTTCACCTCTCTTCTCTAAGGTTATAGCCTACGGTACTCCTACCTAAGGTTTATAACCTACAGCTTTGAAACCAACTGTAACACCCCCAGATTCGAGTCCCAAATCACCACGAATCCAGTATACTATTTCTATGTCTGTTACGAAAGATATAAACATAAACTATTTATACATTAAAAATTACACAATATTCCCAAGGTCTAGAACCTTCATATAATACCTAAATCAATATCCTATCAGACATACAAAGTTATTATCATACATTAGTGTTACAAATTTATCTGCACACATAATCCAAAGTTGACTTGTCTTTTGACTTTTCCTGTATCCGACGTATTCATCCTAATTTGCAATGTTTATCATGATATAGCAAGGTTGAGCAACAATTTTACCGAGCAAGTATAAGTTCAATTAAGACTATATCATGGTTAAAAGAATTGAACAATAAGTTGGCTGTGAGACCCCCAAATCTGGTACTTCCAGTTCCACAAGATTTGCTGTTCACGATACAAATATCATCTATCTATCTACCCATAATAATGCAAACCATGCAATAATAGAAATAAAATCTTTCCCTTAAGGGTTACAACATCTGAATAATAATACAATCCCAGGTTAAACTAACCTTAAAACATCTGTGCGGAATTCTAACAATAAGTCTTAAACAACATCTTTAACTTAAGTCTTAAATAAATACATCATATAAAATAAAAAGTCATATCAAATAACAAGTCTCCATCATTTGTTAACTTTGCCCTTGCCCTTACTAGTGGAAGGTTCGTCAGCTCTTTCGTTCTTAATTGCAATGTTATTATTAAGCAAGAGTGAGCACAAATGCCCACAAGTATAAAAATGAAATAACAATATAATAACATGCGAATAAATCAAAGACCTCTGAATAAAAGCTTAACTTTTGAATCAAGAGTGAATAACAAGAATTAAAAGAATTCTGAGGGTCATAAGACCTTGAACTATGTCCTAGGTTAACAAGGGTTATACTTGAAACCTTTAACAGTCATAAGACTATGGACCTTCTTCTCGTACTTAGGGGGATCAGCCCTTAGTACCATACTGTGCACAATATCTTAACGCTAAAGCATAAATAATCCCCTATACAGGGTTGTTCATCTCAGTTTGACATTCGAGTCCGCACCAAAGGAAGTTTGGTTTGGATAATTCTTCAAGGGTTCTGAAATTTAAAATGCTCATCAACTATGGACTAGTTGAATCATTAAGGGTTCACTAGTCTAATAAGGTTCAACAATAATGATATTCAATTTGAATAATAATAATCTCAAAACGTATACAATAGGACAATTATTGTATAACTGAATCATACTTTAAAAAGATAATCAATCTTTAATATAACATTTGAACTTGAATAATAGAATTGATAATTTACTCGAGGTAAATAATAAACTTGAACAATAAAGACAAGTAGGGTTAGGAAACTTGCTCAAATTTAAGAGTTTAAGTTTAGAAAACTTGCCTCATGCGTAGATTACACTTTAACTAAGCACGTTCTTTGAATTAAATCCTACATACCATTCATATACACAATACCAGTTAATTATAAATTAACTAATTAACATAAACTCATTCTCATTGTCTACTTTAATTATTGACTATACTTAGTCAATTTATCACATTTACTGTCACATAATATTACTTCATGAATGACAATCTAATATGTATTCAACAATTAAATCCACATGTAATTATGTTATTTACATGTTAAACATCAATTTTAATATCACATTATACCTCTAACATGTTTACATGTTCATTACATTAATCTACTAACACATTGTTAGACTTAAACATTTTAAAAATACATTTCTGAATTTTCTGGGGAGTGGCGCCGCTTGAACTAAGGATTGGCGCTGCGGCGCCGTGGCGCTGCGGCCGGACACATGGAGCTGCGGCGTCGTGGCGCTGCTGTTGGACTTCGGGCGCTGCAGCGTGGTGGCGCTGCGGCGCGGGGCTTAAACCATTGGACTGGCGTCACGGCGCGGCAAGCCAGAAACAGTTCTGCAATTCGCGAAAATTGCAGAACACAACCAAAAATTTCAATTTTAAATATTACAACATGAATTCAGACATACCCATATGTTATAATTCATGTATAATCATAACCCAACATATATAAAGTGATTTTAACCATTTAAAACACTTAATCACAGAATTAAATCATGTAAAATGGGATGTTCTTGAAGTTAATGAACAAAATCATAAATTTAACACTACGAATTCGTTATAACACCAAATCCGTTCATTTAAGGCTTGATTTCTTCGTGTTAACATGCACAACAATATACAAGTGTAAAATTTTGGGATAATATACGATCATTACACAAAATATAACGTGTTTGGCCATAAGGCCAAACCCAAACTCTGTAATTTAGAAAAACATATACGACATATATTTTAATGAAACAAATGACATGGTTTGTGAAAATATATATAATTAAACACGATTTGATAACATCTAAACCCATATATTCACATAAGCCTTACAAATTCCCATCATAAAGGCTTTACAGTACTTGAAAACCATTTGCATAAAAACTTAAATACGTAAAAGTAAAATTGGGTTTGGAGAATTACCCAGGGCGTAGTGTGTAATGTTAAACAATGAATTGTAACTCTTCTCAAACTTTTCTTCAATCACACACTCAAAACTCTTAATTTCTCCCTGAATTCTCTCTGTGATGCTTATCAGACTTAGGCAAATTATGAAGAAAAGAGAGTACGTATTGTTAAAAAGAGAAGACACGTTGGTGGTCAGTTACCCAGTCATGGGTAACTGCCCTCAACTCCCATAGTGCCATGTTTGGCTAGCAACTAAGTTCAAAGCTCATTATTTTAATAAAACATTTTATCATATAGTTTAATTCATGTTACACTCAATTCAATTAACTTATTTAAATTAATTAAATAACATATGATAATCTATCATAAATTCACATAATCATATAATTAATTTTCTCATTAATTAATAATGTCAATTTATTAAATCTCTAATTAATAATTAAATTAATTAAAGTAACATCATGCTTAATTAAATAATTCATTTAATTCATTAAGCTCACATAATTACAAACTTTGATAATAAAAATTCTTTACATTAATTTAATAAATGTAACACATATAATTAAATTAATCTATCACAATTACATCAATTAATTATTTAATCCAATAATTAAATCATCGAAAAATATTTATTTAACTCAATAAATATTAAAATTAAATTATAAAATTCTCGTTCGTCACATCTTTCCCCCCTTAAAAGGATTCTGTCCCCAGAATCACGACTCAGTAAATTCGACCCGTTACATTCTCCCCCCTACAAAGATTCTATCCCCAGAATCGCTTACAAATAATTAAGTAAATAAATGAGGGTAATTCTTCATCATATTCTTTTCGAGTTCCCACGTAGCTTCTTCAGCGTTGTGGTTCCTCTAAATTACCTTAACAGAATGTATAACTTTATTTTTGAGAACTTGTTCTTTTCGGTCGACAATTTGGACAGGAATTTCTTCGTAAGATAAGTCTTTCTCAAAATGTAGGGGTTCATATTCAATTACATGCTTGTAATCAGGCTTGTAGGGTCGTAACACAGAAACATGGAAAAATGTTGTGGACATTCTCGAGTGCTGGAGGTAAGGCTACCTCGTACGCAACTTCTCCGATTCTTCTCAGTACTTCAAAGGGTCCAATGAATCTTGGGCTCAATTTCCCTTTCTTTCCGAATCTGATCTTTCCTTTCCAGGGAGAGACCTTCAAGAAAACATAACTACCTGATTCAAACTCGATAGTTTTACGATGTGGATCAGCGTATTTCTTCTGTCGATCTTGAGCCGCCACCAGTCGTGCTCGGATTACTTTGACTATTTCTGCTGTCTGCTGTACCAATTCTGGCCCTAGCAATTGTCTTTCACCAACTTCATCCCAGTAAAGCGGAGTTCTGTACTTTCTGCCGTATAAAGCTTCATAAGGCGGCATGCCAATACTAGCGTGGTAACTGTTATTGTAGCCAAACTCTACTAATGGTAGGTGATCATCCTAATTTCCTTTAAAGTCCATCACACAGGCTCTTAGCATATCTTCTAATGTTTGAATCGTTCTTTCACTCTGTCCGTCTGTTTGAGGGTGGTAAGCTGTACTCATTCGCAATTGCGTACCCATGCATTCTGAAGACGTTTCCAAAAATTTGATATGAAGCGCGGATCCCTATCTGGAACAATTGATACCGAAACTCTGTGCCTCGAAATAATCTCTTTTACGTATAGCATGGCCAACTGATCTAAGTTGAATCTTATTTTGATTGGAAGGAAGTGTGCAGATTTTTTCAGTCGGTCAACGATAACGCATACTGCGTCGTAGCCTTTCTGAGTCGTCGGAAGGCCAACCACGAAATCCATTGTAATATGCTCCCATTTCCATTCTGGGATTTCCAACGGTTGAAGTAATCCACTTGGTCTCTAATGTTCCGCTTTCACTTTCTGACAGGTCAGACACTTGGCAACACATTATGCAACATCACGCTTCGAATTCGGCCACCAGAAATGTTGTCGAAGATCTTGGTACATTTTGGTACTACCAGGATGAATCGAATATCGTGAACTATGAGCCTCGCTTAAAATATCCTCCTTAATCTCTTGTACTGGCGGTACCCAAATTCTACTCTCAAATCTCAGTATTCCTTCCTTATCCATCTTAAATCTCGGTTCGGTTCCTTCATCTTCTTTGTCACCTTTTTGCATTCATCATCCTGAAGCTGAGCCTCCTTCACTTTATCTAGTAGAGTTATACCAGATTGCATCTGAAATAGCTTCTCATTAATCTCCATTGGATACTTCACTTCCAATTCTAGTTTCTCCATTTCTGTGATTAGCTCCTCCTAAGCAGTCAACATCATCAATTTCTCACGACCCTTTCTACTTAAGGCGTCGGCAACTACATTCGCCTTACCCGGATGGTATAAAATCTCACAGTCGTAATCCTTGATTAATTCCAACAATCTCCTTTGACGCATATTCAAATCCTTCTGTGTGAAAATATATTTCAAACTCTTGTGGTCCGTATATATCTCACACTTCTCCCCGTAGAGATAGTGCCTCCAAATTTTTAAAGCAAAAACAACTGCAGCTAACTCCAAATCATGGGTCGGATACCCCTTCTCGTAATCCTTCAACTGTCGTGATGCATACGCGATGACTTTACCGTTTTGCATTAGCACATAGCCAAGTCCTTTATGCGACGCATCACTAAAAACAACAAAATTGCATGTATCATTCAGAAGAGATAACACAGGTGCCGTACTCAACCTCTTCTTTAATTCTTGGAAGCTCTCCTCACATTTCTCCGTCCAAACAAATTTCACAGCTTTTCGAGTTAAATTCGTTAACGGAGTTGCGATCTTGGAAAATTCTTGAATGAATCTTCTATAATATCCTGCCAATCCAAGAAAACTTCTTACTTCTAACGGCGTTCTCGGCTGTTCCCAGTTAATCATGGCTTCTACTTTGGATGGATCTACCGAAATTCTGTTTTTATCGATCACGTGACCAAGAAATTGTACTCGCTCGATCCAGAATTCGCATTTCGAAAATTTAGCGTACAACTTCTCCCTTCTCAATACTTCCAACGTTAACCTCAAATGTTCTTCGTGTTCTTCTTTGGTTTTGGAATATACCAGAATGTCGTCTATAAATACCACCACGAATTTGTCCAAAAATGGCTTGAACACACCATTCATTAGTCCCATAAATGCTGCAGGAGCATTCGTTAGACCAAACGACATTACTAAAAATTCATAGTGACCGTATCGCGTTCTGAACGCTGTCTTCGGTACATCCTCTGGCCTCACCTTCAGTTGGTGATAACCACTCCTCAAGTCTGTCTTGGAAAAGTATTTTGCTCCCTTTAATTGATCAAACAGATCGTCGATTCTTGGTAATGGATATCTATTCTTAATCGTGACCTTGTTCAGTTCTCTGTAGTCAATGCAGAGCCACATCGATCCGTCCTTCTTTTTCACAAACAACACCGGCGCTCCCCACGGCGATACGCTCGGTTGAATGTACTTTTTGTCCAGCAATTCTTGTAGTTGGACCATCAGTTCTTTCATCTCTACTGGTGCCATTCGGTATGGTGCCTTCGATATTGGAGTGGTTCCGGGCGCCAAATCGATCACGAAATCTACCTCTCTATCTGGTGGAAGTCCTGGCAATTCGTCTGGAAATACATCGACGAAGTCCCTCACAATCGGTATTTCTTCTACCTTCGGATTCTCTTTTCGACTATCGACTATGTAAGTAAAGTATCCTACATAGCCTTGTCTTAACAACCTCCTGGCATGCATCATCGTCAGACAACTCGCTTGTCTAGGCGACTTGCTACCATAAAACACAACCTTTGTCGGAGTCATAAGGTTAATACGCTTCTTCTGGCAGTCAATTACCACCCCACAATTGGATAACCAATCCATACCCAAAATAACGTCAAATTTCCCAAGCCGAATAGGGATAAGATCTACATTCATGATATTACCCTTAATATTCACCCTACAGTTCTTAAACACGTACTTAACAGGAATTATCTCTCTATTCGCAATTTCTATATTCATGGGATATTCCAACTCATCCATAAGCAAATCTAAACTATTAGCAAAGTCTTCGGATATAAAGGAACAAGTAGCACCCGAATTAAATAAAACATAAGCATTAATTTCATTGATCGGAATGATACCTGACACCACCTCACGAGACTGGATTGCGTCCTGCACTGTCATACTGAAAGTTCTAGCTGTCGGTCGGTTTGTTGCAGGTGGTCCGGTAATGGTTAAGGTATTTCCACTGCTATTTCTACGGTTAACTCCTTGCACTGCTCCTCCTGATCCCTTCTTGGGGCAATCTCTTGATAGATGATCCTTAGAACCACAGTTAAAACAAGCACCCTTCTTTGGGTTTGGACAGTTTGGTGCTATGTGGCCTTCCTGACCACAATTGTAGCACACTCGCTTCCCTTTCATGCAAACTCCCAGATGAGCTTTTCCACAGTTTGAGCACGCTTCAATTTTCTTCTTCTGCCCACCTTGTTGACTTCCAACTGACGAATTATCCGTCCACTTCCTCTTCTGATTATGAGTACCCCCAATGTTACTCCCACCAGTCTTGTTATTTCCTTCACCTTCACTCTTCTTCTTCTTCTGCTCTTGATTGTACTTGGTCACCGCATCGCTCCCACCTTCAGCGAGGATGGCCTTTTCCAGTACTCCAGTAAATGTGTTTATCTGAAACATTGACACCTTACTATAAACCCAAGGCTTTAGTCCTTGTTCAAATCTTCTGGCCTTTCTTTCGTCAGTGTGTACTTGGTACGGGGAAAACCTTGCCAACTCATCGAATTTAGCTACGTATTCAGGTACGCTCATGTTTCCTTGCTTCAGTTCCAGAAATTGAATTTCCATCTGATTCTGCGAACTAGTTGGGAAGTACATTTCAAAAAACATTTCTTTAAATCTCTCCCACGTAATTACACCTTCACCTCCTCTCACTTTGTTTGCTTGCCACCAGTACCTGGCCTCAGACTTCAGCATAAACGTTGCGAAAGCGGTCTTCTGGTCTTCTCTAACCCTACCAACGTCGAATACTTTCTCCATTTCCATGACCCACGGTTGAGCCTCGATTGGGTTTCTGGAACCTTTGAACTCTGGCGGTCCCACCGCCTTGAAGTCTTTAAACGTTGTGTTTGGTGGAGCTTGAGGTTGATTGTTCATTGCTCCCATCAGTAAGTTCACCAACTGCTGAACAGGATTAGCGTTGGCATTATTGTTATTATTTGTTGACTCTTCCTGAGTCGGTTGACATTATACCTCTAACATGTTTACATGTTCATTACATTAATCTACTAACACATTGTTAGACTTAAACATTTTAAAAATACATTTCTGAATTTTCTGGGGAGTGGCATTGCGACGCCACTATTGAACTAAGGATTCGCGCTGCGGCGCCGTGGCGCTGCGGCGCCGTGGCGCTGCGGCGGGACACATGGAGCTGCGGCGTCGTGGCGCTGCGGCTGGACTTCGGGCGCTGCGGCGTGGTGGCGCTGCGGTGTGGGGCTTAAAGCATTGGACTGGCGCCGCGGCGCGGCAAGCCAGAAACAGTTCTGCAATTCGCGAAAATTACAGAACACAGCCAAAAATTTCAATTTTAAATATTACAACACGAATTCAGACATACCCATATGTTATAATTCATGTATAATCATAACCCAACATATATAAAGTGATTTTAACCATTTAAAACACTTAATCACAGAATTAAATCATGTAAAATGGGTTGTTCTTGAAGTTAATGAACAAAATCATAAATTTAACACTACGAATTCGTTATAACACCAAATCCGTTCATTTAAGGCTTGATTTCTTCGTGTTAACATGCACAACATTATACAAGTGTAAAATTTTGGGATAATATACGATCATTACACAAAATATAACGTTTTTGGCCATAAGGCCAAACCCAAACTCTGTAATTTAGAAAAACATATACGACATATATTTTAATGAAACAGATGACATGGTTTGTGAAAATATATATAATTAAACACGATTTGATAACATCTAAACCCATATATTCACATAAGCCTTACAAATTCCCATCATAAAGGCTTTACAGTACTTGAAAACCATTTGCATAAAAACTTAAATACGTAAAAGTAAAATTGGGTTTGGAGAATTACCCAGAGCGTAGTGTGTAATGTTAAACAATGAATTGTAACTCTTCTCAAACTTTTCTTCAATCACACACTCAAAACTCTTAATTTCTCCCTGAATTCTCTTTGTGATGCTTATCAGACTTAGGCAAATTATGAAGAAAAGAGAGTACGTATTGTTAAAAAGAGAAGACGCGTTGGTGGTCCCATAGTGCCATGTTTGGCTAGCAACTAAGTTCAAAGCTCATTATTTTAATAAAACCTTTTATCATATAGTTTAATTCATATCACACTCAATTCAATTATCTTATTTAAATTAATTAAATAACATATGATAATCTATCATAAATTCACATAATCATATAATTAATTTTCTCATTAATTAATAATGTCAATTTTTTAAATCTCTAATTAATAATTAAATTAATTAAAGTAACATCATGCTTAATTAAATAATTCATTTAATTCATTAAGCTCACATAATTACAAACTTTGATAATAAAAATTCTTTACATTAATTTAATAAATGTAACACATATAATTAAATTAATCTACTACAATTGCATCAATTAATTATTTAATCCAATAATTAAATCATCGAAAAATATTTATTTAACTCAATAAATATTAAAATTAAATTACAAAATTCTCGTTCGTCACACTGGCTAACTTTCTATAATATATACATTGTGAAAGAACATGAATAAATTTTCATAGCTGAACGAATAATGAACATGAATAAATCAACTGAACCAAATGGTAATGAAGGTGATCAGCCTTTCATACCTGATGAATACATGCAACGTGCGCAGAGTGCGAATCAATAGTTCATAGACATGGTATAATCAGTAATGATTAACCCCAAGCATATTTCAGAAATATCAACTCGAGATCGAGTTAGAGAACTTGCATGACAATAAATCGTTAAACAAGAGATTAGAAATAGAGAATTTGCACAAGTATAACATAACAGTGAAAAATAACCTTGCTGAATAATAAAGTAGCAAAGGTTAGGGAACTTGCCTTGAGCACAAGCTTAACCTTACAACTTGAATCTCAATACCCTTGAAGAAGATGATGATACTATCTCTTTGATTGTCAAGCTTTTATCCTCTTCACTCCCAATTCTCTAGGATTCTCTTACTTTTCTTCTTCTCTTCTTCTTCTTCCTCTGAGTTTTTCTCTTTTTCTCTCTTACATCTCTCCTCTATTCTTACGTCTTAGAATATAGCGCATATAAGATATAATATATATTGATTATATAATATAAATATAAAACATATAACTGATATCAGTTTTCTAAGTTTTGAAAACCAAAAGCCATAATGCTTGTTTGGCTAACCACTAAAAATATAATCAATTAATCCTTATGCCTTGTTCGGTAAAACACAATTAGATTAAAGACTTAATAGACATTAGGCCTTGCTTGGCAAAACTAAATTAAACTCCCATAATTTATTTTAGTAATTCCCTTATAGTAAGGTTATTTGTCACACTTTAATTTAATTAAATTAATTCTAACAATAATTTATTAAATCACTTTAACACATAAATCAATACCACAAAATTTTAATTTTCTTTATAATCATAATTTTCTTTAATCTACTAACACATCCTTTAAATTTACAAATTCAAATTAAAATATAATAATTTATTTAATCAAAATTCTCTAACTTAATAATTAAATTAAATTAGCAAAAATAATTAATTTCCTTAATTATTTACTTAACAAATAATTAGTCACATCGAATCAACATTTGAACAATTATTTATTCAATAATAAACACATTCATTAAATACTTATATAATTCAATAAATATTTAATATAACAATTTATAAAATTCTGGAATGTTACATTTACCATATATCAATATGAGGAAATCATGAAATCAGTTAGTATGTATGCTTACAAAGGTTTTTATCGTATACACGTATTTAGTGTTGTCCATCCTTTGAAAACTTGTACAATATCATGCTTAAATGGTCTTACATCATGTCATACTAAATGAATGCACCTATATGGCATGTTTAGGGTATTAGTATGCAATTGTATACGTTCAGAAGCTAACCAAGACAACGTTCATAATATTTAGCTTGCAAAATGTCCTAGTTCGTCTTTAGAAATCATTTTAAACTAAGTCAAAGCAATTTAGTACATACGAAGCATCTTAGAATCATATTCCATGCATAACTAGACCATATACACCACTCATAAAGTCATAACTAAGACATTATTAATTTGATCAAAGTTCTTCTTTTAAAACTCCAAGTCTTTTTTAAAACGCATACTAAAGCAAGTTAAAGTTCTCATGATATGCAAAGGAACCTAAGGTCATAAGTCAGGTCTATTTTCATACATGTCTAAGTTGTTTTAGCATGATAGAACTACTATAACGATCGAGAAATTTTATAATTTTGTAATTAATTTAAATATTTATTGAATTAAATAAATATTTTAAATAATTTGTTTATTGAAAAAAATAAATAATTGATAAAATTATGGTGCAAAAATTTAGTTAAGTGTGTACGTTAACTAAATTGATTAATGGTAATTTTATTGTTTGAAGGTTTAATTTAATGAAATAAGTAAATCAAATGAATTGTTTACTATTTAAGGAAATAATTAAATTAAATAAAGTGATGTTTTAGTCTAATTTAATAATTAAATTAGATATATAATAATTTATTTATCATAAGTATAATTATAATAAAAATTATAATTATTATAATTATAATTATAATTGTAAGTTATTTAAATTAGTTACAGGTGTGACAAGTAAAACTATATAATATAAATATTATGAAAATAAACTGAAAGAAGGAAGAAATTTTATGTAGCCAAACACAGTCTTGTGACTTTTGGCCTAACATAATTGATAGATGTATTGTGTTTTTAACTGACGTACATGGGAGTCAGTTTTATATCGACGCAAGTTTTCTATGGCTAGGTTTAGAGAGCTTGGAGAGGAAAGGAAAACACAGAGAGAAAACATAGTGGTTTGAGAGAGAAATCTCTGTTAATTGGTCAAGAGGAAGATAAGGGCTTGCTAATCATTTTGCTAAATCAAGGTATAATCTTTTCCTAATTTTAACTCTTAATTTTGGTAGTATTTATTCTATCTGATTTGGAAATTTCGTTGGATTGTTGTATATATATGTACATATAGTTGATAGAGTCTGTTAGTCATCATATATGAGTGATATTTGATTATCAAATACATAATGTTGGGTTTGAAGAAGAAAATTAAATAATAGTGATATGTTTATGTGATATGGTTTGGTAAGTCCTAAATTCGATGTCCAACACTTGCTATAATCTACAAATTGGTGTTAGATTGTGATAATATGTCAAGAAACGAAAACAACGTAATTTGATTTATGTCAATTGGTTAAGAAACGAAGTGTTGGTAATTGAATTCGCTAAAAGTGTTAAAAGTAAAGAAATTGGAAAAAAATGTGGTTTTGATCCTTCAAAATTGATTATATATAATGTTATGTAGTTGGAATGATGAATTGTATGCTTATTGATGTTCTTACAAAGTTTGAGTTGTTAGGCTTTGAGAATTTATGTAGAAATTAAGAAATTGGAATTTTTGGCTTAAGAGCAGAGTCTAAACTCGTGTTTGCAAAACTGTTTTTGGTACCGAGCGCAGGCGCGCTATCTCGGGGCACGGGCGCGCTGCTGTACGGGCGCGCCGGATACAAAGGGTGTCATGGTGCTGCCGTGCCAGTGGTCAGTCAGACCCAGTGTTGAGCTGTTAACAGCATAGCTTTGGAAATGCTAACTTAACTTATTTTAATGACCCTAAAACATGTTATAAGACATAACAACATGTTGTAATCACAACATTGAAACTATAAACTATGAACTAATAAGTTATGAGAGTTTGGAATGTGATGTCATGAGAATTGGAATTTGTTTTGCAATCACCATGTTGTGTACTATAATATAATTGAGAGTTAAGTTTCATGATACGTATATGATTAAGATAATCAGACCCTAAGATAAAAATTATAGACTTGGCTAAAATGAGAAGTAAACCAATGAAGTTAGTTTTAATATAAACGAATTGGTATTGTGATCTTAATGGTATATGTAGGGTATTTGGCGAACGTTATTATACTTGTGTAGCTTACACACGAGGCAAGTTCCTTAACTTCATTCTCTTTATAAGGAATGCAAGTTTCATAGCTACGTTATCTTTTGATGTCAAGCAAGCTTTCTATTTCCAATTTATCATTATGCAAATTCCTAAATTTATATCAAAGTTGAGCAAGCCTATTGATTTTATCTTGTGTTCTTGTAATTTAATTCATTACATCATGCGAGTTTCACTTTCTTAATTCTTGTTCTTGTTATTCAAGACATATATTATTTAAATTCAATGATTCAAATGATATTTTCCTAACTCTTTTGGATATAGTACTTTGTATATATACCATGTTTATTAAAATGTTTATTGTTATTATTCAATCTTTGATTTAAATAACCTTATATAATTGAATGGAACTTTCAAATAGCAAGCAAGCTCTTATTGATCGAATTAATCTATAATTGAATTGTGTTCTAAAATTCTAGAACCTCCGATAAACTAGTTCCTAACTAAACTTTCTTTAGTGCGAAAATTCTAAAGTCAAGCTGAGAAAACTCTAATATAGGGGATTATGTACGTGTTAACGTTTAGATGTTTGTGCACAATACATGGTATGTAATAATCCAGAATTTTATTTGTAATTTCAAATATTTATTGAATTAAATAAATATTTTTAATTGATGTGTTTGTTATTCAGTAGATATTTGTTGGATTATTTATTAGTAAGTAAATAGTTCATGAGTTATGGAATTAACTTAATTAAGATAAATGAGTGATGAATTAAATTTATGAGATAATACTCTAATTTAACTTAATAACTAAATTAGAGAGTTGTTAAGGATTATATAGTGTCCTAGATTGTTGTTTTAATTTAATTTAGTAATTAAAGTGATATGTTAATTTATTAAGTAAAATTATAATGAAAATTATAATTTTGTGGTAATTAGTTTTGTTTATTTAATTAAGATTGGATATGGAAATCCAAGTAAATAGTGTGGGATAATAAACTATAGTATGAATAATTTATTGAAGTAAATTAAAGTAGTTTAAATGGATTTACCAAACAAGGCTTAAAAATATTAAATCTTTATTTTAAAAGTGTTTTTGCCAAACGAAGCCTTGTGGCTTTTGAATTTTGAATTTCTAATATAATAAATAATAAAAATAAAATGAAAATTTAAATAAAATATATTAAATTTTATAACTGATATATCATTATTATATTTAATAAAACGTCGATTTTTAGACGTTTAGCTTTATGCGTTGGTTTTAGTTGGTTTTACGTGAAAAGGGTTTGGCCAAAGAGAGAAGGGAGAGTTTACAAAGAAAACACAGAGAGAAAGATGGAGCTTAGAGAGAAATTAAGAACAGGGAAGAGACACTCTGAGAATCAAGGGGAAAAGAGAATTAAACAAGGATTTTCAATTATCTAACTAGACCTTAGAAGAATCAAAGGTAAATTCCTATGTTTCTAGTTTTTGGTTTTTATTTTCTAAAGTCTTTGTAATTAGGTTTTTGATGGTTGAATTTGATGAAGTATAGTTTGTATATGTTTATGGGTATATATATTCTATTATATGTCATCTATAAGCAATTTTTAGGCAATTGAATTCATGAAACTATCTAAGGATGAAGAACTTGTGTTCTTAATGAAATATGTATGTTATGGCTTAGTTAGAGTCAAAGTTTATTTATGAAATCATGATGAAAACCTTAAATTGATGATGTATTATGATAGTACTCGAAAAAACGAAAACAACCCAAGTTGAACGAGTCAAAACGGATGTAAAACGAATTCGTAGTGAATGAATTCGCTAAATATGTGTAAAACATGAAAATATAGCATAAACACTGAATTGGAACCCTTAAATGGATTTGTTACAGTTTTTGAAATGTTATAATTACTCTATAGATGAGTAGCTAAGAGTTTAACGAGTTCAACGAATCGAAAACCAACTAATTCAGACTTAAAATGAGAAAGTTATGTTAAAAACTGTAATCTGTGCGAAGCCACGTGCGGGCGCGCCGCCCGTGTACGCGGGTGGGCAGCTGGGGCTGGGAAATAGTGTGGGCACACTAGAATGGTGAGAGCAAGGGGTGCGGCCGCGCCAAATGTGTGCTAACTGTGACTACTTTGACCAATTTTGGTAAAACGATCATAACATTTTCATACGAACTCCGATTAAGGCGATTCAAGATGATCCGGAACGAGGACGAATAGACCTACAACTTTTATTCCTTAAGTTTTTCAATTTGAGGTCCTTAATAGGGGTCAAAATGGTCATCTTTAGGACTATTATGTTTTCGGGGACAATCGGAGGGCGTCGGGTTTGTACGTATGCAAGTGTAGTGCTTCTGACGATAAAAGATGTTGTTCTAAGTTATAAAACATAAATATTATGAAGCATAATGATGTTTAACATTAATAAATGATATACTAGATAAGTTGTATAAGCATACTAAGCACACACAAGAGAGACGAATCGAGCGTGTGACGAATGAACGTCGAAACGCCGTGCCAAGTGTTAATGAACTTAAAAAGTGTTTCTGTGACGCCCCCAAATTCGGGTATCTTCCAACCCGACAGATGGTGCTCCACGGTGCTACAGTTCACACAAACATTCAATTGAAATGCCTCAAAAGAACGAATATGTCATATATATATTCAAAATAATATTAACATTCCTCAGGTTCTTTATAACCATTACACTTGTTCTTCTCCTAATATAAAATATTATGATTACAAAACCTATACTATTACATAAGTAATCTACGGGTTCGCCTTAGCCTTCCCTTTATCCTTGCCGGATCCATCGGTCCGTTCGGTCTTAGCTGCATTCATATGGTTCAAGCAAGAGTGAGCCTAACTAGCTCAGCAAGTATAACAATTCTCATAAAACTAGCATGCTTGAAACATAGGAATCGTATATCTTCAATAACTGAACAATAGTTATGAAGTACTATCGATAATTCAGAATAGCACTCCTTTTCATTCAAAACGTTTTACAATAACAATATTCAGTAAAACATCAATTCTGGTTCAAGACCATGAGCATTTCATAATTTCTTTGAAAAGGACATCCCGGCACTAAGTTCGTCAGTCCGGTATAGCTTACGAGCACGTCTAGGTGATCATCCTATAGTACTCTATGTTGATCAACACTACATTCATTAAACGTGTATACGTTTAAGTTGTGGCAACCTCACGTGCCTGTCGTTTGACGATAAAATAATTTAGCATATTCAGTCTCCTTTTGAAAACCACAATAATATTAGTTTGGTAAATCCTTGTCAATACTTGATAGATTATAAGAAATCCACATGTCATAAATCTAGCCGAAAGAATTGGCATTGACTTCATCAGATATTAACTCATGTGAAGATTACATGAATCACAAAGACTTGTCCAGATCGAACTGGAACAAGGGTTAAAGTACTTGCCTTTAGCGTCTGCTACTGATATAACACGTACACTTTAGTTCTTTAAGGTCTCTACAGTAGATGATAACATCACATAGCACATTAGGTCATGAATAACATACATGGTTCCTAAAGAATCTTACCCTTCTTCTCAATCTAATTACGTATTAGATTTGTTATTATTGGTTCCGACTTTCCGTTACGTCATTCTTACGTCCACATGCAATTAACTTTCTATAACCCTAAGTGATCATACCTAAGGCTTAATTATGTCTTAACAATGTTACAGTACAATTGTTAAATAATTCCCATTCATGCTCTACTTGAAACCATTCTTCACTATCTATGTTTTAAGGCGGGCACTACGGCGCCAGTGTTCCTTCGTTATGCCGCGTTGCGGCGCCATGCATTAGGGCTAGAAGACCGGACTCGGCGCTGCGGTTCTTTACTAAGGCTGCGCTGTGGCGCCAACTAATAGTGGCTGAGGGTGAGTTTGATGCTGCGGCGCCGGACTTTTGGGTTGGAGTCGCACCGCGGCGCTCTGTGCCACAGATAATTTTTGACAGATTTTCAACTTGTGAGATTCCCGGACTCGTAACTTCTGCGTTATAAGTCCAAATTGGCTCGTTCAAGATCATACGGTTCACAAATCACATACTCTACGTGTATATGCAAGAATTTTATATTTTCGATTTTATTTGCTAAAAATTCACCTATTCGTCCATTTTTAACGAAAATGATAAACGTTAGCGAACGTTCAACGCTCGTTTCTTCGTTCTAAGTCTGAATCCGGCCATTTTTGAGTCCGTAACTCTATAATGCCAAATACGACTCGCCTCCATTGAAAACCAACATTTTCGAGTTCAAACACAAAATTTGACTTCGATTCCGAGAATTTCACGAATTCGACGATTATCGTCCAATCGTGTGAATTCCGGCAAAATTTCATTACTAACAATTTGTTCATCATTCTAAATGGATTCATTTCATTGAATAGACATCTCAACCTAAATATTATAATAACTTATTTTCACATTAGGTTATGGCTTATTTCTTATAACTTCATAACTTAACGATTTCTTCAATACATGAATTTCATTTACTTATAACTTATTCTAAAACAAGTCATTTAAGCAACATTATTGCTTTTTATTATCCAAACAAACTTCTTAATTTAATCATATAACCAGTTCATATGTGTATTCCATGAGTTCATAACTTGTTTAGGTTCAAGCTAATTATTCATAACTTATTTGGCTTAAGTTCATTGCTTATCCACTTCTCATATGTTCTTAACATATAAGTTCATTAAGTTATACATCCCCTATCACCCTACTTTGATAGAGATGGAATATATATATGAGAAGAGCCTTACCCTTGATGAACTAGCTTCTCCTTCTTGAAAATCTAACAATGGAAGTTAAGCTTCAAAGTGCTTATTATCTCTAACAAATAAGTTGTTTGTGTATGGGATGAAACTAACAACCAAAGAATGAATTGTGAGCTTCCAATGTATAGGACTTCTAATGTTAGGGCAACTAGGTCATTAGTACATCCCACCTCCTTTGTTAACCTCCTTACTATTCATATCTTGCTCATTAAGTAATCTTGCTCCCTACATAATATACTTGGTCATCACACAAAGTTATTGCCCATCAATTCACCCATGGGTTGCCCCATGGATCCTATTTAGCTCATGGATCATAACTTGGGCTTGGTTGTTAATTTAATTAACTTATCTTTGGGCTTGCAATAATTTCCATTGGGCTTCTCTTTAATTTGCTTTGGACTTTACATAGATAAACCCTTGGGGTTAATTATTACCTCCACTGGTTTACACATTGGGCTTACCCCTTAATGTTATTGGACTTTACACTTCACATAATATTACACTAATTCATTTCAAGTCTACATGCGAAATTTTACGTTTTCCATACTTAGATTATTATTATATAATCCATCTTGCTTCGATATTATAACGTTACGTATTTCTCAAAAGTTCAAAAATAATTCCCGAGCGGTAAACGATGAATAGTGTTTTTTGAAAAATTTCTCGAAAAACTTTTATTTTCGTCTTGGAAATTCAAACACTTTAATTCTCTCATGTAGCTAAAATACTATGAGGTTCCGACGTTTCTAGGGTATAGAACGACATTTATATTACTAACACGTAATAATAACAAACAATATTATTTTATTCATTATTAAAGTATTTACAAAAGGTTCGATTTTCTGGGGCATTACAGTCTCTCCCCCTTATAGGGATTCTGTCCCCTGAATCTCGCTAAAAAAAATTTTACACACACAAATGAGGATAATTCTTTTTCATCTTTTCTTCCAATTCCCACGTTGCTTCTTCGACATCGTGGTTCTTCCATAACACTTTCACAGACGGTATAACCTTGTTCCGTAGAACTTGCTCTTTTCGATCGATGATTTGAATCGGCATCTCTTCGTACGTTAAGTCCTTCTCGATCTGAATCGGCTCATACTCTATTACATGTTTATAATCCGGTTTGTAAGGGCGTAACACAGATACGTGAAATACGTTATGTATTCGCTCTAAGCCTGGAGGTAACGCTACCATATAAGCTACCTCACCTACCCGTTTTAACACTTCAAAAGGTCCTATAAACCCTGGGCTTAGTTTCCCCTTCTTTCCAAAGCGTATCTTTCCTTTCCAGGGAGATACCTTCATAAATACATACGAGCCTACCTCGAACTCTCTATTCTCTCGATGCAAATCTGTAAACTTCCTTTGTCTGTCTTGAGCTGCTATCAGATGCATTCGTATTAGCTTCACAATATCCGCTGTTTGCTGCACCAATTCTGATCCTAGCATTCGGCGTTCACCCACTTCATTCCAACACAATGGTGTTCTGCATTTCCTTGCATACAAAGCTTCGTAAGGTGGCATACCTATGCTTGCATGATGACTATTGTTATACGCAAACTCTACTGGTCTAAGTTATACTTAACCCTAATTGGCAAAAAGTGAG
This sequence comes from Panax notoginseng, assembly GCA_016801055.1. NCBI lineage: Eukaryota > Viridiplantae > Streptophyta > Magnoliopsida > Apiales > Araliaceae > Panax > Panax notoginseng. Next base: position 57,748,764 of record CM029014.1, on the reverse strand, counting down.
CTGACTTCATCAATCGGTCCACTATTACCCAAATCGCATCATACCTCTTCAGAGTAGTCGGAAGTTCCACCACAAAGTCCATCGTGATATGCTCCCACTTCAACTCTAGAATTTCCAGTGACTTTAACAAGCCACTTGGTCATTGATGTTCAGCCTTAACTTTCTGACAAGTCAAGCATCTACTCACATACTCGGTTATTTCTCTCTTCATATTCGGCCACCAAATATTCTGTCGAAGGTCTTGATACATCTTAGTACTACCAGGATGAATCGAGTACCTTGTACTATGAGCCTCTTGCAAAACTTGCTCCTTTAATTCTGTCTCATTTGGAACCCAAATTCTTCCCTCAAATCTTAATAATCCCTCATTATCAAGACTAAACTTAATATCTTTTTCATTGGCCAACCGCTTCTTCATCTTGTCACACTCATCAGTTTTGAGCTGCCCCTCCTTAACTTTCTCTACGATGGTAGATTGGATCTCCGTCGCAAACAGTCTCTGACCCGCTTCACTCGGCAACTTCACCTCTAACTCCATCCTAGCCATCTCTGTTATTAACTCAGTTTGAGCCATTAACATAGAAAACTTCTGCGGACCTTTTCTACTTAAGGCATCGGCAACTACATTAGCTTTTCCAAGGTGATACAGGATTTCACAGTCGTAATCCTTTATCAACTCCAGCCATCTTCTCTGCCTCATATTCAACTCCTTCTGTGTGAAGATATATTTTAGACTCTTGTGGTCCGTGTATATCTCATACTTTTCCCCGTAAAGATAATGTCGCCATATCTTTAACGCAAAAACTATAGCGGCCAGTTCCAGATCATGAGTAGGGTAAATTTTCTCATAATCCTTCAACTGCCTAGATGCATACGCAATGACCTTGCCATGCTGCATGAGCACACAACCAAGTCCTCTATGCGAAGCATCGCTATAAACTACGAAATTTCCTGTGGCATCGGGTAATGACAAAACAGGCGCTTTACTTAATCTCTTCTTTAGTTCTTGAAAATTGTCCTCACACTTCTCTGTCCATGCGTATTTCACCGTCTTCCTTGTTAAGTTAGTCAACAGAGTAGCTATCTTTGAAAAATCCTGGATGAATCTCCGATAGTAACCCTCCAACTCTAGGAAACTCCGCACCTCAGTTGGTGTTTTCGGTTGTTCCCAATTCATCACAGCTTCCACCTTCGCTGGATCTATTGAAATCCCCTCATAGTCAATGATATGACCTAAAAACTGTACCCTTTCTAACCAAAATTCACACTTTGTGAATTTCGCATACAACTTCTCCTTCCTTAGTTTTCCAACATTATTCTTAGGCGTTCAGCATGATCTTCTGGCGTCTTAGAATAGACTAGAATATCATCGATAAAAACCACGATGAACTTGTCCAAATATTGTTTGAACACTCTGTTTATCATATCCATAAATGCAGCTGGTGCATTAGTCAACCCAAATGACATCACCAGAAACTCATAATGACCATAACGAGTCCTGAATGTCGTCTTTGGTACTTCTTCATTCCTAACCTTCAACTGATGATACCCCGTCCTTAAATCTATTTTAGAAAAATACTTTGCCCCTTTCAACTGATCAAAAAGATCATCGATCCTGGGCAATGGGTACTTATTCTTTATCGTCAACTTGTTCAACTCTCGATAGTCAATACAAAGTCTTAATGATCCATCCTTCTTCTTGACAAAAAGTACTGGTGCTCCCCACGGTGAAACACTCGGTTGAATGTATTTGATGTCCAACAGTTCTTGCAACTGCACCATTAACTCCTTCATCTCCACTAGCGCCATACGATACGGTGCCCTGGAAACTGGTGTCGCTCCTAGCACAATATCTATTACGAATACGGTCTCCCTATCCGGCGGAAGACACGACAGTTCACTCAGAAATACATCGGCGAATTCTCTAACTATAGGTATTTGTTCCATGGTCCCTCCCACTCTCTGGGTATCAACAACATGGCACAGATAACCTATACACCCCTTCCTTAATAGTTTCCTAGTTTGTGTCATGGTAAGATAACACGAACGTCCCGGCGATTTATTACCGTAAAATATTACATGAGGTTGCCTTAGGGTTCTAATATTTATGCATTTTTTTTACAATCTATAATTGCCCCATGATTAACCAACCAAACCATTCCGAGAATTACGTCGAACTCTCCAAACTTTATCGATATCAAATCTACCGATAATTTACAACCCCGTATGTCTACGCAACAACTCCTATGAATATCTTCAACACGAATTATCTCTTCGTTTGCTACCTTAATATTTAAAGGTATAGGAAACTTTTCGGGATGTAATCCTAATCGTCTAGCAAAATCACATGCGATAAATGAACAAGTAGCACCCGAGTCAAACAACACGTATGCATTTACGTCGTTAATCAGAATAATACATGCGACTACGTCCCCTGAAGCCATCACATCTTGGACGGTCATATTAAAGGTACGGGCCATTAGCCTACCCGGCTACGCTGGACCCCCAATAGTTAACTTACCACTATTGGCGCCTTTATTCCCATCCGTCCCCCACTACAAAAAAATGGGGCTTCAGCAACAACCGATTTTCGTTGCTAAAGGTGCCAAATTTCGTTGCAAAAGGGTTTTGGCAACGGCTTTACTGTCGTTGCATCTTTCATTGCGCAATGAGTGTTGCTAATTGTTCCGCAACGAATGTACTTTTTTCGTTGCCAAAAGTAATGCATTTTGCAACGAAATTTGGCTTTCTTACAGAGACATCGATCCTTTAGCAACAAAATGTATTGTTGCAGAATAATTAAACTTTCGTTGCTAAAAAGCCCATTTCGTTGCAAAAGCCTTCTAATTGGCAACGAAATGAACTCTTTTTTTTTGCAACGGTCATGTATTTTCGTTGCAATTGACACCATTTTGCAACGACATTTTTCGTTGCAGTAAATTATGAAAATTGTTGCCTAAGCTTGCTTTCGTTACGGAATATAAACTTTTTAGCAACGATTTTCGTTGCTGATTATATTATTTGGCAACGACATTATGCTGAATCAGCAACGAAAATATTTGTTGCTGATTATTTTTCAATAGCAACGAAAGTCGTCGATTAGCAACGACATTATATGTTGCCGTTTCTTTATATTTACAACGAAAGTTGATATGATTTGCAATGATAAAAAATGTTGCCTTTTATTTTAGTATTAACAACAATATCCTCTCCATTGTTATTAGGTAAATTTTTCGTTGCCAAATATTATATTTTTAATGCCATTAGCAACAAAAATTTGTTGCTAAATGTATAAAAAATTGTTACTATATTAAAACTTGTTCAATGATTTGGTAACACATTATATTGTTGCCAAATCAAAATTTGACATTCTTTTTGTGTACCTGGCTGGCTCAATGTCCCCATAGCAAATAATGGCAAAAAACTAAAATATTATTAACTTAATAAAGTCATCCACTACATAATCATTCATTATCTTTACAATTAACCATCTAAAGCTACCACAGTTCTTCAATCAAAGTATATATCTACATATATAGAGAGAGTACACTTCATAATTTCGTCCCTTATCTTCCGTAAACGTAGCACGAAAATTTGATACCCAGTATTGTAAGGCAGGTCGTAGAAGCAGTCTTCTTGCACATATTTAAAAATAATAGCAAGTCAGGAAAATGAAGCAAATAAGTCACCAGAGGCACTTAGTGCAAAAATCAATACACAAAGATAATAGAGTTGCTACGTGGTACTAATGTACCTGTATTGCTCATAAGCAGAAAAAGACAAATAAGCAATCACAATATCATTTGCTACAAATCCAAATAGAAAAAGAACCTTCAGTGTAACTATATGATTGCTCTGTTATAAGAAAAAATTGAAATCTTAATCGGCCATGTTGCACCTATTGTGTACTCATTCTCATTTCTCAATCACACAGACAGTTCAATAGTAAATGCAACAGAAATTAGACAAAGGCTTCTCTGAATAACACATAAAAACAATCTGAAACAAAATAAAGAAGGCAAGCAGAATATGATACTAAAAAACCATATACCTGCGGGCTATGAGATCATTTAAAGCATCGCCACGTAAAACAGGTGCAACTTCCTCTTTCTTAGACTCTCACAGAAGGGATTCCAAATATTCTCTCCGATCTTCTGCACTATGAGAATATAGCAGAATCTATTTCGTACAAGCTCTGTAACAGCTAGGAAAATATAACAAAATCAAGTTATATAACATTACCTTGTATTATTGTCAAAAAAGCCAGCAGTAATGCTCTGATTAGCAACTCCAAGTTTATGCTCAGCTGCAGCTCTAACTTGTTCTTCCACAATTTGCACCTAATTTACAGTAGTTAAAAAAAAATCAATAAAACCTAAATCTGAAAATTGTATAGTAATCACCAAATGGATTCCAGAAAATTGTCACACCCTCGAGAAGGACAAAATTAGTAGTGTTACATTTTTAACAAAGTCTAATTAAAATAAAAAAATAAAATTATGATCTTAAAAAATATGTATTTTAATAGTGTCATTTGAATTCGGAGGGAGGGATTAAAAAGCTTTCGAATGGAGAAAGAACTTTTTATTAATAGAAGAGAGAACAAGTGGAACCTAAAAACAATGTACATATAAAAGTTCAGCCTTCTGATTTCTACAAATCAGACGCAGAAAAAATGCCCCTAAGTTCCCACAGCAGAAGCTCACAGCGAAGAAAAAAAAATGATCCTATCCTATAACAATCAAGCAGCTGATAAATAGCTAACCCTGAAAAGCCATGCACTTGTTCCAAATCCCATAGAATAGAAGAAGTAGCACACTTCCAAAGCAGATTAACATTCCTTATTCCCCCCAAGTAACAACTCAATGCAAGGAAAGAAAGGTTTAAAACATATAACAATATCATGTCTCATTTATTTTGTTAACACCTAAAATATAGGATAATGCTACGGGTCTCAAATTTTTTGCCCCAAAAAGTATCTCAAATGATGTGTCATCATTACATTGGTTAGGTAAATCTCTTGGGATTGGTTATGCTATAAAGTGTAATATCCAATAACACATCATATGAGACCAAAACTTTGAGACCCCTAGCTTTACCCTAAAACATATGACCAATAAAATTAGGATCCCTGGCGCCATCCTCACTTCAGATACCAAGCCAGCATCAAAATCATCTATTAAAATGTAAGTGATTCACCGCTACAGCTAGAATACATCTGTCAGGTGTTTTATGAAAACCAATATTTTCTTTTCTTTGATTAGTACAAACTATTTTATTTAAAGCAACAATTCAATCCAAGGTCTAAGAACTCACAGTTTCAAATCAAAGAACAAGCACTTCCCTTTTCTGACCAATCCTATGAGCCCTAGCTTGGTCTTGCAGATCAACCTTACAGTGTAAAAAGAGATGGATTAAGAATTAATCTTAAGGTGCCAATGGATTCACAATTTCATATGATTTGGTATTCATATATTACCTGAGGGTTCCAATCTGTGTCAAAAATTATCACTGTATCAGCAGCTTGAAGATTAACACCAACACCTCCAGCACAAATGCTAACACCACATAAAAGCAGTGTAACTAGGTAAATTCAAAAAGACGTGAACATGCATTGAACTGGGAAAATCTACACAAGCACAACCCTCTATAAATAGTAATTATACATGAGTCAGTGACCACATTTCTTGCCCCAAATGCTATGTTTACAATTTTACAATGTACAGGTCTCCTGTACGGCTGTACCTAGGTCACTTAACAGGAGTGCACCATCTTAAAAAGGATTGACAAAATGTAAATTTAGGGTCTTGATTATGTGGGGGCAAATCTGAGTGAAATGATTAAATACTCAAATATATCTAAGCTATTTAAAGCACCCACCGACATCCCCTTCAAGATGCAAGTAAAATAACACTGCCATTTCAAAGTTTGCAACTAAAACAAAAGCTGCAAGTGCTCGTTCGCCTAATACAGGCTATAACATAGGACTAATTAACTATGATTCTTCAGAAGTATCAGTTTATCTTTGATAAGAGGAGTTAACATCAATTTCACTCTACCAACTGTTGAAATACCTAAGCTCCAAAAAAAAATCTACTTTTAAACATCATATAATGAACCACATATAAACAACATTTATTACCTAAGCAAAAAATATAAAATATGGAGAACCAGGTTTGTTGAACTGATCAATCAGGGCTCCTCGATCACCCCCAGATATATGACCATCTAGGCGAAGGTACTTATACTATTTCCAGTACAGATAATCCTCCATAACGTCAAGGAGATTGGTCATTGTTGAAAAGAGAAGAACCTGCAAAACGAAAAACTTTAAATCAAACTAGCAAATCTTCGAATAAAAGAGCATTGTGAAGTGCACTGATATCTTTTCATTTTATAAGAAAAATCAAACTTTGAGGACCCACCCCAAAGAACAAATTGATTTCTTAATAAGAAATATCACGCACACATGGGAAAAAACAATTTTACAAACAGTAAGCATTTAAAAGTCATAGAACTATTTAAACTTTATCAGAAAGCAACGAAAGCAGAGCACATCAATAATTGCAGTGACCAATTTAGCCTTTTTTTAAATTTAAAAAAACAGTAAATATGAAGAGAACAAAAAAGAGTCCCAATACTACCTTCTGCAATAAATATATTACCATAGGAAACAAAGCCTGAGACAGATCAGACACTTTATGATCAATAAAATTAGCTATAAGTGGAAAAATACACAAGCATCGTCATACCCGATGATCGATTGCTTTTAGCTTGGGCAGTATTCGATCTAACATCTCGAGCTTCCCACAAAGTCTCACAACATTCGGCAAGTAATGCTTAACAAAAGGGGACATACAGAACCTAACAAAAGAGAACATACCTCCTCTACATGAAGCAGACTGAGATAGGAATGATTGCATATATTGCGTAGCTCCATAACAGAGTTGTGGACTGATCGAGCCTAATATATTGATGTTAATGTAAGAACAAATATATATATTATAAATACCAGTAAAATTGCAGTTAACCAAGCTAGTTTTACTCTTTACCAATACATATAATAAATTATCCAAAGCTACCAACAATTTGCAAGTTAACATTTATATCAAATTTATATTTTGAAAAAATAAATAACATATTACCTTATAGGGTTGCTGATACACAAAGGATAGATACAGAAGAAGGAAACACATCATCAAACACAAACAGACATGCTATACATATAGGATAATAGTAGAATAACAGTCATGGATTATCGTTAAAAATTGGTAGAATAACAGCTTAAGAAATGTCAAAAGCTATACATATAGGATAATAGTACTCCTCCTAGCACCTTACATTCAAGGGAGCATAGTTGGTAATGGGCTTCTTGTTGATGGATATAAAACAAAATAGAAATGCAAAACTTGTTACCTTATTATGAGCATTTCTTGACCTTTCCTTTGCCTCATCCATTGCTTTATTGAAACCCTCAACATCAACCACTAAGCCTCTTTCTTTTGCCAATAACTGGTTGAAAACAGACCACGAGTAGCTAGTTATAAAAGAAAGTTTGAACAAAATATAATAGTGTTTCCACGCACCTGAGTCAGATCCAATGGAAGGTGTCTTGCAGCTCCAGAACAAGTGTCTTCCTTTAATCGCACACTATTATAGTGCTCCTCATCATGATAAGACCTGTAAAATTAACCAGTAAGTTATATTCAGAATATAAAGCTTCCCAAACCGCAGAAAGTAAGAAACTAATATAATAATCAGGTTATACAAGTAAAATAGTTATCCACAAATAGAAATGGAACCAAATACAACAATGATAAAACTGGAAGCTTGATTCCAGCTGAAAAGACAGATATAAGTGGTGAATATATTTTGAATAAGCAAGTACAATTTATGAATGATATACAAGCCACATCTGCACCCATGAAAACAGGGCCAAATAAACTTTGAGGCAAACCACAATTTACTTTGCATATTTTATCCTTATTTCTGTTATTCTCACATAATAATGCATTAACCGCACTATAATATACCTTGTGTGTCATTTTCTTGGAAATTTATTTCTCAAAAGTTCCACATCAATGCCATAATAAACTACTGGTCCAGATGAAAATCTTAGTGTACTTACAAATGAATCAAAACTAATTGAGGTTCTTTCAGAACCTCACATTGTGAATAGCCATTGCAATCATGGAATTATGGTCAAAGTGCTGAAATGAGGAACACATGAATGGAGGCGGGATAAAAGGACTTACTTGGTGTATGCATATATTACTATGAGTAACAAGAGAAGCAGCTTATATCTCCATATGTCCTACCCATGTGCCATCCTTTTCCATGGATTTACAATACTCATCAAATGGTACTTCATCCTCAATAAAAGGCTCATACGTTTCACGATTCTTCTGTTAAATAAAGCTCCAGTAAAAATTTACTTAATAGGTTCACAGTAAAGATCTTGTGCAGGAAAAAAATGTAGCATATAAACTAACATAGTAGAAATAGAAAATTCCTTAACTGCAACTGTTTAAACAATTGATTTCACAAAATTATCTGCAAATTAAATTAGAAAAATATTAAGGAAATAATGCCAAGCCAATAATGAAACAGAATGGTAGTTGGTTGCTGCATATTGCCGATCAACAGATGAAAGATAAATCAAACAAAATAACCATAATCTCATAATAAAACTTCAGAAGCTTCCCTTACAAATTACAGAACTTTGAATGGCTCATAAAGTTCTTGTATTGTCATGCCCTTTAGCAGAAAAAGATTGTTCAACACACTTTTCTACTTCTAATATACATTGCCTTGAAAAAATCCATAAAGAACTCAACATGCATCTCAAGAAGAATACAGGGGATGGGAAAAATACAGCAATCAACCGAAAGGATTTGAGGGAAGGTAAACATTACTAGCTGAGTCATCTGAAGCATTGCCATTGTGACATCCCGGATTTTTAAGAATTAATAAATGAGAATTTGATAAATAAAATTCTTATTTTAAGATGTTTAAATACGAGTATGTGTATGTGTTATATATTGTGAGATATATGAATTGGTGTGAAGAGAATTTAAGTGTTAATTGGTGTTTAATTTGTGTCTTCGATTCTGGTGACAAAATCTTTGTAAGTAGGGAAGATTGTAACGAATGGGTGGTTTGAGTTGTGATTCTGAGGACAGAATCCTTGTAAGGAAGGAAAGATGTAACAATCCAGATTTTTAATTAAATATTTAAATATTTATTGAATTATATAAATATTTAATAGATGTGTTTATCGTTGAATAAGTATTTGTTTAATTTATTTGATGCGATTTGATTATTTAAGATGTTTAAATACGAGTATGTGTATATGTGTTATATATTGTGAGATATGTGAATTGGTGTGAAGAGAATTTAAGTGTTAATTGGTGTTTAATTTGTGTCTTCGATTCTGGGGATAGAATCTTTGTAAGTAAGGAAGATTGTAACGAATGAGTGATTTGAGTTGTGATTCTGAGGGCAGAATCCTTGTAAGGAAGGAAAGATATAACAATCCAGATTTTTAATTAAATATTTAAATATTTATTGAATTATATAAATATTTAATGGATGTGTTTATCGTTGAATAAGTATTTGTTTAATTGATTTGATGCGATTTGATTATTTATTTGTAACAATCCCAAAATTCATACCATTTAAATCTCAACTTCGGTCGTTAACCGTACATTAAATCTCTAATTTTACATCATTATTCGATATTAAAAACACTAAATTTGCAGAAAATTTAAAGCGTTTGTACATTTCCTTCTTTCTTGCCCTGAATCGCAACCTTTACCTTACATCTCTTTGATTCAATCTTATATCATGAATCGTTACAACAAAATGACTATACAAAGTCTTACATCATAAATAGATATCCATATACATTGGATAGCTCAATTTACAACTCAACAACATTTACATTCAAAATCTTACATACATTTCTCATAAAACATAAATAATCTTCGTGAATATAGATTTATATAACTCACTTAGCACATATCTTTACCTTAATTCCTTGACTTGCAAAAGTGGTTACTTGCAAGAGTGAGCTCGACAGCCCAGCAAAATCTAACAGTTTTCATGCATCACACAGCACATAATAACATGATTAACATACATATCATAATAATTAAAGTAACATAGCATACATGCTTTTAATTCACATAACAATTATAAAAATTGAGTTCCTAACTCAATCATCATTATATAACCAAAACACAATAGTCATAGATTGACTTTAGCATTTCATGATACAACATGTATAATATTTTATGCTTGCTTATAACACATATCACATGTCATGCAATTTAAAACAGTTCATCAAGTCCACGTAGAAAATTGGAACCGAAAGACTTGCCTTGCGCGAAGATTAAACCGTTGATATCCAAATCACAATACCCTATATACATATGTCAACATGACATGATCAGTCATAATCAACACTACATCACGTATGGTTTAAATGTCTAACCATGTAATTAATTTATATTCCTAAACGATAATAAACTCGTTAGGTATTAACACCATGTTCGCTCAACATATTACAATACTAAAATAACAGAATTATTTGGTCATATAGCATTACAACTAAAAATTTCAGACTTCTGTGCAAGACATAAGTCATTTCAGAACATTTTGCTAAGTGGCGCCGCGGCGCCACAGTTTGAACTGTGGGCCGCGCTGCGGCGCTAAGGTGGCGCTTCGACGCGAGTAACATAAAAGGGCTCGGCGCTGCGACGCGAGGTCCGGCGCTCCGGCGCTCCGGCGCTGACTTCGGCACTGCGGCGCGAAGTCTAGCTGGGGCGTGATTTTTGGTGCTAAGGCACGAGATTTGACGCTGGAGCGTGAATTTTGACGCTGGGGCGCCGAAACTCACAGAACCCAACCAGAAAACAGAACAAAGCTACTGTCTAACTTTTTAACAGCAATTGACACCCATTAACATGTATAACTTCACGTAAATTACACATAAAAGTTATGAAGAATTCGTGTACAAATTTTACACAGCTTAAACAACAATATCAGAGAACTAATTCTTTGAAAACACTGGTTTTCTTTGAAACCAAAATTTTAAAACTCCATTGTTGATATCTAAAATACAGTGAACGTAAATCCAGAATTATAACCAACTTAATACTTTTGGAATACTAGCATACCAACATATAGTCCAATTAACATATACAAAGTTTAATTCGCGTATTAGTCCACAATTTGCATAATCACATACCAATTTTGTTATTTTGAAAAACATACGTTCATACATGTTTTTCACTGTAAAACAAATTTTCCTTTTTCTTGTATATGTAATCTAGCATACAATCTCATATATACATACGCTAATATAACAATTACAGTTACACGTACACATAAAATATTACACGAAATTGTAAACACATAGTACTACAGAAATTTTGATAAAAACTTTATACCTAGTGATATTCAAGAAAACAGAAAATATCAAGTTCATAGGAAATGGCTTAAACATATCTACGTACATATATTAAGGTTATAGAAGCATACCTTTTTGTTTGCTTAAGAATCGTTGTTAACAAACTTCCTTTGAAAATCACGTTTTCTCTCTAACTCTCTCAAAACTCTGAACTTTTCTCTCTAAAAACTTTTTTCTGAACTTGTTCTTTGACTTAAACCATATACAATATACGTAACATAAAATAACACCAACGTACCAGTTTTAAAACGTATAAAACCGACGCCACACTTATTACCCCAATAATATATCAGTTACCAAATATATATATATATATATATATATATATATATATATATATATATATATATATATATATATATATATATATATTATTTATTTAACTAATAATTTAAATTCAAAAGAAATTCAAAAGCCATAAGGCTTTGTTTGACAAACCATTTAAAAATTAAAGGATTAATATACTTAAACCTTATTTGGCAAAAACTAAATTAAAATTACTTTAATTTATTTTAATAACCACTTATAATATAGTTATTTGTCATACTTCTAATTAATTAAGTTTTCATACTTAATTTAATTAATTCTAATAACAATTCATTGCATAATATAATAATTTATTTAATCATTATAAACTCTCTAACTTAATTACTAAATTAAATTAGATTACTATTTCAAAATAATTACTTTCCTTAACTCATTAATTATTTATTAAACAAATAAATAATCAAATCGCATCAAATCAATTAAACAAATACTTATTCAACGATAAACACATCCATTAAATATTTATATAATTTAATAAATATTTAAATATTTAATTAAAAATCTGGATTGTTACATCTTTCCTTCCTTACAAGGATTCTGTCCTCAGAATCACAACTCAAACCACTCATTCGTTACAATCTTTCCTACTTACAAAGATTTTGTCCCCAGAAACGAAGACACAAATTAAACACCAATTAACACTTCAATTCTCTTCACACCAATTCACATATCTCACAATATATAACACATATACACATACTCGTATTTAAACATCTTAAATAATCAAATCGCATCAAATCAATTAAACAAATACTTATTCAACGATAAACGCATCCATTAAATATTTATATAATTCAATAAATATTTAAATATTTAATTAAAAATCTGGATTGTTATATCTTTCCTTTCTTACAAGGATTTTGTCCTCAGAATCACAACCCAAACCACTCATTCGTTACAATCTTCCCTACTTACAAAGATTCTGTCCCCGGAATCAAAGACACAAATTAAACACCAATTAACACTTAAATTCTCTTCACACCAATTCACATATCTCACAATATATAACATATATACACATACTCGTATTTAAACATCTTAAAATAAGAATTTTATTTATTAAATTCTCATTTATTAATTCTTAAAAATTCGGGATGTCACATCCTTCCCTCCTTATAAGGATTCCGTCCTCAGAATCAACGAAACCTCCCTTACTCGATTTTTGCAAAAATCTCTTTCACAATTATCGTTGAATAACTTCAACACGTTAGCAAAAGGTTTTACATACATATATATATATATATATATATATATATATATATATATATATATATATATATATATATATATATATATTTTGTTTATTTCTTCAACAACTTTTAGGTTTTATTACATAACCTTTAATTAAACATAGTCATCTATCAAATATTATATATTCTTTAACCCAATTCATTTCCTTTTCTAAGGATCGTTATCATAAACACTCGGGATATTACATTCACCCACTCTTCTAAGAATTTTGTCCTCAAAATTTTATCTATTAATATTTATTCATTCAATCTATCAAAGTAGATTTTACGTCACTACTTCATTCATTCATTGGTTTCTATAACACTTTCTTTCCACAAAGATCATTCTACAATTATTAACTTTTCTATTAAAAGTTTTACAAATTTCTTTGATAACTCGTCCCCTTCTCATTTCAAAATCTATTTTCTCACTTAATCAACACATTCATCATTCAGTGCCGCATTCTACGACTTACTTCTTTCTAAGGAATACTTTCCTTTCCATATTCACTTCAGAATAACATGAATCCTCCACAATTGCTCAATAATTGGGAAGCAGAATGAATAACTCAAGATTTTAAAAGATTATCCAATCATGCTGAGGGGTCACAAGACCTTGAACTACGTCTTCAGGTTATCAAGTATGTCTCACCTGGAACCTTTAACAGTCATAAGACTATATGGACCTCCGTACTTAGGGTGTTAAGCCCTTCGTACAATGTATTGTGCACAAACATTTCAACGCAAAGTGTAAACTAAGCGTAACCTCTAATAAAAGAGTTGTTCATCTCAAAATTTAGAGTGCAAGCATTCAACTGAGGGTCTAATGACCACGAACCATGTCCACAGTTATAAGTAATCTTTCAACTTTAACTTTAACAGACATAAGACTATAAGGACTCCACGTACTTAGGGGAATCAATCCTTCGTACAATGTATTGTGCACAAACATTTCAACGCAAAGTATAAACTAAGCGTAACCCTTAATATTAGGGTTGTTCATCTCAGCTTTTCAACATCTGAATCCGCACCAAAACAATTTGGTTTGGCATAACTTTTCAAGAAACTCTTGAATTTCATGAACATTTTTCAATATTCGTCTTGCTGAATCAAATAGCATAGACCTCTACAACAATTTGGACATCAACCGAAATATACATATACATACATACATATGTATTCTCATATCATAAAGAAATCTTAAAAAAAACTTTTTATGACGTCATGATACCGCACTGTATTTACAGTCCGTTGAGGATTCCGTCATTTGGTGATTTTATCATACTACATCATACCATAGTGGGCTGATGATCCTTAGATCACATCCAACACTAGGTAATACTGCATTGATGACTCCATCGTTTTTATCATCTTTGCACCAGGTTACATGATGCACTAATGATATAAAATACATTTTGATATATTGCAAATTATTTTTGTCTAGCCGAATCAATTAGCATAGACATACGAATAACAGTATTGTTGTTAAAATTTATTGGTTCCATCAGTTGATCCAATGTTTTTAAAGAAAATAGAAGTGTAAACATCAGCACAAAGTTAATAAATTTCGAAAGTCTAACATAGCTAGTAGATTTAGAATACCTATGCTTCCACCATCAACTCCACTTTCTATAATGATCCATTGCTTAATAGGTCTATCTATTCCTATCATCCTCAATACTCCATTCACACTTAGCTATACCTAGTTCGTCAAACTTACCACATGTTATGAGTTTAGGAACTTGCCACAATCATATGAGTTTAAGAACTTATCCTAGTCAGACCATAGGCGTCCATTTGCTGAGGGGTTTAAAAACATACCATATAATTATGAGTCACGAACCTACCATAAGTATGAGTTTTAAGAACTCGCACTTAACCTTATAATATTCTCTAACTATACTCTACCTATCTGTTATACACATGAGAAAAGAATCACCTTCTCAACAGGCATATAGCAAATACCGCGACACAAACATTCTAATGATTATCAATGTGATAAATTGAGTACCAGCACAAAACCCTCGCCCATACAAAGGTTTGTACAACTCAGCCACCACCTGAGTCCTCAATTGAAATCCCTCCTAACTCTATCTTGCTTATAACTTGCTCTTTACTCGATACGAATTCCTCGTATCACATTATCTATAACTCCTCATAAGTTTACCTCGTACTATATCATAGTACAATATCTTCATAGCATCAAGCAATAATCATTCAAACATTACAAACCATCTTCCTTTTATAACTTAAACAGATCACGTCGTGATCTTATTCTATAATCATCTCCCTTAAAATTCTTTTCTTAACTCATGATCGTTTTATTTTACAATCCTCATTCTTTCCTTTTTCATCACTTACGACATTATTCGTTATCTTGGCTTTTGGAGTTAGGAAACTCCCATTTCTTATCTTTATATCTCTTCAAGATTCTTCTTTAAATCTTCTTATTTATATAACAATTCTTCCTTTAAGAATTTCTAACTTCATTTACATCACTCAAAATTTCATTCGAGTTACACACTTGGCACACATTGCGTCTCTAACAGTTTCAATATGGTACGCTGAGTGGTTTCCCACAAACAACCAACTAACTAGGTTCCGAGTTGCTAGTTCGTATATACCTCCGCTCTATGAAGGAATTATTTAGCCCAGATACCATACATCAACTACTAAAGAGTACAATTGCACCATACTTAAATATAACTCTCTATTCTTAACATCTTTATCACTCTCATTATAGACACTGTCTATTTATTATTATTATTAGAGTTGGGTAACCCCACATTCATATTCCTTATAACTCTGTGAGATTCTTCTTTGAATCCTTTTTCGCATGTTTTAAACCCTTCTTGTTCAAACTCTATTTGAGCTTATTCGTTCACTATCTTCATCTCTCTTTTCAAAGGTTATAGCCTACGGTACTCCTACCTAAGGTTTATAACCTACAGCTATGATACCAACTGTAACAACCCCAAAATTCATACCATTTAAATCTCAACTTCGGTCGTTAACCATACATTAAATCTCTAATTTTACATCATTATTCGATATTAAAAACACTAAATTTGTGAAAAATTTAAAACGTTTGTACATTTCCTTCTTTCTTGCCCTGAATCGCAACCTTTACCTTACATCCCTTTGATTCAATCTTATATCATGAATCGTTACAACAAAATGACTATACATAGTCTTACATCATAAATAGATATCCATATACACTGGATAGCTCAATTTACAACTCAACAACATTTACATTCAAAATCTTACATACATTTCTCATAAAACATAAATAATCTTCGTGAATATAGATTTATATAACTCACTTAGCACATATCTTTACCTTAATTCCTTGACTTGCAAAAGTGGTTATTTGCAAGAGTGAGCTGACAGCCCAGCAAAATCTAACAGTTTTCATGCATCACATAGCACATAATAACATGCTTAACATACATATCATAATAATTAAAGTAACATGCATACATGCTTTTAATTCACATAACAATTATAAAAATTGAGTTCCTAACTCAATCATCATTATATAACCAAAACACAATAGTCATAGATTGACTTTAGCATTTCATGATACAACATGTATAATATTTTATGCTTGCTTATAACACATATCACATGTCATGCAATTTAAAACAGTTCATCAAGTCCACGTAGAAAATTGGAACCGAAAGACTTGTCTTGCGCGTAGATTAAACCGTTGATATCCAAATCACAATACCCTATATAAATATGTCAACATGACATGATCAGTCATAATCAACACTACATCACGTATGGTTTAAATGTCTAACCATGTAATTAATCTATATTCCTAAACGATAATAAACTCGTTAGGTATTAACACCATGTTCGCTCAACATATTACAATACTAAAATAACAGAATTATTTGGTCATATAGCATTACAACTAAAAATTTCAGACTTCTGTGCAAGACATAAGTCATTTCAGAACATTCTGCTAAGTGGCGCCGCGGCGCCACAGTTTGAACTGTGGGCCGCGCTGCGGCGCTAAGGTGGCGCTTCGACGCGAGTAACATAAAAGGGCTCGACGCTGCGACGCGAGGTCCGGCGCTCCGGCGCTGACTTCGGCACTGCGGCGCGAAGTCTAGCTGGGGCGTGATTTTTGGTGCTAAGGCACGAGATTTGACGCTGGAGCGTGAATTTTGACGCTGGGGCGCCGAAACTCACAGAACCCAACCAGAAAACAGAACAAAGCTACTGTCTAACTTTTTAACAGCAATTGACACCCATTAACATGCATAACTTCACGTAAATTACACATAAAATTTATGAAGAATTCGTGTACAAATTTTACACAGCTTAAACAACAATATCAGAGAACTAATTCTTTGAAAACACAGGTTTTCTTTGACACCAAAATTTTAAAACTCCATTGTTGATATCTAAAATACAGTGAACGTAAATCCAGAATTATAACCAACTTAATACTTTTAGAATACTAGCATACACTACAAAAAAATGGGCCTTTAGCAACGATTTTTCGAACAACGACTTTATAAGTTGTTGCTAAAAGTATATGTTTAGCAACGAAATTTGTCCTTCGTTGCAAATTATGTCAGGCTTTCACTTTTTGCAACAAAATTCATAAGTCGTTGCAAAATTTCGTTGCTAATTCATTGGCGGAAAAAAATTTCGTTAGAAATTCGTTGCAAAATTTTCGGCCACTTGATTTCCCGTCCTCGTGGGCAACGAAAATTTTTTTGTTGCTAAAAATGGGGCTTTAGCAACGATTTTTCAAGTAATAGCTTTATAAATCGTTGCTAAAAGTGTATGTTTAGCAACGAAACTTGTCTTTCGTTGCAGATTGTGTCAGGTTTTCACTTTTTGCAATGAAATTCATAAGTCGTTGCAAAATTTGAAAACAAAATTCGTTAGAAATTCGTTGCAAAATTTCTAACCACTTGATTTCTCCTCATCGTGGGCAACGAAAATTTTTTTGTTGCTATATTTCGTTGCCTAATATGTACCACATTCATTGGCAACAATTTTTATTTTGGTTGCATATCTTATACAACTTTTTGCAACGACTATTAAAATGTTGCCTTAAATTAAGATAATCCCAATAAACATGTTTTTGTATGACCATATTCGGTATTCAGAGAATTGTCAAAAAATATTCATATTTAGTATTTAAAAATTATATCCAAATGCAAAACATATTTGAACCTGTGACCTATCATTTGGAACTTTGGTCATTTGACCGCTGGAGCAACACACTTTATCTGTTAATATCATGCAAGATTTATTATTTATATCAAAACATGAGATTTCCATCATATATTCTTTTCTTCTTCTTCACTACATACCATTAATATAATCTCAAGAAGTTATATACTACAATAAAAAAAATAAAAAAAATAATAATAATAATAATAATAATAATAAAAAAAATAAAAATAATAATAACAATAACAATAATAATAAAGTTGCACCAATGGTGTGTAAGTTTTTTTTAACTCCCATTTTTCAATTTCTCCTTTATCTTGACTTGTAATTTTTTTTATAATCAAATATTAATTTTTCTTTATATCTTGTATTAGAGGGTGTTTGGCAATGACTTATAAATTGGTTAAACTAAGTTATAAGTCATTTGTTATTATTTAGTATTTGACAATAACTTAAATTTTAACTTTTTTTTACTTATAAGTCATTTTTAAATTTTTTTCATGCTTCATGTGCTATATTTTTAATTATTATTACTATTACTATAACTATTATTATAATTATTATTATATTTACTATTATTATTATTATTATTATTATTATTATTATTATTATTATTATTATTACTACTACTATTATTATTAATTTTTATTATTATTATTATTAGATTAATTATTACTAATCTTATAATTTTGATTTTTATTAATATTATTATAATAATTATATTTATTACTATTATTATAATTTCTATTATTATTATTGTTGTTGTTGTTTTTGTTATTATTATTATTTTTATTATTATTGTTACTATTATTATAATAATTATCATAGTACTAATAAAAAAAAAGCCTGGCCCGACCCGTGGGCTTTTTAAAAAATAAAATAAAATAATGCTCTCCTTGAGACCCCCACTTTTCTTAAACAAATGCTCAAACCAACTAAGCACTAAGGATTTTTTTATTATAAAGTCAGTTACCCGACACTAAAATACTAAAAATACTAATTACATGTTTACATCAAATAATAAAAATACTAATTAAAAAATACTAAAATACTAAAAAAAATCAAATTAAAAAATAATAAAATTCAAAAAAAATACTAAAATACTAAAATTCAAATTATTTTGTTAATTAATCAAAAGAACTTTTATTTTCAGAAATGTTTCACTCCGTCTGTCTCAAAAATATAACATAAGAAACAAAAATATCACAACTAAGTTTTGAACCTAAGACCTATGGTTTATTGGGCCATTAAGTTACCACTGAGCCATTATAATTTATTAGTGATATTATATAAATATTTATAAATAATAAAAATATGACATTTAATACTAAGGATATTACACACAAATTATTATAAAAAATAAATTATTTAATATAAGTAAATATTTAACTTGAGATTACATAAAATAATAAGGACTTTTATTCTTAGACGGAGGGAGTAACTTAAACCATGAACATATTTTTAAGTCCAAAAATAAAATATAAAAAGAAGAATAGTAATGGTAAAACATTATTTTCAAAAAAAATTAAAAAAAAAAAATTGTCAAAAAAATAAGTAAAGTTTCATGAAATATAGATTCAAAAAAGTAAAACAAAAAAAAATTTTATTTTCAGAAGAAAAAAAACAGAAATGTTTATTTTTGAAAAAAAATGAGTAAATTTTGAAAAAATATAAAATTTTAAAAATTAAAAATTAAAAATTTACTTTTAGAAAAAATAGAAATTTTTATTTTTTTTAAAATGAGTAAAGTTTTATAAAATATAGATTCAAAAAAAATAGATAGAATTTTTTTAATTTTTAAATAGATGTGAAGATTTATTTTATTAAACTTTACTCATTTAATTTAATTAATTTTTTACTCATTTAGTTTAAATTTATTTTACTTTTATATTTTAAACTTTTTTTTGAATCTATGTTTTATGAAATTTTACTAATTTTTTTAAAAAATAAAAATTTTCTATGTTGTATGAAAAATTAATTTTTTTTGTTTTATTTTTTTTTTGAATCTATATTTTATGAAACTTACTCATTTTTTAAAAAATAAAAATAATTTTTTTTAAAATATAGTTTTATTTTCTTGTATTATTTTTTTTGAATATTTTATGAAGCTATACTCACTTTTTAAAAAAAAAAATCAATTTTTTCTGAAAATAGATTTTTATATTTTTGTTTTATTTTTTGAATCTATATTTAATGAAAATTTACTCGTTTTTAAAAAAATAAAATTTTTTCTAAAAATAAAGTTTTATTTATTTATTTATTTTATTTTGATTCTATATTTTATGAAAATTTTCTCATTTTTTAAAAAAATCTATTTTTTTCTAAAAATAAAGTTTTACTTTTTTTAATATAATTTTTTAAACTTTACTCATTTTTTAAAAAAAATTATTTTTTATTTTTGTTAAAACAGAAAAAATAAAACCGGGTAACTTAAAGGGACAGAAGTGCAAAAAAAGTCGAATCAGATTAAAGATAAATGGGTCGGGTTACATTCAAATCGGGTAAAAGGGACAGAAATGCCAAAAAATGTCACTTTAAGGACCTAACTGACGAAAAATAAACTTGAGGGACGATTTTGAAAGATAACTTGGAAGGATAGAAGTGTCATTCAACCTAAATAATATTAGTTAATTGAGATTAAGTTAGAATTATATTATGAAATAATATAATATCAAAGCCTTGAACGACAATAAAGTCATTATGAATTAAATTTCATCAATAAAGTGATTGAAGTGTTCAAGTAAAATTGTAAATTAATGAAGGTGTCTTTGTGTGAATTAGAATGAAGATGTTAATTAAACTCATTATTTTAATATATTATAAATAAGTGTAATATATTTATGTAGTGGGTTGATATATTATATTATGCCAAATGAATATAAATTAAATTTGAAATGAAGTAATTAGTTCATTATTTAAAAATTTATGGGTTAAAATAAATGTTTTGATTAATTGAATAAAGATGGTTAGTTTCTTTTAATTAGTTGACAATGAGAATTATGTTATTATAATGTAACATATAATGGTATAATATGTAATATTATACTAGATGGATGTGAATTAAGAATATGAGGTGATGGACCAATATAATAATAATAATAATAATAATAATAATAATAATAATAATAATAATAATAATAATAATAACAGTCATAATAATAATTGTATTAATAATAATAATAACAATAACAGTAATAATAATAATAGTAGTAGTAGTAGTAGTAGTATTACTACTAATAATAATAATAATAACAGTAATAATAATAATAACAATAACAGTAATAATAATAATAATAATAATAATAATAATAATAATAATAATAATAATAATAATAATAATAATAATAATAATAATAATAATAATAATAATAATAATAATAGTAGTAGTAGCACTACTACTACTACTACTAATAATAATAATAATAATAATAATAATAATAATAACAATATCAGTAATAATAATAATAACAACAACAGTAATAATACTAATAATAATAATAGTACTAATAATAATAATAATAACAATTAATAACATTATTATTATTAATAATAATAATAATAGTACTAATAATAATAATAGTACTAATAATAATAATAATAGTACAAATAATAATAATAATAGTACTAATAATAATAATAACAATTAATAACATTAATAA
Organism: Panax notoginseng; assembly: GCA_016801055.1. Lineage (NCBI taxonomy): Eukaryota > Viridiplantae > Streptophyta > Magnoliopsida > Apiales > Araliaceae > Panax > Panax notoginseng. The sequence continues at coordinate 57,726,874 of CM029014.1, read as the reverse complement.
TAATAATAATAATAATAATAGTAATAATAATAATAATAATAATAATAATAATAATAATAATAATAATAATAATAATAATAATAATAATAATAATAATAATAATAATAATAATAATAATAATAATAAATGGGAGACATATCAAATACATCATCATTCATAATTGATCATAAAAATCAATTAAAATTTACTAATATAAATTGTACATATAAAATAATAAACGAACGGAATGATGACTGTGCATATTGGCCCGTTATTTTTGCTGACGTAGAGGACAAAGAAAATGTTGCTCACAAGTATCGAACTCCAGACCTCTCCAAACTAAAAACCTTATATTCCAACAAAAGCCACTAAACCAACTACCTATTATGTTAAAATTTATGTAACACTAATATTTAAACCACCTAACATCGTTTCTATGCATGTGAAGATGAGATAATACACTTTTTGGTCACTGTACTAGGAATTGTAACAATAATTATTATTGTAATAATATTAACAAATTTGAAATAATTAAAATAATAATAATAATTAAAATTTTAAATAATAATAAAATTATTATTATTATTATTATGGTACTAATCCTACAAAGCCCGTCAGTATTAAGACTGGAACAAAATACAAAAGATGATATATTGATATATAAATTTCAACATAGATTTGTCAGCCATGAAATAAGTCATGTTGTTGCATGCCTGCATTTACCAATGTTAGAAATTAAAAAGTGTTCACAAGACAAAAGTGTTTTCCAATGCGATAATTAAAATTTTAAATAATAAAATAATTATAATTATTATTTTAATTATTTTAATTATTATTATTTAATTATTATTATTGTTATTATTATTTTAATTATAATAATAATAATTATTATTATTTTAATAATTAAAATAATAATAATAATTAAAATTAAAATAAGAGTGATCCGACAAATTGTATGTCAATGTATATGAATATATGAATTTAAAAAAATTAGAAGGACTCACACATTATTATTCTATCTTATCCATTAGAGTTTAGTTGTAATATGACTTTATTATGAAATTTAACGATAAATATATTATTTTTCAAAAAAAAAAAACTAATTCTAATTGTAGTGACTATTTTTAATCATTGAACTCTAGCAAATCTTTCTATTATAAATATTTGTTATTCGCTAACGTACTCATCTTTGTAATTTATTAGATCGATTCTTATACTTACCCATTGAGTTTTTTAAATTTAAATTTAATTTTATCGAGTCCTATAACAATAAAAAGAAAGAGTTAACTTTGAGTTTATTTTTTGTTAATTTATGATATCCGACAACTCAAATTGTAATGTAATTAAAATTTTAAAATATGATTTTATTCTTAATAATATTTTTTAAATAATTTATAATATTAAATGTTTTATTTATTAAAATATTAAGTTATAATAATTTAAACTGATAATAAAAAATTATAATAATTAAGACTCTTTTTATAGAACAAATCACAAATCTGTTAAATTATCACTATTCTATTTTACAAAAAAAGTTATATTTCAGTTTGTTATTAACTAATTTATGACATCCTAAAATTAAAATTTAAATCAATTTAAATTTTTGAAATAATAATTTTATTTATAATATTACTTTTTAAAGAGTTTACATTATTAATTTTTGTTATAAATTAAAATGAAACTCTTTTTTTTTTGAAATAAGTCCTTAATTTAGGAGCCAAAATTCATATACACGTGTGATGTTTTAATCAGAGAGCTACATGAACGTGGGCCGGGTCTGCATAAACAGATGGTTCAATCAGGAGCGTTGTGGCCGAGCTCTCTCACTCTTATTTCACCAGCCGCAGAGGAAAGAAAAAGAAGGAAAAAATGACCTGCTTGATCGTTCTTTCCCCTCGCTAGATCGATCGTGGTACCCTAAGTCGGCGGCATGCATCTCAAGGTCGGCTGTGCCCTCTTTCCCCTCACTCAGATCAGCCCTCTCACGCCTCTTTCCCCTCTCTCTCAACTCCCTCTAACCCTAGCAGTATTGGCGGCATAGTGGTGGTGCCATGGCAGCATAAATATTGGCGGTATTGTTATGGCGACCTGCTCTCTCTTCTCCTTCTCTTTCTCCTTTAATTTTTTCATTATTGTCCAATTGAAGGTTTTAATTTCCTCCCTTGTTAATTTCTCCTAAAACTTAGGTTTTAATTTTTCCGGCTAATTTTTGTTATTTAGAGTCAATTTCTGCCATGCCATTTTATTCATTGCAATTATTTGGCATATTCCGATTGATTAGTGTACCAAACACTGCAGTGTTTCAATTAGCTTCAATTGCCTTTCAGGTGGAGAGGTTGATTCCAATGAGAATATTCAGTGTGTCTATTCCATCAACCCAAGGTTGAAGCATTTCTCTGACTGGCTTCTAGACATTATAGCCACGGGTGATTTGGACGCATTCTTCTCTGCAGCAACGCGTGAGTATGCTCCACTAGTTGAAGTGTGGAAAGATCCTGCCATACAGGAAACATTTAAGAGAAAAGACGAACTTCACTTCCTTCCAGATGTGTCAGAATACTTCTTAAGCCGGGTATCTTATTAACTTTTCCATATTTTTTTGTTTAGATTATCACTATTTCAGATGAATGGGTTCCTTCTGCAAGATGCACAATATCTGCTATTCTGCTTCAATTTCATCAAGTATTTGTATCTGGTTGCATCAAGATGTTATTGTCATATTTTTTTGCTTTATGTTGTTATATATGTTCCTCTGCAGTTGATATTTTTCGCTACTTTGTTACAAGGCAAGATAGTAAAAATGCCTATCATTAGAGAGCCAACGGGAAAAGCGAATTTGTAAAGCATATTGGCATGTGGTTGAGTTGGGTTTTTGTTCCTGCTGCAACTTTTAGTTGTGGATTCGCCTGTTTCATCTCTGATTTTCCTTATGGAAACTTGGTATTTGTTTAGATTTTACTTGGATGAACAATGATTTGGTGTTACATTGTTTATGCTTTTTTATTTTCCGTTATTGGAATCCAATTCGAAAAATCACGTCATACGGAATACTAAGATTCTAAATTTGATTAATCTTATAAATTCACAATTCCTTCATTTTCTTGTATAGGTACATTTTGCATCCATTTAATTTATATGTGCTTTTATTTTTATACTTCTCTCGTTCTTGATTCTCATGTGTTTAGTTGACTATTTTGCTATATGATAACCTATGATTTTTTATTTGTCAGGAAGGGTTTGATGCCACACGGTGGTTAGATCGGAACCTTATCCGTCTTTGTTCCAAATTTGGTGACTACCGGAAGGATGATCCATCTTCATTTACGTTAAACACCTGTTTTTCATTGTTCCTGCAGCTCATGTTTAATTTGCGAAGATCGCAATTTGTGCAGGTAGTCATGGCTTGTTACATTATTTTGAGTTTTCTGTTATAATTTTCTTTTATTACTTTGTATATGTATTTAATTGTATGTACGTTTCTTCCTTTTGCTTTTTTCTTTTTCCCTCTTTTCGGCAGGTGTTCAACAATAGTCCAGATGAGACGGCTTATTTCCGAATGTTGTTAAACCGGGAGAATATAACTAATTCTGCTGTCCATGATACAACCATCCCTAATATCTTATTCATTTAATTCACTGCCTGCACCAGCTTTGTTGGACGTGGCCTCAATTGCTGCAGATCGTATTCTTTTACTGGATTCATATTTCAGTGCAGTTATTTTTCATGGAATGACAGTAGCTCAGTGGAGAAACATGGGTTGACCACCAAGCAGATTATGGTTCTTGACAGAGAGCAGAGCTCTAAGATTATCAAACCCGGAATCAGTTAAAGCCTGATTTACAGTGACAGAAATTAACTTACCATCCATATTCCAGTCAGAAAGACAAGCAGCAACAGAATGGCTGAAAGCAGAATCTGAATCAGGATAAGGTTCCATGACAACATTGAGAATTTTCCTATGCATCTTCCATTCATTATCAATAAACTGCCCAGTTACAAAAACATAACCTACATCATGGCAAGAGGTCCACAAGTCCAGTGTAAGGCAGATACGCCCAGGCATCCTTTCAATCACCGGCAAAAACCTGTAGCAATACCACATAGTCCTTGCATCTACAACCGAGCATGGCAAGTTGAAATAGAGATGTAGCAGCAACAACGCGACAGCAGCAACCACGTAACAGCCCATGCAAAGCAGTCTGCAACAGTTTTCAAGGCATCGGAAGAAGTATGACTGAGGTAAGAGCACACCCGCATCATACCCAGCACTGCAGCAGTCGCACACATAGCAGACCCAGCAGCAGTAGCATCTTACCCTACTAGCCCCCCCAGCTGATCCGCCGAGCTAAACATGCCTGCAGCAAACCAGTCGGAAAAGACCCAGTGCAAATGCCGGCAGCAAGCCACAGTCAAAAACGACCCAGTGTAAATGCCCCCCAGCTGATACGCCAAGCAAGACACATACTGCAGACAACTCGAGCAGAGAAGACCCAACAAACAGCAAACCTAGCGAATAGCAGTGCAAATGCCCAGCAGGATCCAAACATTAACCCAGTGCAGCAACTCCCCAACTCAGCAGCAGTGTCAGGTAATAGCAGCCCCAGTCCCAAACCAAGCTCACTTCTGTGCCCAAGCTCTTTCAAATATAAGCCCCACCCTTGCAAGCACAAGCAACAATTTATACAATTTATAAATTGTATAATGTAAATCATATTTATATCTCAACTCACTCTCAAGAGTACATTGACTTGACAATTTATAATTGGACTGTGGATTCTAGTTGTTTTGCAGGATTATCTGGATGAGTCTTATGGTCTTCAAGACTGCATCAGCAAGAGCAGAGTCTTACTTGGATATTTACACACATTTGTGATTTGTATAAATGACAGGTACAGATGGACATGATTTAAATTCTACTTCATTTACAACCCAGGTTGGCACTGATGTAGTCTTGAATCAGAATAGGCCAGCACTCATAGTTAGCAGTACAAGCTGGTGAGTTCTTACTGAACTAGTTGCTCATTATATATATGTGTTATGTATGAGCTCTGTGTTTGTAGTACTGATTTCGAGGTGAATATAACCTTTATATTTCTGGTGTTTGTTATTTGCTCTATTTTATTCTAGTGATGCATCATACCATTAATGGATTTAGTATTGGAATGTTCATGTATTGTTGGGAATCATAGTAAACTGTTTCTTGTCTGTCTTGTGACAGTTATGTCCCATTTGCATTACCAATCATAGGGATATGGCGTTTGGTTGTCGACATCAGGTATCATTGTCAAAAGGTTTTTGGTTTTCATTTTTAGAGAACATGACTAGAGTGTATCTTTAAGTTTTCTTTTTCGTTCTTATTTGTAGACATGTTGTGAATGTGGACAAGACCTTCATCTATGTCCTATATGTCGAAGCACCATCCAGACTAGGATAAAGCTTTATAAAATATGCTCATCACCTTCGTTTTATGCTCTGTATATATATTTTCTTTTAGTGATCAAAATAGGTTGATCTTTTCATCTTCCATTTGTAATAAGTTATTGAATAATGCAGTTTGGGTAAATTTAGCACGTTTTCTTGACTTTGCTATTATTTTACTGACTTTGCTATTATTTTTAAATGTGCAGGAAGACCGTTTTTACGACCTGCCTTGCAATACTGGGTATCAAATTTTCGTGCTATGCTTATGGAAGACGAGGGACGAAATTATGAAGTGTACTCTCTATATATATGTAGATATATACTTTGATTGAAGAACTGTGGTAACTTTAGATGGTTAATTGTAAAGATAATGAATGATTATATAGTGGATGATTTTATTAAGTTAATAATATTTTAGTTTTTTGTATCTTTGTCATTATTTGCTATGGGGACATTGAGCCAGTCAGGTACACAAAAAGAATGTCAAATTTTGATTTGGCAACAATATAATTCGTTGCCAAAGCATTGAACAAGTTTTAATATAGCAATAATTTTTTGTATATTTAACAATAAATTTTCGTTGTTAATGGCATTAAAAATATAATATTTGGCAACGAAAAATTAATCTAATAACAACAGTGAGGATATTGTTGCTAATACTAACATAAAAGGTAATATTTTTTATCGTTACAAATAATATCAACTTTCGTTGCACATATAAAGAAACGACAATATATAATATCGTTAATCGACGACTTTCGTTGTTATTGAAAAATAACCAGAAACAAACAATTTCGTTGCTGATTCAGCATAATGTCGTTGCCAAATAATATAATTAGCAACGAAAATCGTTGCTAAAAAGTTTACATTCCGCAACAAAAGCAAGCTTAGGCAACAATTTCCATAATTTACTGCAACGAAAAATGTCGTTGTAAAATGATGTCAATTGCAACGAAAATGCATGGTTGTTGCAAAAAAAAAAAAGAGTTCATTTCGTTGCCAATTAGCAGGCTTTTGTAACGAAATGAGGTTTTTAGTAACAAAATTTTAGTTATTCTGCAACAATACATTTTGTTGCTAAATGATCGATGTCTCTGTACGAAAGCCAAATTTCGTTGTAAAATGTATTACTTTTTGCAACGAAAAAAAAACGTTCGTTGCGGAACAATTAGTAACGCTCATTGCTCAACGAAAGACGCAATGACTATAAAGTCATTGCCAAAACCCTTTTGCAACGAAATTTGGCACCTTTAGCAACGAAAATCGGTTGTTGCTGAAGCCCCATTTTTTTGTAGTGATACCAACATATAGTCCAATTAACATATACAAAGTTCAATTCGCGTATTAGTTCATAATTTGCATAATCACATACTAATTTTGTTATTTTGTAAAACATACGTTCATACATGTTTTTCACTGTAAAACAAATTTTCTTTTTTCTTGTATACGTAATCTAGCATACAATCTCATATATACATATGCTAATATAACAATTACAGTTACACGTACACATAAAATATTACTTGAAATTGTAAAAACATAGTTCTACAGAAATTTTGATAAAAACTTTATACCCAATGATATCCAAGAAAACAGAAAATATCAAGTTCATAGGAAATGGCTTAAACATATCTACGTACATATATTAAGGTTAGTGAAGTATACCTTTTTGTTTGCTTAAGAATCTTTGTTAACAGACTTCCTTTGAAAATCACGTTTTCTCTCTATCTCTCTCAAAACTCTGAACTTTTCTCTCTGAAAACCTTTTTCTGAACTTGTTCTTAGACTTAAACCATATACAATATATGTAACATAAAATAACACCAACGTACCAGTTTTAAAACGTATAAAATCGACGCCATACTTATTACCCTAATAATATATCAGTTACCAAATATATATATATATATATATATATATATATATATATATATATATATATATATATATATACGGGGAGGATTTCCAACGGACCAAATAAGCGGACCAATGAACGGACCAAGGCAAAAAAACACGCTGATCGGGTTGAACCCACGTGTTTTTGCGGGTTCAACCCGACCCGCGTGTTTTTTTTCCTTGGTCCGTTATTTGGTCCGCTTTAGAACGGCTCCATATATATATATATATATATATATATATATATATATATATATATTATTTATTTAACTAATAATTTAAATTCAAAAGAAATTCAAAAGCTATAAGGCTTTGTTTGGCAAACCATTTAAAAATTAAAGGATTAATATACTTAAACCTTGTTTGACAAAAACTAAATTAAAATTACTTTAATTTATTTTAATAACCACTTATAATATAGCTATTTGTCACACTTATAAATTAATTAAGTTTTTATACTTAATTTAATTAATTCTAATAACAATTCATTGCATAATATAATAATTTATTTAATCATTATAAACTCTCTAACTTAATTACTAAATTAAATTAGATTACTATTTCAAAATAATTACTTTTCTTAACTCATTAATTATTTATTAAATAAATAAATAATCAAATCGCATCAAATCAATTAAACAACTACTTATTCAACGATAAACACATCCATTAAATATTTATATAATTCAATAAATATTTAATTAAAAATCTAGATTGTTACATCTTTCCTTCCTTACAAGGATTCTGTCCTCAGAATCACAACTCAAAACACTCATTCGTTACAGCCATAGGAAGCATCCATTTCACAATTGATAAAAGGAGTTCTTTGCGTGCGACATCTCTGTGCAGAACCATCCCAATTATTTCTTCTACATCATAATTGAAATAGTAAATAAATAATTATGATAAGCATACCAACCAAACCTTATCCATCAGAAGTAATGAACATTGTACATTTGAAGAAAAAGTTACTCTCTATATTTTCCAATATTGTGATAAGCTAAAACTTGTTTATAAAGTGATCCTTGAATTTTTACAAGGAGATGGACGTTATTCCTTGAAGGGCTTCCACTCAATCCAAACAGACTCATCCTTTATATTCAAAATAACCTGGTAGCTATATCAAAATGCTACCCTCAGTTTGATACAATTATGACGAATCAGACGCTGCAATAGATAAGTAAAAACAATTACGATAATGCTTAGAAGACAACAAGAATTTTTCTGATTCAGAAAGACCGAGAACAACATCCTCATTCAAATAAGAGTCCTGTATAAAGTATAAAGGCTGCTGAAGATTAAAGAAAATTTTCAAACTTTTTATGGTGGAATGCAAAGTGAAATTTTGATATCTTCAAATCAGACTAAAGCTTACTTTCCCAGCCCCAGTCAAACCTCTAGGGATGAAGGCCAAAAATGCTACATAATAAAATTGCAAGGAAACAATGTTTGCAAAACACAAAAAAAGAAGAAGCCAAATTTCACAAAGCATTGGCAAATGCAAGAATACATCTTATGCCACCATACACAACTGCGAAAAAACAGAACATAAAAATCTGAAAATGTGGCCAGCACCAATACAAATTGCAACAACATTTACAAAGAGGAATTCAGTTATTAGTAAAGCAATTAAAATATAGTATTTAAGAACATAAAATCATATACCAAATAGATGTAAGCAAACTTAATACCTTTTTACTTTGTCCCTCTTCTTAAAAAAATAATTTATCAAAAGTGGAACCGAATAAAAGGGAAATTGAGAAAAATGAATCTAAATCCATTAAGTGTTGTTGATATATGACTCAAACATTAATTGTGAGCGGAATTTTTATATCTTAATCATAGATTAGTCAATTCTCAAAACAAGAGATGATTATAAATTGAACAAACAGATGGGAAGTTCTTACGAATTATAACATAAAACAAATAACAGGGGGAGTAGGGAAGAAATAGAAGTAGAACCTGCTGTTGAAAGGGTCGTGTTCTTCAATGGATAGCAGAAGCATCGAAGCTAGGAGGGCTTTGTCTTTTGCAGTCGGACCTCTTAAATATAGTTGCGTAATGAGCGAGAAAAATAGAGGGAAATAGGGAATCACCTCCAGTCGTACGATTCACTACCGGAGGACCACTTGTCGACGGCGCACACACGACAAAATGAGAAGAATCGACCGGAGAGCCAATTTGACCGAAAGGGAATGATCGTCTGAGAAGGCGACCAGATATGAACGATCGACTGAGAAAGGAGATAGAAAGGGTGAGAGTGTTATATCTGTAACTTGAGAAATCAAGTAACTAAATTATTTATGGTAATTTGAGGTTACCATGCCTCCTTTAGTCCTTTAAGACTCTGTAATTGAATAAATGCTTCAGTCCTTTTGATTGAATATTAGCAAACATAAATAGGCCAAGTGATAACTGACCAGTACACAACGTGGGCATTGCTCAGAAATTACAAACTGTAACAACTAACTCAAACAGACTACATAGACTCCATAACTACCCACTAGCCTTTCGACCCACTTACACGGACTCGGTCAACGAAATAAAAAGCAACAACTAAAAATAAAGTAAAACGACACAGCTGCTTAAGCACCTAAAGGCAACACCGAATCACAATGGTCTAGAACCCATACACATAACAGATGCCCTCTGTTAGAAAACCTTGTCCTCAAGGTTAGGATAGCGTCTCCTTAGGGTATCTAAGTCTTCCCAGGTAGCATCCTCTTCACCGGCTCTGTTCCACTGCACCAAGACTTCGACTTCGGCCACATTTCCTTTCTTTTTTAGCCTTCGTTGCAAGATCTTCTCTGGCTTGGGTTCCATGGATCCTTCAAAAGTGATACTCGGTAAGTTTGCACAAACTTATCTTTCTTCCCCTAGATTTCTTTTAAGGCATGAAACATGAAATACGGGTTAGATCTTGGCTTCGGGGGGTAAATGTAGTTCATACGCCACTTGACCCACATTTCGAATCACTTTAAACGGCCATTAATACCTTGGTATGATCTTCAAGCTCCTTCGCATCGAGACTGTCATTTGCCGATACGGCCTCAACCTGAGGCAAACAAAATTGCCAATTTCAAACTCTTGGCTCCTTCTTTTCTTATCAGCAAAATATTTCATTTTAGCTTGTCCTTCCTGCAGGTTTTCCTTGACGAGCTTGGCTATAAATTCAAGGCTTCATAGTTCTTCATCAACTGCTTGAACTTTGGTAGCTCCCAACTCGTATGGTAACATTCGAGGAGGAGGTTGACCATAGACAGCTTCAAAAGGGGATACCTTTGTTGATGTATGGACTGAGGTATTATAAGAATACTCAGCTAAAGGTAACCACTTAACCAAGTCTTTTGGTCTATCACTTGAGAAGCACCTGAGGTAACACTCGAGCAATTTGTTCATGGATTCTGTTTGTCCGTCTATTTGAGGATGATAGGCTGTACTGAGTAACAAATCTGTTCCAGATAACCTGAACATTTCTCTCCAAAAATTGCTAGTGAACACAGGATCTCGATCACTTAATATGGTAAGTGGTAAACCATGTAATTTAAAAACATTGTCCATGAACACCCTGGCCACGGTTAAAGCTGTGTATGGATGAGTAATAGGCATAAAGTGAGAATATGTCCACCACCACATAGATTACTGTCTTGCCTCCTGAAGGGGGTAATCCTTCAATAAAGTCCATGCTGATGTCTTCCCAATTCTTGGCAAGAATGGGCAAAGGTTGTAGCAACCCCGATGGGAGGAGGGCTTCAACTTTGCTCTGTTGGCATATATCACACTCTCTGATGCGTGTTCGAACATCATTCCTTAGGCTAGGCCAATAAAACTCCTTTTTTATTCGTGCTTGTGTTTTTTGTACTCCCATATGGCCTCCTAATGGACTGATGTGGAATTGATGCATGATCTGTTGTTGGAAGGGCACCAATGACCCGAGATGCAGCCTACCCTTGTAAAAGAGTAGGTCATTCTGGAGTTGGTAACGGGATTGGTCCAGGTATCCATGATGGTAGTGTTTAATTAGTTGCTGTAACATGAGGTCTTGTTGGTAAGCTTTCTGTAACTCTTGCATCCATTGTGCTTGGACCATGTTAACCGCATGAATTTGGATTTGGCGCTATTTGGTTTTCTGGTTGGATGGGTTTGTGCTGAGATTCGTGGTAGTTGGATTGGAGTTGGTAATTTCTGGTTGGTCTGTGTGTATGGATGGTGTTTGGGTACTGTTTGGGTTTGTGCTCTCAGGGTAATGAACCCTAGAGAGTGCATCAACCACTACATTATTTTTACCACTCTTATATTCAATTGTAAAGTCATAACCAAGCAGTTTAGAGATCTACTTTTGTTGTGAGGGAGTTCCCACCCTTTGTTCCAGCAAATATTTGAGTGCTTGTTGGTCAGTGCGTACTTTGAAGGACTATCCCAATAGGTAGTGCCTCCATTTCCTCAATGCCATTACCAATTCTAGTAATTCCTTCTCATAGGTGGATAAGGTCAGATTCCTCCCTTTTAAAGCCTGACTAAAATAGGCTAGGGGTTGCCCTTCTTGCATCAGCACTTCTCCCAATGCTTCTCCTAAAGCATCACATTCCACCACAAACATTTTAGTAAAATCAGGTAATCTGAGCACAGGGGGACTTACCACAGCCTCTTTTAATTCCTCAAATGCTGCTTGTGCCTTATCATTCCAAGAAAAAGCATTTTTTTCTTAGAAGACAAGTAAGAGGGGATGCAATTGCTCCATATCCTTTGATAAATTTCCTGTAGTAACCCATTAGTCTTAAAAAACCTCTTAAAGCTTTGAGATTTTTAGGGGCTGGCCATTCTTGTATAGCAACCAGTTTTTGGGGATCAGCTTTAACCCCTTCTTTAAAAATAAGATGCTCCAAATAATTGACTTCCTTGCTACCAAAAACACACTTGGACATCTTGGCAAAGAATTTTTCAGCTTCTAGTACCTCCAAAACCTATTTCAGATGTTCTATATGGTTCTGCATTGACTTGCTGTATATCAAAATATCGTCAAAGAATACCAGCACGAACTTTCTCAAATAAGGCCTAAACATTTCATTCATCACCCCTTGGAAAGTCGAAGGAGCATTAGTAAGCCCAAAAGGCATAACTAAAAACTCATAATGACCCTCATGTGTGCGAAAGGCAGTTTTAGGGATGTCATCAGGATGCATTCGTATTTGATGATATCCCGACCTTAAATCCAGCTTAGAAAAAATTTCAGCACCACCTAATTCATCAAGTAACTCATCAATATTAGGGATAGGGTACTTATCTTTGATGATATCCTTATTAAGAGCACGGTAGTCCACACACATCCTCCAACTTCCATCAGCCTTCCTTACTAGTAACACGGGTGAAGAGTAGGGACTTTGGCTGCTTCGTATGCTGCCATTCTTGATCAACTCAGCCACTAGTTTCTCTATCTCCTCTTTCTGGTAATATGGATACCTGTAGGGTCTTACACATGTGGGTTTACAGCCCTCCTGCAATTTAATTTTATGATCAAAAATCCTAGGAGGTGGCAGCCCTTTTGGTTCAGGAAACACCCCTTTGAATCTGTCTTTGAGATGCTGTAGTGCTCCCGAAATGTTAGGAGTGAGATTTGCAACATTGCCTTCTATAATTTGCAGCCATATTTCTTTTGCTGTTCCCTTCTTGAGGTCGACAATGTCGTCTTCCTCAGTCACTATTATTGCTGGTCTCTTGATTCCCTACAACTCTACAGCCTTTTCATCACACTGGAATCGCATAGTTAGATCAAAAAATTCCATAAAACTGGTCCCAATCCTCTTAACCAATCAACCCCCAAAACTAAGTCACAACCCCCAAGAGTCAACATGTATAAATTAACCTTACTTGTATAATTCTGTAGCTTCAAAGAAATTGCCTTACAGTGACCAAGGCAAGGACGAGTGGCCCCATTAGCCACCTGAACTGTTAAGTGGCTCTCTTCCCTTGATAGATTGGCCTTCCTTGCGACATTGGGATCTATAAAACTATGAGTGCTCCCTGTGTCAATCAAAACAGTACTCGGTGATGATTAAGTTCAGCAAACAATCTCATAGTTTTAAGGGCTAAAGATCCAACAATAACATGCAGGGTGATTCCTAACAACTCGCCCACTTCCTCGTTATTAGTTTCTATCATAGCCAATGTACTTTCCTCATTTTTTGGTTCCTCGTGTTCCACTACCTCTCCCTCCATTCCTTCTAAAAGGTAAATCCTAGATTTGATACATTTATGTCCAAAATGGTACTTCTCATCACAAAACCAACATAGACCTTTTTCCTTCCTTTCTTGCATTTAGGTAGGAGATACTCTTTTGATGGGAAAGCTGGTTTTTCTGGGGTTATTAAAGGTTTGAGGTTGCGGGTTGGGTCTTATTGGATGTTCTGGAAGTCTCATAATAGGGGCTGGTGCAGGCAATCTAGGCTGGTTGTTTAGGTTGGTGTTTTGGTAAGTTTGGAACTTATTTGGATTTGACCTTACACGTTTAACCACTTCTTCCTTCTGTAACCTAGCCAACCCGAAAGCTGCTGAGAGTGTAGATGGCTTAAACATGGTGACAATGACTCTAAAATCATCCCTAAGGCCGCTGAGAAAAGTACTAATGCGAAACTCTTCAGATAATCCAAGTATTTTATTAGATAGCATTTCAAAGTGTGTATGATATGCTTCTACAGTCCCATTTTGCCTAAATTTAGTAAATTCCCCTACAAGATCCTCATAGGATGAGGGTCCAAATCTCACTTCTAAGGCTGTAATAAAATCATCCCAAGATTGGATTGGGTTGGACGCCCGCAACCAACTATACCATGAGAGGGCATTTCCTTCCATATGGAAAAAGGCAATTTGAAGCCTTTGGTTATCGGGTGTTTTGTAATACTCAAAAAATTATTGGGCCTTTAGAATCCATTCATCCGGATTAGTACCATCAAATTTAGGAAAATCCAACCTTAAGGACCTAGATTGAATTCCATTTTCGTCAAATAAAGGATTGTTACTGACCTTAGAATTGGAAGAACCTTCCCCAGAGTTGTGATGTACTGCTAAAGCCTCATAGCTAGATGTCAGATTACAGATTTGTTTAAGTACTACTGCTAACATCTCCTTTTGTCGCTCTTGTTCTTCACACAGGTGGGTGTTCTCTTCTCGCAATGCTACCAAAGCTTCAGTCATCTGTGCATGCCTAGTACCCTCAGCCATTGTAGCAGAACCAAGGCTTTGATAACACTGTTATATCTGTAAACTTGAGAAATCAAGTAACTAAATTATTTATGGTAATTCGAGGTTACCAGGCCTCCTTTAGTCCTTTAAGACTCTGTAATTGAATAAATGCTTCGGTCCTTTTGATTGAATATTAGCAAACATAAATAGGCCAGGTGATAACTGACCAGTACACAACGTGGGCATTGCCCGAAAATTACGAACTGTAACAACTGACTCAAACAGACTACATAGACTCCATAACTACCCACTAGCCTTTCGACCCACTTTCACGGACTCAGTCAACGAAATAAAAAGAAACAACTAAAAATAAAGTAAAACGACACAGCTGCTTAAGCACCTAAAGGCAACACCGAATCACAAGGGTCTGGAACCCACGCACATAATAGAGAGATGAAAGAGAGGGCTGATTTCTAGAAGTGAGATTTTGGAGAGGGTTTCGGTGGACCAAATGATGAGAGTTTTGAAGGAGATAGGGCGATTGAGGGAGATAGGGCTCGACTGTATTTTCTAAATTGAGGGATTAAAAATTGAGGGAGAGAATGGGCATCAAAATAATGGAGGGACATTTTCGCGGTCAACTTATTTTAGGAAAAAATTTATTTTATTTATTTCATAAAAAGAATATAATTTATAAAATTTATAAATTTTAAGAACATATATGTTTTACGGTATATGTTTATTCCTATAAATTGGTAACTTACTAGTTGGTAGTGACATAATATTTATACGTTGACGAAGTTAAATTATAATTAATGTGATATTTTATGTGATAAAATAGAATAATTTATAACGAAGTTGAATTATAATTAATGTGAAACTTTATATGATAACATAGAATAATTTAAAGTGTGATCATTTTTAATTCTATTCTATCTCTTGTCATATGTAGCAGACTCTTAAAATATAATAATAAACTTAATATATTATATTATTTTATATTGTTATTTATAAAAAGAGCACTCTTTTTGTAGAATAAAAATAAATGATAAATGTGAATTTTTTGTGGGACGGAGGGAATACCTTTTAATACATCACACGTGGAGTAAAGTTATGAACAAGTCAAGTTGACTTTTAGTTTATCGAATTCAAGCTCTCTTCAAATTTAAACGAGCTCGAGTTGAGTCGAACTTTTAAACGTGTCATAATATGTTATTCGAATTTTACTCATTTATAAAACATAATATTATGGACGAAATATAATTTACTATAATATCTAAAATCATACCAAATTCTTAATTAATACTCAAAGTACATATAAAAATATATAATTATTTATAAAAGTCTTTATTTTAGAAATGAATTTTAACTCAAAGGGATTTTTTTTATTTGACAATATATCTTGATAATATAATGAACAAGTTAGTCGACAATCCAGACTTTCTACGGTTGATTCAACGCAACACCAACTCAGGGACATAAAGAGCTAAAAACAACTTTTGATCATTAATTATGGACATTCAAACTATTGAACTTTTGTTGTAGACACTACAAAAACTTGGATATTAATGTTGAACTTTATGTTAGACTTGGTAAATCATTAATTTAAAGTACAATGGATGATATTTGGATTCTGATTTTTTCTATTATAGTTAAATATGATGGAAAGTTAAATTTTAATTATTCTATTGTTGTAATTGGTGTTTTGCTATTGTTACAGTCCTTATCTTGTTGTAGGCCAAATATTAGTTGGGCAAACAACTTTTTTAATATAATGTTTGAGAATGAATCTGGTATGTTGGATACATTGAAGAATCTCTTTTAGCTTTATTTCAAGTAGTAATATAATTTTATTAGTTCAAAAAATTTTGTTATAATATAAAACAAGAGCTACTGACAACTAGACTTGGGTTGAGAACCATCTAGTTAATTAACTAAAACTATTTGGGTTTTAGTGTGTTAGTTAACTAATTTTTATACTATGAGTTGGTTTAGTTTTGGACCCATATTAAAAAGTAAAAATATTACTCGAAACTAATTTAACTAGTTTTGGCCCATATTAAAAACACATTCCAATTTGTTTAGTTTTAAATTAATTAATTAGTTTTGATCCATATCGACTCCAAATCAGTTGTCCAGGATAAATACCATTAGCTGTCCAAGACTCAAAATTTTGCCATGTGTCATCTTGTTTATGTAATTGGAACAAAGCTTAGCTTGGAAAAAAAATGAATAAAAATAAACTACTGACAACTAAGCTTAGCTCTTAGAATCTGAGTTTCACTGTTTGTCATGTTGAGTTCCCTTTCTTAACATTTTGTATCTATCTGGGGAATCCCCTAAGTATATGTATCTCTTTTCTTTTATATACATTTAAATTTAGCAAAAAATAAATTAAATAATATGGAACAACTTATAAGTATAATTTATAAATTTATAAATAATTTATTAGATAAATTTTAAATATGACATATTTTAATGACAATATTTATAATAATAATTTGATTAATTTTAAGTGATATCATTATAATATATCACTTTAATTGGAATAAGAGTATTAAAAAAGGGACACCATATATGCATTTGGTTTGAGAATTTGAGAAATTATTATAAGTTTATGAATTTGATAAGCTATTACAAATGAATCTATGCACAAACAAAAATACCAATGAAAACGAAAAACTTTAAATATATTCTAATTCGTATTCCTATTTGAAATTTGTATTCGAATAACTTTATATATATATATATACACACGGTAAGGATCAAAAGCATTCTCCTTAAATAACATTCTCCTTAAATAGCATTCTTTTATTAAAACGACGTCGTTTTGGAGGGACGCGGTGACATTTTTGTAAATACAATGCCACCGCGTATTTATAAAAATGTCACCGCGTCCCTCCAAAACGACATAGTTTTAATAAAAGAATGCTATTTAAGGAGGAATATTATTTAAGGAGAATGTTCTTGATCCTGACCGTATATATATATATATATATATATATATATATATATATATATATATATATATATATATATATATATATATATACCTTATTAACTGATGAGTAGGTTTTATACCTATGAATCCGATATTATTAAACTTAATTATTGCTATCTTTAATTGTTTTTTAGTATCTTTTTATGTGTTTTGTGTTTATTTCTTTTAGGTGGGAGCTGGAGGGACAAATTGGTCATTTGAGAGAAGAAAAAGGTCAAAAATCATTAAAATTAAAGCTGAGTGGCATTTTTATAATTATGTGGTCCTGGTCAAGCGCCTAGGCGCTTGGAAATGGCCTATGTTGAGCGCCTAGGCACTCATGTGCGGAAAAAGGAGAGTTTTTCTATTGCTAAGTGGGTTTTTGAAGTCAACAAGGAATCTAAAAAGAGGCCAGATCTAATACAAATAGGGGAGGACTTTAGAAAAGGGGTACAACTCAATTTTTCAAGAGATTTGCAGAGAGAACAGCGAAGGAAAACACGAAGGAGAATTGCAAGGGTTGAAGATTAAAGAGAGATTATTGGAGCAAATTCAGAGTTTCTTCTTCTCTTCTCTAGTTTTATCTTTTGTAATTATCTGGGATGTTTGGATTATTCATCTGGATGATGTTTTTCTTTATTATTATCATGAACTAAATTTTTATTAAGATTGCAACGGAACTTGGTATGTAGTTTAAATTAATCTTCCCATTGAATGAAAGTTGATTTTTATTGAATTATTTGTTATATCTTTTGCTTATTGATTAATTGTTTGGCCAACAATTACTATGATAATCTATATAAAATTGGAAGATGGAGTATAGATTGAGATCTGGATATGATAACATCTGTTCATATAATCTGATTAGGGTTAATATGATTAGCATGTAGGATAGGAATATACCTATGTGTCTTTTGTATCCTTTGAAAGAATTTGTGCATAAAACCCTAATTAACTTGATTCACATAGGAATATAGTGAGTTGATTAACTGGAGTGTTCCTTGTAATTCTGTGTCTTAAGGATTGGAGTTAGGAGGATTTGTTCACGTGTTTTGGAAAAAGTGTGTGAATTTTATAAAGTATTCTTGGATAATGATTCATATTAATTAATTGATTTAAATGGGAAGTAAATTGGTTTAAATGAAATACTAAGGGAAGTTGTAATCTTAACCTGTTAAATCTGCAATTATTCTTGTGAAATTTTGATTTTAATTATTAGTTTTGTTAAGTTTAATTGTTAAATCACAAACAATCTTTTGTAGTTTAAAATAGGATTAATTGCATTGAAATTAGTAATTGATAAATATTAGTCTATTTCCTCGTGGGAACGATATCCTTGCTTGCTGAATATTACAATTGAACGCGTATACTTGCGTGTTAAAGTGCTATAAAAAAATAGGCAACAAGTTTTTGGCGCCGTTGCCGGGGAGATTAGTTTAATATTTTGTCATTATTGATTTTGATAGACTTAATCTTAATTTAAACGTTTTCTTTTCTGTTCTATTCAGGTGCTCTTGACTAGTATATGCAAACGCGATCGAAGAAGCCAGATTTATTGCCTTACGAGGACGACATCGAAAAAAGGTTTCAGCAGTTGCGTCAGTGGGTTAAAGAAACCAAAGAGGCACTTGATAAGAAAGATACTATGGCTGAAGAAGAGCAAAAAGCACTGCGGGATTATGCTACGCCGCGGGTTACTGAAATTCAGTCGAGTATTACGAGGCCTGCCATTACTGCTACAAGTTTTGAGATAAAACCGGGGACAATACAGATGATTCAAAATTCATGTCAGTTTAGAGGGTTACCGAATGATGATCCGAACGATCACATAGTCAGCTTTATAGAAATCTGCGATACTTTCAAGTATAATAATGTGTCAGAGGATGCAATAAGGCTAAGGCTGTTTCCATTTACTCTCAGAGATAAGGCTAAGAGTTGGCTCCATTCACTACCACCAGGCTCGATTACTACATGGAACGACCTAGCTCAGAAATTTCTTGCAAAGTTTTTCCCGCCTGCAAAAACAGCAAAGTTGCGGAACGATATCTTCTCTTTCGTTCAGCACGATTCAGAATCACTATATGAAGCATGGGAGAGATTTAAAGACTTATTGCGAAAATGTCCACACCATGGGATTCCTAAATGGCTTCAGGTGCAAACTTTTTATAACGGTTTATTCAGCACAGTGAGATCGAGTATAGATGCTGCAGCGGGAGGAGCTATTATGGCCAAGAATTGTGATGAGGGGTATCAGTTTCTTGAAACCATGGCAGCTAATAATTATCAGTGGCCAACAGCAAAAACGACTCAGCCAAGGACAGTAGGGGTTTATGAAGTGGATGCGATGACAACATTATCAGCTCAAGTGACAGCTCAGATTTCTGCTCTTACAAAGAAGATAGATGCACTTGGGGTACAACCAATTCAGAAAATGGAAACGATTTGTGAAATATGTACGGGTAGCCACTCAAGTGATCAATGTGCAATAAATCCTGAATCAGTCCAGTTTGTTTCCAGTTATAATAGGCAGCAGGGTAGTTATCCAAACAGTTACAACCCAGGAGTGAGAAACAACTCAAATTTTTCTTGGAGTAGTAATCAGTCACATGCTCAAGCACAAGCTCCAAGGCAATCATATCCACCTGGATTTCAGCCACATCAACAATCTCAACAACACCCACAACCTCATCAACCTGACAAGCTATCACAAATGGAAGAATTATTGGCAAGATTGGCAACTCAGTTTGAAGCTACAACGAAAAACCAATCAGCTGCAATAAAGAATCTTGAGAACCAAATTGGGCAGATAGCTAGTGCTTTGAATACTAGAACTCCAGGTTCTTTACCTAGTGATACGGAGAAAAATCCAAGGAATGATGGAAATGAACATTGTAAGGCAGTTACACTTAGAAGTGGGAAGGAGTTGACTACAGATTTAGACGGACAAAAGAAAATAATTTCTGTTGAGAATGATGAAAAAGAGAGTGGAAATTTGGAAAGTAAATCTGGGGAAAAAGTTGTACAAAAACAACAAGAAGATAAGCAAACAACAGTTGTACCACCTGTGCCATTTCCTCAAAGATTGCAAAAGCAGAAATTAGATAGACAGTTTTCAAAATTTTTATAAGTTTTCAAAAAGCTGCAAATCAATATTCCATTTGCAGATGCTTTAGAACAAATGCCTAGCTATGCGAAATTCATGAAAGATATTTTAGCAAGAAAGAGGAAGCTAGGGGAGTTCGAAACTGTAGCGTTGACAGAAGAATGTAGCGCAATTCTGCAAAGAAAGTTACCACCAAAGTTGAAGGATTCGGGTAGCTTCACCGTACCGTGCACGATTGGACCCCAGTTCTTTAACAGATGTTTGTGTGATTTGGGTGCGAGTATTAACTTGATGCCGCTTTCGATTTATACTCAGTTGGGATTACCAGCACCAAAGCCAACAAATATCTCTTTACAGCTCGCAGATAGATCAGTGACATACCCTAGGGGCATTGTAGAAGACATATTAGTGAAGGTGGACAAATTCATATTTCCAGCCGACTTCATTGTGTTGGACTATGAAGAGGATAAAGACATACCCATTATCCTTGGAAGACCATTTTTAGCCACTGGAAGGACATTAATTGACGTACAAAAGGGAGAGTTAACGATGAGAGTCCAAGATGAAGAAGTAACTTTTAATGTTTTCAAGGCTATGAAATTTCCGAAGGGAGAGGAAGAGTGCTTTAAAGTTGATCTGATTGAAGGAGTGACAAGGGAGGTATTTAGTGAGTCTGTGAATGAAGACCCTCTTAAAACTGCATTGGTAAGTGAAAATTTATCTGATGATTTAACTGTGCTAGAATGGGTTCAAATGCTAGATTCAGCTCCGAAGTTCACAGGATGCTTGCAAAAATTTGAACCTCTGGATTATTGGGGAAAACCGGATGAAAAGGTGAAATCATCCTTAGAAGAACCGCCCAGCTTGGAACTTAAGCCATTGCCTAACCATCTACGGTATGCCTACCTTGGTTCTTCTTCTACCTTTCCAGTTATTATTTCTGCATCACTTGATAAGGTTCAAGAAGAAAAGCTACTAAGGGTACTTCGGCAATACAAGACTGCTATTGGGTGGACTCTTACGGATATCAAGGGGATAAGCCCATCAATTTGCATGCATAAGATTTTATTGGAAGATGAAGCTAAACCGACTATTGAACAACAACGAAGACTCAATCCCATCATGAAGGAAGTTGTCAAAAAGGAAATCATTAAATGGTTGGACGCGGGAATTATCTACCCTATCTCAGATAGCTCATGGGTAAGTCCAGTCCAATGTGTGCCAAAGAAAGGGGGAATGACAATAGTTACAAATGAACATAATGAATTGATCCCTACTCGAACAGTTACGGGTTGGCGGGTGTGTATGGATTATAGAAAGTTAAATAAGGCCACTCGTAAGGACCATTTTCCTCTACCATTTATAGATCAGATGTTGGACAGGCTTGCAGGGCATGAGTATTATTGTCTTTTGGATGGATACTCAGGTTATAACCAAATTGCCATTGCACCCGAGGATCAGGAGAAGACGACATTCACATGCCCATATGGTACCTTTGCTTTTCGCAGAATGTCTTTTGGATTATGTAATGCGCCGGCGACATTTCAACGGTGTATGATGGCTATTTTCTCCGATATGGTCGAACAAAATCTCGAGGTATTTATGGATGATTTCTCAGTTTTTGGGGATTCGTTTGATTATTGTTTGGAAAATCTCACTCTTGTGCTTAAACGGTGTATGTAAACGAATTTGGTTTTAAATTGGGAGAAATGTCATTTTATGGTGCAAGAGGGGATAATCTTGGGTCATCGAGTGTCCTCAAAAGGAATTGAGGTTGATAGAGCTAAGATCGAAACCATTGAGAACCTCCCGCCACCAGTTTCAGTAAAGGGTATTCGAAGTTTTTTGGGACACGCTGGTTTTTATAGAAGATTTATAAAAGACTTCTCCAAAATCACGAAACCACTTTGCAATCTTTTGGAGAAGGATGTCCCATTCAACTTTGATCAAGCATGCCTTGAAGCTTTTGATGTGTTGAAGAAGAAACTAGTTACCACACCTGTAATCATAGCGCCAAATTGGAGTATCCCGTTCGAATTAATGTGTGATGCTAGCGACTTTGCAATTGGTGCAGTTCTTGGCCAACGGAAAGATAAAATTTTTCATGCTATATACTATGATAGTAAGACGCTAACGGATGCCCAACTGAATTATACCACTACCGAGAAAGAGCTATTAGCAGTTGTTTATGCATTTGATAAATTTCGCTCATATTTGATTGGGACAAAAGTGATCGTGTTTACAGATCATTCGGCAATTAAGTACTTAATAACAAAGAAGGATGCGAAGCCGAGATTAATTAGATGGGTATTATTGCTACAAGAGTTCGACTTGGAGATCAGGGACCGAAAAGGAACAGAAAATCAGGTTGCTGATCATTTATCACGATTAGAAAATGCAGAACTAAGGAAAGATGACACAACAGTGGTCAATGAATTTTTCCCGGATGAACAACTATTTGCGGTAAGGATGGATACACCATGGTATGCAGATTATGTAAATTTCATTGTGAGTAAGGTGTTTCCGCCAGGTTTGACAAATCAACAGAAGAAGAAATTTCTCCATGATGTGAAACAGTATTTATGGGATGAGCCGTTTTTATTTAAACAGTGTGGAGATCAAGTAATAAGAAGGTGCGTTCCGGAAGTTGAAATGGAGAATATTCTACACCAATGTCATGCATCTGACTATGGTGGACATTTTGCGGGAGAAAGAACAGCCGCTAAGGTACTTCAATGTGGATTCTTCTGGCCAACACTCTTTAAGGATGCCCGTGTGTTTTCATTGAAATGTGATAGACCAAAGAGTTGGTAATATATCAAAGCGACAAGAGATGCCACTAAACATGATCTTAGAAGTCGAATTGTTTGATGTTTGGGGCATCGACTTCATGGGACCATTTCCGTCATCTTTTAGCAACTCCTATATACTTTTAGAGGTGGATTATGTTTCAAAGTGGGTAGAAGCTATAGCATCGCCCACCAATGATGCTAAGGTTGTGGTTAAGTTCATTCGAAAGAATATTTTCTCTAGATTCGGCACTCCTCGTGCAATCATTAGTGATGAAGGCACGCACTTCTGTAATAAGCAGTTCTCAGCTATTCTCGCTAAGTACGGAGTCACTCATAAGATAGCTACTGCTTACCATCCACAAACAAGTGGTCAAGCCGAGGTATCAAACCGAGAAGTAAAACGAATCCTTGAGAAGATAGTGAACCCTAGTCGGAAAGATTGGGCTAGTAAGTTAGATGATGCTTTATGGGCATACCGTACAGCATTCAAAACTCCGATAGGGATGTCTCCGTACAGGTTAGTATATGGGAAGGCATGCCATCTTCCGGTTGAACTAGAACACAATGCTTATTGGGCAATCCGGAAGTTAAACTTGGATATGTCTGCTGCGGAAGAGAAGCGCCTCTTACAATTGAACCAAATGGATGAATTCAGACTCCAATCATACGAGAACGCGAAGTTATATAAAGAAAAGATTAAGAGGTGGCATGATGCAAAAATTCTGGAAAGAAAGTTCGAAGCAGGGTAAATAGTGCTATTATACAATTCAAGGCTTAAACTATTTCCAGGAAAGTTGAAATCCCGTTGGTCAGGGCCATTTATCATTACAAAAGTTTATCCTCACGGAGCTGTGGAGGTGGAAGACCCGAACTCCAAACGTAATTTCAAAGTCAACGGTCAGCGATTGAAGCACTACTATGGGGGTTGTGTTAATCGTGAAAAGACATCGGTCAACCTTGCTGATTAGAACAGAGAAGACAGTCAGGCTGAAGACTATAAAACAAGCGCTAACTGGGAGGCAACCCAGGAATTTTTATTTTTATTTATTATTTTTATTTTCTATTTGTTTTATTGTTAGTTTATTTAGTGGTTAAACTTTTATAGTTTAGGATTTGTACACCCCTTATATTCTCTAACACGATCTTCAATTGATTTCAGGATAGGAAACAAGATTTCATATTTGGCGGGTTCGACTAATGGCCACTACGACTACCCAGTCGGGGGTCTCGCTCCCCGGTGAGCGAGCGGCTGCCCAGCTCGCCGGTGAGCTGGCGGGGGTTACAAGGGGGCAGCGCCCCCTGGAAGCCAAGCACTTATGAGCTCAATAGAAGAATATTCATTTGTCAAATTCTCAGATTTCTATTCATGTCCTTCATTTTTTGTGTTATTGAATTGCTTAGTGGTGTAGGGTATCTTGTTTTTGTTTTTCTTTCTTAGTATGTTAGTTTAGTTAATTATGTAATTTATCTTAGTTTAGGGTTTTAAAATAAGTCTTACTCTCCTAGCAAACAAAGACTAAGAATTTAAGTTGTGGTATGCAGGTTGGGAGCACAAAGAAGCAAATAGTTCACCAAGATATGCCCAGGCGCCTAGGCGCCCAAGCCCAGTACAAAACAAGCGCCTAGGTGCCTCACTACAGTAGCTGAGATGCGCCCCAAGCGCCTAAGCGCCCCAAATCAGGCATAATGCAGCGCCTAAGCGCTCCAAGTCAGTAGCCACAACGCGCCCCAAGCGCCTAGGCGGTCCAGTGTAGGCCAAACCAAGCGCCTAGGCGCTACATGCGTTCAATGCAATCTGCAGCCAACCGCCTAGGCGGTCCAACCAGTGCAATCCCAAGCGCCTAGGCGCTCCTACTGCAGCGTGGAAAAAAAAATAATAGCCCTAATCGGGCAAGACTCCTCCAAACTGAAAACAAACACATTCTTGCTCTCCCACTCCAACTCAAACTCACTCAACTCGCATCCCTCCTCTAATCTAGCCACGATAATAATCTTCTTCTTGACTAAGGATAACCAAATACTCAATCTCCTACCCAAACTCAAAGGCAATTAATCTCCATATGGTCATCCTTCATCACCAATTCGGGGTCATCATCACCAATCCAGGCACCAACTCACATGCTAACCACATCTCGCTGAAGTAAGGGTTCAAGGCTCAAATTGCTCCTGAAACTTTGATTGGAACATCATAATTGGCTATAACCAAGTAAGTGTGCAAGATTTTCGTGCAAATTATTTGGATTAACTTGGATAATAGCTACATTAGTACTTTAAAGCTAGTTTCTTTCATTGTGTTGCTCAAGTGGGTTTGGGTACTCTGAATTGTTGCTTGTATTGCATTGGAAGGATAGTGTGCTTAGTTATTGACAAATTTGGTAAAAATTAAGTTTGGGGGAGTGCCTACCAATAGTGTTCACAATTTGTGCACACCAAGTGTTTGATATATTGTCACAAAGAGGATTGGTCCATACTAAGCCTCTGAACATCATCTATTGGGTAAGCAATTCACACACAAGACTCATGGCTACTAAAACGCAAAGAGGCGAGACTTCGGGCACATCGACTAAGTTTGACAAAAAGAGATTTACAAGTGCTAGTGCGTCTGAAAGGTATTATAATTCGCTCTCTAATAAAACGCTAATTCCTGAGCGTGGATTATTGCCAGAGGTAGAAGATGGGGAGTTACTACAAATGATTGGGAGTAGACGATGGGCGAACTTTACAGCCCAACCGGATTCATCGGTCGTTAAAATTGTTAAGGAATTCTATGCCAATGCAAAAGATCATATTGGTAACATGATTTGGGTTCGCGGAAAATCAGTGGAAGTCAGTTTCGGGTCAATAAATGCTTACTACGGCTTAAACACAATACCCAATAATGGCTTCATTCAATATTTAGATCACGAGCTGGACTACAGTGAAGTCATTCAAGCCTTGTGTGTACCTGGAACACAATGGAAATTAACAGATCAACAAGAAGCTGTTTTGTTCCCTACATCCGCACTAAGTAGTTACGGGAAGGCATGGCATGCCTTTATTTGTGCCAAGTTGATGCCGTGTAGACATACAAGTGATGTTATAAATCGACGGGCAGCATTGCTTTTCTGTATTGCACAAGGAAAATCTATAGATGTAGGTCAGGTTATACATGATTCAATTGACAGAGCAATTAAAGGAGGGACCTCAGGTGGACTACCTCATCCATCTTTGATTACTGGTCTATGTCGACAAGCTGGAGTAAAATGGGATGCTGAAGAAGCTATACAACCTCCTTTAGCCGCAATTGACCACTCAGTGATAAAAAAGTACAAGGTATGGGGAGGGGGCACACCACACCCGAGAGGGTTAGGTTTCATTATTGTGCCTCCCGAGCCTGCAGACGAGTCTAATCAACAGTCACATGACAATCCTACTACTGCTGCTGGAAGTTTGGGCCACCACCAAATTTTTTTGAAGACATTCGTCAAGAATTAAGAAATCAAACTAGAAGGATTGACATGGTGGCTAATCGAGTTCAGTATGGATTGAACCGGGTGGAAAGAAATCAGGATAGCTTGGCTCAGCGTCAATCAGAGATGTATCAGAACTGTAGCGCAGCATTCCTAGAGATGTTCGACCGCATGAATCCAGCAGGCGCTCCCTACCAATTTCCACCCTTGTCTGCATATCCCCCGACTGATCTACCCCCTGAGGATGAGGTTGATGAAGAAGAAGAAGAGGATACTGATGAGGAATAGGGCGTCTATCTTTCAGGGAAGTCCTCAGTGCTTAATTTCTTATGTTTTGTTTGTTATATACAATGAGGACATTGCATATGTTAAGTTTGGGGGTGCATTGCATTCTTCCAGTTCCAGTTGCATTCATTTAGTATTCATTTTATAGTTTTTCATTAGTTTTCATTCGATTAGTTTTCATTCTCATTCGAATATTTTTTTTTTAAAAAAATAAAAAAAAAACATAAAAAGAGAAAAAAGAAAAAATCAAGTATGTGCATGTTTCTAGCTGTTAGATAGTTTAAGTCTATTTTGGCCAATGATGATATTGGAATTGAGTAGTCAAGTATAGTACTGACTGTTAAGACTTTGATGTGATTTCTTGTAATGATTTGAATCTTTACCTGTTTGAAATTGATATAATAAGGATAGCACAGTAAAAATAACTATGTTGACTGATTGAGTCTAAATTGGCACGTAATGGACTTCTTGAGGATAATACTAGTTTGAATGAATGAAAGACATGAATAGGCGGAGATGACTGAATTTAGACAAAAACTTAAGTTTGGGGGAATATTTGGGGTACATAAGCTGGAAAAAAAAAAGAAGAAAAAAAGAAGAAGAAGATATTGAGTTGAATAGATTGAGTCCTGTGGTGGGTCGAGTGAAATACACTCCCCATAAACACAGGTGTGAGATGGAGCATAAAACACACTCACTATCCATCATTCAAAAAAAAAAAAAGAAAAAAAGAGAAAACGGGAAAAGGGCAAAAAGCCCCCGTAATGATAAGTAAAGCATAAGTATCCCAGATTGGACTCTTGAATTTGGTGGATGTTTGACTTTAGTTGGATCTAGCTTGTTCGTGAATTTTGTGAGTTTACACTGTATGATGCCTTTAAAGAGATCTATTATGTGTTGTATTTAGCATTATATTAGTTAGCATTGTTGTTGAGCACACACGCACTATATCAGTAATGACAGGGTAAGATTTGATGATTGACTAGGAAATTATTGATCTGTTTTGGTATGATGTACTAGCATGTTTATTATGATTTCTCTGAGGCTTGATGAATAGATTTTGTTCTGTTTGGCTGCTGGAATTTTAGGCATGTAGATATTTGCATTTGCATTGGCATTGCATATTTAGTTATTGCATTGTGTTTTGTTGCTTGGGGACAAGCAATTGGTTAAGTTTGGGGGTATTTGATGAGTAGGTTTTATACCTATGAATCCGATATTATTAAACTTAATTATTGCTATCTTTAATTGTTTTTTAGTATCTTTTTATGTGTTTTGTGTTTATTTCTTTTAGGTGGGAGCTGGAGGGACAAATTGGTCATTTGAGAGAAGAAAAAGGTCAAAAATCATTAAAATTAAAGCTGAGTGGCATTTTTGTAATTATGTGGTCCTGGTCAAGCGCCTAGGCGCTTGGAAATGGCCTATGTTGAGCGCCTAGGCGCTCATGTGCGGAAAAAAGAGAGTTTTTCTATTGCTAAGTGGGTTTTTGAAGTCAACAAGGAATCTAAAAAGAGGCCAGATCTAATACAAATAGGGGAGGACTTTAGAAAAGGGGTACAACTCAATTTTTCAAGAGATTTGCAGAGAGAACAGCGAAGGAAAACATGAATGAGAATTGCAAGGGTTGAAGATTAAAGAGAGATTATTGGAGCAAATTCAGAGTTTCTTCTTCTCTTCTCTAGTTTTATCTTTTGTAATTATCTGGGATGTTTGGATTATTCATCTGGATGATGTTTTTCTTTATTATTATCATGAACTAAATTTTTATTAAGATTGCAACGGAACTTGGTATGTAGTTTAAATTAAATCTTCCCATTGAATGAAAGTTGATTTTTATTGAATTATTTGTTATATCTTTTGCTTATTGATTAATTGTTTGGCCAACAATTACTATGATAATCTATATAAAATTGGAAGATGGAGTATAGATTGAGATCTGGATATGATAACATCTGTTCATATAATCTGATTAGGGTTAATATGATTAGCATGTAGGATAGGAATATACCTATGTGTCTTTTGTATCCTTTGAAAGAATTTGTGCATAAAACCCTAATTAACTTGATTCACATAGGAATATAGTGAGTTGATTAACTGGGGTGTTCCTTGTAATTCTGTGTCTTAAGGATTGGAGTTAGGAGGATTTGTTCACGTGTTTTGAAAAAAGTGTGTGAATTTTATAAAGTATTCTTGGATAATGATTCATATTAATTAATTGATTTAAATGGGAAGTAAATTGGTTTAAATGAAATACTAAGGGAAGTTGTAATCTTAACCTGTTAAATCTGCAATTATTCTTGTGAAATTTTGATTTTTATTATTAGTTTTGTTAAGTTTAATTGTTAAATCACAAACAATCTTTTGTAGTTTAAAATAGGATTAATTGCATTGAAATTAGTAATTAATAAATATTAGTCTATTTCCTCGTGGGAACGATATCCTTGCTTGCTGAATATTACAATTGAACGCGTATACTTGCGTGTTAAAGTGCTATAAAAAAAATAGGCAACATTAACTACATACAATTTTGTTTTAATTTTATGTAACATTTCATTTGTTCATGTTTAAAATATCGTTAAATTAATTAAAATTTTCATTCCGTCGACCACCGAACTTTAGGAGTTTTTGGATATTGAGACCTTTTCTTTTGGTCAACGCTTACGTGCGTTGACCTGCGTACGTGACGCCTACGTGGCACACGTGACATATCTACGTGACAATTTTTTATTTTATTTTACACGTGGATGGGCTGACGTGGCGAATATTGAACTTTATCTCAAAAAATATGTTAATGCACAAATTCGAACCCAAGACCTCCAGTTTGGAATATTGATCTAATGACCACCCAAGCACATGAGCCTAGTTGCTATTATTTTGCAAGGATTAGTATTTATAACTGAACAAATTATTTTCCCTAAATTAAAACAGATCCCCTTTCCTTAGATCTGTTACGTACATACATAAGTACATAACTAATTGGGTGACAATAATAATAATAAGCCCACATAATTGCCTTCGTTATTATGAAACACCGTTGGCTTTTCTATAATGTCTGATGTAATATGAATGGTTCCACCATTATAGAATTCCTTGGTTTCTAAGGCATCAATTTTCCGATGTTAAGTCATGTCTGAGTTGCAATTTATTTAGAATTTTAATTGTGTTTAACTTAATAGGTTTATCCAAACGTATGTTATAATAATAATAATAATAATAATAATAATAATAATAATAATAATAATAATAATAATAATTATTATTATTATTATTATTATTAATATTATTATTATTATTATAATAATTATAATTATTATTATTATTATTATTATTATTAGTAATAATTATTATTATTATTATTCGTAATACTATTATTAATAATAATAATAATAATAATAATAATAATAATAATAATAATAATTATTATTATTATTATTATTATTATTATTATTATTATTATTATTGTTGTTGTTGTTGTTGTTGTTGTTGTTGTTGTTATTATTATTATTATTATTATTATTATTATTATTATTATTATTATTATTATTATTATTATTATTATTATTATTATTATTATTATTATTATTATTATCATTATCTTAATTTAAGACAACATTTTAATAGTCGTTACAAAAAATTGTATAAAATATGCAATGAAAATAACAATTGTTGGCAACGAAATATAACAACAAAAAAACTTTCGTTTTCCACGACTAGGAGAAATCAAGTGATTAAAAATTTTGCAACGGAAACGAATTTTGTTTCCAAGTTTTGCAACTATTTATAAATTTCGTTGCAAAAAGTGAAAGCTTGACACAATCTGCAACGAAGGACAAGTTTCGTTGCTAAACATACACTTTTAGCAACGACTTTAGAAGTCGTTGCCTGAAAAATCGTTTCTAAAGCCCCATTTTTAGCAACAAAAAAACTTTCGTTGCCCACGATGACGGGAAATCAAGTGGCCGAAAATTTTACAACGAATTTCTAACGAAATTTTTTCCCGCCAATGAATTAGCAATGAAATTTTGCAATAACTTATGAATTTCGTTGCAAAAAGTGCAAGCCTGACACAATCTGCAACGAAGGACAAATTTTGTTGCTAAACATATACTTTTAGCAACGACTTATAAAGTCGATGCCCAAAAAATCGTTGCTAAAGGCCCATTTTTTTGTAGTGCCCTTCTTCGGGCAGTTCTTTGCCATGTGGTCAGTTGACCCACACACAAAGCATCCATGGTTCTTCTTCGGACTTGGATAGTTCGGCACAATGTGCCCCTCCTGTCCACAGTTGTAACACACGACCTTACCCTTGAGACAGACTCCTAAATGAGTCTTCCCATAGGTCTTGCAGGCCTCCATCCTCCTCTTCGGATCTCCTTGTTTCACTCCGGTATTCCTAGAGTTATATATCTTCCGCTTCTGTCCCTCGCCACTTCCGCTGGCTCCTTCGACCTTCACTCCCCCATCCACCTTCCCCTTATTCTTCTTATCCTTGTGGTACTGGCTCAGCGCCTCGCTACCACCCTCAGCAATTGTTGCCTTCTCTAAAATGATTCCAAAGGAAGTACTTTGGAACACAGAAATACGATTATAGAGCCAGGGTTTTAAGCCCTGCTCGAACCGTCGAGCCTTCCTCACCTCCGTATCCACCTGGTGTGGAGCGAACCTTGCCAGTTCATTAAACTTGGCGGCGTATTGGGGAACCGTCATGTCCCCTTGCTTCAATTTCAAAAATTGCATCTCCATCCTTCCCTGCATGCTTGTGGAAAAATAAAATATTTCTTTGAACCTTGTCCATGTTAGAACCTCGATCCCGACCCTAGCTTGATTGGCCTCCCACCAAAAGTTGGCCTCTCCCTTCATCATGTAGGTTGCAAGGGCAACCTTCTGGGCCTCGTCGACATTTGCGATGACAAATGCCTTTTCGATTTCCTTTACCCACGTTTGGGCTTCGATAGGGTCTGTAGTTCCTTCGAACTTCGGCGGACCCACACTCTTAAAGTCCTTAAATGTAGTAGCTCGTACTATACCAGGATTTACGGGGATATTAGCCCCAGTTCTATTAAACGCGGCGGTTAATAGATTTACGAACTCCTGCATGGGGTTAACCGGACCTCCCTCTGGTTGATTTGTGTTCGCACCTTGGTTACGTGGTACTCTTCTTGGCGGCATTTTGCTGTTACAATAAACAACACATTTCGTTATTATTCATTTGTTGTTAGTTAGTTGTTATTCAATTTTAAACAATAACTTAAACATTCATTACTCAACATTTTTCGAAGAGAAAACTTATATTGATTCATTGTAGTATAATACTACATCAGTTACATTACATAACCTAAGCTGATTACATTACTTTCCTGCAATTGCTTTCCAAAAATTGGGATTTACAAAAGACTACCCTTTGCTATACAAAAGAGGGTTTTACGTCACTACTAGATACCAAATATTTACATATCTAAACTACTTTAGCCACTACTAGATCACACATGCCTTAAGGCATTCTCAAAATCCGCCTTGGCAAGACCGACGATAATATCACGGCTGATAGTATGTCGCGTCTGCCACGCCTCTACGGGATACCCAACTACCTGCAGCTGGAAGTCCGCATGAGAACTCCTATAGATATAGGACATTCTCCCTATCTTCTATTTCTTGGTCTTTAGCTCCCCCCTGAGCTCAAAGACCTTCTGTTTCAGCTCATGGACCTTGTCCTTGGCCAAAACTCTCTCATCGTGTTCCTGCTCCCACATAGACTCCACGTCCGTCTTATCTTCTATAACAGCCTGGAGCTCTGCTTTCAGCTCCTTAACCTCCTGACAGTAATGGATGTTTCTATCCAACATTGACATAAAAAGTGACATCATTGACTCCCCCGGAGCCATCTCTGCTGCTATAGCTGTGACAACCCGAGAATTTAAATTTTTTTTAAAATTTTAATTAATTAATTTAGGGTTCAATATTAGAACCTAGACATAAAATAAGTGTATGCGTTTGATATTTTTAATATGAAATTTTGAGGATTTCAAAATTTTGTGGAGGATTTAAGTGAATTATTCAGCATTAAGGGAATAAGTGAATATGTTCTTAGTATATGATCATTTATGTGTCGAGTATGTGGTTAATGGTCAAGGGTTGACCAGATAAACGATATTTGTAACAAACCCTAATATGATTAAGAACGTCAACGTTCGGTTAGAAAACCCTAGCAATGGATAAAAAACCCTAGAAACCGGTTCTGAAATCCTAATTTCGGTTTCGGGTATTCGAAACCCTAATGCGGAAGTTGAAAACCCTAAATTGGGAACTTAATGACATAAGTGTAAATAATTATAATATTAATTAGGGTAAAGCTTAATTAATTAGCAAACCCTAATTTCAAATTTAGAAAACTCTTATTTCTAGATTAGAAATCCTAATTTATAATTAGGAAAAACCTAAGTGTTAATTTAATAATTGTAATGTTAATTAGGAAACCCTAATCCTAATTTTCAAGTTAAGTAATTAAGAAACCTAATTTCTAATTTAGAAAAAAAATATTTTTTATTTAGAAACCCTAATTCTTGGTTATAAACCCGAATGACCATTTTGACCCTAATTGCTTAATTAGCAATTTTAATTAGGATTTATTAATCCTAATTAGCAAGATTGAATTAGGATTAGTAAATTTTAATATAATTAGAAAATTTTAATTATAATTTAGAAATATTAATTTTCTATTTTGAAAACCGAAATTCGAAAATGTTAGAAACTAAATTACTAACCTAAGGATTCAAACCCTAAACCCTAAAGGGTTCAAACCCTAAACCCAAACCTAAACCCTAAACCCTAAGGGTTTGGCCATTTACTAGAATGCCATTAAAATAAAAAGGACAATGACCATTTTGCCCTTTTTCATTCTTTATTTAGCTAACTTGTATAGTTTGTCCTAGTTGTGGGTTGGTGACCAAACCCTAGCCTAGGTTTGTGACTTCTAATTCACATTATCAGCCACCTTGTGTAAGACCCCAACTTTTATAAATAGAGATGAATTTTTTATAAATACCATTTTTAAATATTAAGGAGTGAAATTGATATAATGTTATAGTTGTGGGTAATATTTATAAATTTTGCAAAGTACGCAAGTTGCTATATAATATTCGATTGGTCGGGAAATATTTGTTTTAAAAGAGAATATTCGTATGACGACACAATCACTGGTGGACCCTACAACGAAATTATTGTCGAATTGAGAAAACGACAAAAATACTTTATGAAAATAATGGCGGAAGTTTTACCATTAATACTGTTGAACTACTCGGTAGTAAAAGTACAGTAATACGTATGGTTGCATAGTAGCACACGGTATTGATTATTGATGCTTACATGATAAGTCACTCAGTTTTATTTTATTGGTATTATTAATGTAATAAAACAGAAAAGCTTTTTATATAAAACAGAATACTTTTATAAAGTTATTCGTTTTATTAGGCTAATAGTAAAATCTTTTTATATAAAACATAATACTTTTATAAAGTTATCTATTTTATTAGACAATAATTAGAATATATTATATTTTATTATGCATAGTATTTGCATAGTGCCTGTATAGTGTTTGCATAGTAAAATCTTTTATAAAGTTATTCGTTTTATTAGATTATAAATAGAATATATTATATTTTATTTAAAAGATTTTGTTTTAAATATGGACCGTCAGATTAAAGTAAATCAATCTAGACTGTTCATGAGTTATTACTATGCAGTTCATTTTTCTATAAATAGAAGCTCATTCCTTCATTATTTTCTTACGAATTCACTGAAAATCTAGAGAGAGAAACTATAGAGAGAAAGAAGAAAAGTATTATGCTATTTCACTACTCCGATATAAAGTTTCTTTTATGGTAAGGGATATTATTTGTTGTACTCGTAAGGAGTATTATTTTCTTTTGTATTCATGAAGAGAACTTTTGTTATTCCATTCTTTATTATTCTGCTGGAATAACCAGTATACGCGGACTACCCTAAACTTGGTGACATTCTTCTATTATTCCGTCTTTATTATTATTCTGTTGGAATATCCTGTCTGTGCGTTTTACGCTGGAGCTGGTTCCGTCTTTACTATTATTCTGTTGGAATATCATGTTTGTGCATTTTACGCCGGACCTGGTTCCATAATTCATTATTCTGTCGGAATATCCTGTCTGTGTGTTTACGCCGGACCTGGTTCCATTATTTATTATTCTGTCGGAATGTCCTGTCGGTACGTTTACGCATGACCTGGTTCCATTATTTATTTTCCTGTTGGAATAACCTGTCTGTGCGGTCTATCGCATGCATAGTGATTTCTTTTGTTATTCCATTCTTTATTATATTCAGTTGGTTAAAATTTTGACTTTTATACTCCATAAAATTAGTAGAATATCCTTGATATTTGAGCTTCATCCAGTATCTTTTCATGAAAATATTCTTTCGAGCATTCTTGAATTTTACTCCACAAAGCAGTATCATGTTGACAATTTGTACGTTATTGGTTCCTGGATAAATTAATTCTTGAACTTGTTTAATTGAATTCTTATATCATTGTCATCATCCTCATGTTTCTATTCTGTTGAAAGTCATCTGTGGCTTGTAGTGCATAGATGGACTTGGTATGATTATGACCAGGGATTATTCGGTATAATCATGACCGTAATGTTACAAATGATGTGATAAAAGTCCTCATTGGCCCGTAGTGCATTGATAGACAGTGGTTGGCATGAGCATGACCATTAATGAATACACAAATATTCTTGGCCCGTAGTGCATGGATAATTGTGGTCGTGATACTAAAGAATATCCTTGGCCGTACTGCAGGGGTGATTCGATGATGTGGATTATTTTTTTAGCTGAGTCTCAGCGATAAAAGTCATGAAAAACCTTTTAAATCATAGAAGATAGTAGATTTTATTCTCTACTTGACTCTTCTAATGGGTTGGTTGTTCCGCTGTAGTTAAACTTGATGTTTGTTATATTGTATCAGTTTAACACTGTTTAAGGCTAATGATAATTTATTCTGCATTATCTTAGTCATAATATTTCTTACTGGGCTATTTGAGCTCACCCTTTCTTTCATTGTTCTCTTCAGGAAATGAGAATATAGCTGGGACGAGTCGGAAAACGGAGTGATGGACCAGATGATAGTATTTGTAGTCCTCACTATTCTGTTAAATAGTGTGACAATAAATATAACAAGGACTTATTCTGAGAGTGGATATTGTCTAGAAGACAGTATTTGTATTAAAACTCACAGCACTCTTGTCGTATATTAATGATTGTATTTGTATTTTGTACCATCTATTTGGTGACTCAGAATAGGTGATGTATACCTATTTTTGGGGGCGTCACAGTTGGTATCAAAGCTTAGGGATATGATCCCTAGCTAAGATGTGAGACTAGAACTAGGAGGGGAGAGACGGGGAATGCCTTCGCTAGTATGACCTACCTAAGTTTATTTGGTATTTAATTGGTCGGTCTGAGTATAGAGATAATATGTGATATGTTATTTAACCCTTATTTTGTTGCAGTATTTAAAAATGACATCCGAGAATGTTGAGAATAACAATGGAGCACAGGCGACCGTTGATTCACCACATATCAATAATCAGGATAATGTACATTAGGAAGGCGATAATCCTAATGCAAACAACAACACTGACAAAATGATGAATGATGGAATGTTCAGAGGCTTTATGCAATTCATGCAAAAACAGGCGAGAGCGGCTCCTGTCCAAAATATAGGTGGAAACACTGAAAACTCTCGGACGGTCACCGCTAAATAGTTTAAGGAGCTGGGACCACCGGAGTTTATTGGAGAACCAAAATAACTTAAAGCGAAAACGTGGATAAAATAGATCACCAAGATATTTGATGTCTTGGGATGCACCGAGGAGCAAAAGGTTCCCTTTGTCACCTTTATGTTGCGATGAGAGGCAGATTATTGGTGGGAATCGGTAAAGCGTACTCAACCTACTGCACTGAAGATGTCTTGGGAGAAGTTCCAAGAACTGTTCAATGATAAGTACTTTCCCGAAAGTATTCGTCATATGAAGGAGGTAGAGTTCATCAAGTTGGAGCAGAATAATATGACCGTGTCGCAGTACGAAGCTAAGTTTGCCGAGCTGTCCCGATTTGCGTCCCACTTGGTGGATAATGAAGAGAGAATGACGCGGATGTTTTTAAGAGGTTTGAAGCTGGAGATACGTCAATATCTTATTTCTCATAAACTGTGTTTGTATCCAGATGTTGTAAATAGGGCTCAGTTAGTGGAGCGCGATAACGAGTCAACGCAACCAAAAGAGAGCAACAGGCAAAATGATAATACTAGCGAAAGCAGTCATCGAAGCGGTGACAACAAGCGTGGAGGGAATCAGCAGGCCAGAAATGGTAACCACTTCAGTGGTAATCATGGCCAAAACAATAAGAATGGACATTTCAAGAAGAGGAGATTCAACAATGATGGAAAGACGTCAGCACCAGCACCCGTGGTTAAGGAAGGAGAACGACCACCGATCATGTGCTTCAAATGCGGACGGGAGGGACACATCAGTCCAAACTGCGCGATGCCGTGCAAAGCATGTTATAATTGTGGAAGAGAAGGTCACCTAGCCCGATTTTGTCGTTCACCGAAGACAAGTTCAGCTCTGATGGAGGCACCAAAGGACGTCCAAGAAAAGTCAAAACCGGTAGTGCAAGGGAGAGCGTTTGTTGTGACCTCCCAGAAAGCAAGGAACCCGAACGAGGTCATCACGGGTAAGCTTATCATAAACTCTAGTAAAGTCTATACCTTATTTGATACCGGTTCTACCCATTCTTTTATATCTCCTATTTGCGCTCAACGATTAAATTTGACTCTAGAGAAATTAGACTTTGACTTATCTGTGGAAACTCCGTTGGGAGAAACCTTCATTACATCTACTGTTCATAAGTCTTGTTTGGTTCAAATCGGTACCCTCACATTAACTGTCGATCTTATTTCATTGAAAATACTTGCATTTGATGTAATTCTAGGGATTGATTGGTTAACTACTCATCATGTAAAAATTAATTATTTTCGTAAGGTTGTTAGCTTTCATATTTCTAATCAACCTATTATGCGAATTCAAACAACCAAACCATTAAAATCAATCACTGTCATCTTAAGCCATAAAACTATTCATTTATTGAAAAACGGATGTCAAGCTTTCTTAGCTCATGTCACGGATCTAAACAAAAGTACTTCAGTTTTGAATGATATTTCTATTGTTAATGAATTTCCTGACGTATTCCCTGAAGAACTTCCTGACCTACCCCCAGAGCGTGAAATTAAATTTTGTATCGACCTTGAACCTGGTACAAAACCCATTTCCAAAGCCCCATATCGAATGGCTCCTATTGAACTTCAGGAGTTAAAGACCCAACTGCAGGAATTATTAGACATTGGATTTATTCGTCCTAGTACTTCTCCTTGGGGTGCTCCTGTTCTATTCGTGAAGAAGAAAGATGGGAGTATGCGACTTTGTATTGATTATCGGGAGTTGAATCTTGTCACCATCAAAAATTGGTACCCATTGCCACGTATTGATGACCTGTTTGACCAGTTGCAAGGAGCATAATTCTTTTCAAAAATCGATCTTCGTTCTAGATATCATCAGCTGAAGGTTAGAACTGAGGATATTCCAAAGACTGCCTTCAGAACTTGGTACGGGCATTATGAATTCTTAGTCATGTCTTTTGGATTTACTAATGCTCCTGCTGCCTTCATGGATATGATGAACTGAGTATTCAAAGAATATTTAGATCACTTTGTAGTTGTCTTTATAGATGACATCCTTATTTATTCCAAAAGCCGTGAAGATCATGAGCAACACTTGAGGCTGACACTCCAAAAGCTTCGTGAATAGAAGCTTTATGCCAAGTTGAAGAAATGCGAGTTCTGGCTTGAGGAAGTAGCATTCCTTGGGCACGTAGTATCAAGTCATGGAATATCTGTTGACCCGGCAAAGATTGAAGCAATCCAAAGCTAGGAGCAACCTAAATCAGTGACCGAAGTACGTAGATTTCTCGGTTTAGCTGGTTATTATCGGATTTTCGTGGAAGGATTTTCTCGAATCGCTACTCCATTAACTCAGCTGACTCGGAAAGATACAAAGTTCGGTTAGAGCGAAGAATGTGAGAAGAGTTTTCAAGAACTCAAGAGGAGACTCATTTCAACACCTATTCTAACAATATCATCTAGCTCGGAGGGATTTGTCATCTACAGTGATGCTTCGGGCAAAGGGTTGGGATGTGTTCTCATGCAACATGGGAAAGTCATAGCCTATGCCTCAAGATAACTCAAAGAATATGAGAGGAATTATCCTACTCATGATCTAGAGTTGGTAACTGTTGTCTTCGCACTTAAAATTTGGAGGCATTACTTATATGGGGAGAAAGTGGAGATCTTTACGGATCATAAAGGCCTTAAATATTTCTTCACTCAAAAGGAACTCAATATGCGACAATGACGTTGGCTGGAACTGTTGAAAGATTATGATCATACCATCTTGGAAAAGCGAACGTG
Organism: Panax notoginseng; assembly: GCA_016801055.1. Classification (NCBI taxonomy): domain Eukaryota; kingdom Viridiplantae; phylum Streptophyta; class Magnoliopsida; order Apiales; family Araliaceae; genus Panax; species Panax notoginseng. Next base: position 57,687,237 of record CM029014.1, on the reverse strand, counting down.
GTAGCTGATTCATTAAGTAGAAGATCATATGTAAGTATGAGTGTGATATTGTCAATACAAAGGTCCATTTTTTGTGACTTGCAAATGATGGAGATAGAGTTAAAGACTCCAGGGACCCATGTGATGATGGTGAATATACGAGTAGAACTGTCTTTAATTGATAAAGTTAAAGCTGCTCATGCTACAGACTTGGAGCTGATGCGTATGAGGAAGAAAGTGCAAGAAGGTGCTATGCCAGAAGCAAGAATCGATGAAGAAGGAATACTTCGAGTCAACTCCAGACTTTGTGTTTCTAACGACCCTGATTTAAAGTATAAAATCATGATGGAGGCGCACAAAACACTGTTTGCAATCCATCCTCGGAGTACTAAAATGTATCGTGATCTTCATCATACATTTTGGTGGAGCAATATGAAGAGAGAGATAGCGCTGTTTATCTCAAGGTGTCTAACTTGGTAACGAGTCAAAGCGGAGCATCAAGTACCAAAAGGTCCATTATAACCACTTGAAATTCCAGAATGGAAGTGGGAGCACATTACCATGGATTTCGTTACTTGTCTTCTCAAGGTTTCTCAAGGCATTCATGCAATTTGGGTCATTGTTGATAGATTGACTAAGTCTGCTCATTTCTTACCAATACGAGAAACTTATACACTTGAACGTCTTACTCGTATGTACATAAACGAGATTGTAAGACTGCATGGTATGCCAGTATTCATAGTTTCTGATCGAGACACAAGATTCACTTCACGATTTGGGGATAGTTTGCAAAATGCTATGGGCACGAATTTACGATTTAGTTTGGCATATCATCCCCAGACGGACGGACAATCAGAGAGGACTATTCAAACTCTTGAAGATTTATTAAGACTCTGTGTTCTTGACTTCAAGGGAAGTTGGGATAAGTTCTTACCATTGGTGGAGTTTTCCTACAATAACAGTTATCAAGCAAGTATTGGCATGGCTCCATTCGAGGCGTTGTATGGAAGAAAATGTCGTTCTCCAATATGCTGGGATGAGGTGGGTGAAGTAATGTTGTTGGGACCGAAGTTGGTACGTATGACTACGGAAAAGATTCAAATGATCCGACATCGTATAAAAACCTCACAAGATTGACAAAAGAGTTATGTTGATCTTCATCGAAAGGACGTGAATTTGATATAGGAGATCATTTGTTGTTACGAGTTGCTCCGTGGAAAGGAGTTACGAGATTTGGAAAGAGAGGAAAGCTTAATCCTCGATTCATTGGCCCATTTTTAATCCTCGATCGAGTAGGAACTGTGGCCTATAGACTCGCTTTACCGCCAAGTATGTCTCGTGTTCATAATGTTTTTCACATATCCATGTTACGTAAATATGTGGAAGACCCGAACCACATTATTGAGTTAGAACTGGATGAAATAACGGAAGATTTAACGTATGAAGAGGTTCCTGTTCAAATCTTGGATAAGAAGGAACATATTCTTCGCTCCAAAGTTATACCTCAAGTCAAAGTTTTGTGGAGAAATCACGATGTTGAGGAGATGACCTGGGAGTTAGAATCTAAAATGAAGTCAAGGTATCCTTACCTCTTCGATATACCATGTACGTACCCTAATTTTGAGGGCAAAATTTCATAAGGGGAGGTTGTAAAACCCCAACTTTTATAAATAAAGATAAATTTTCTATAAATATCATTTTTAAATATTATAGAGTGAAATTGATATAATGTTATAGTTGTGGGTAATATTTATAACTTTTGCAAAGTACGCAAGTTGCTATATAATATTTGATTGGTCGGAGAATATTCGTTTTAACAGGGAATATTCGTACGACGACACAATCATTGGTGGACCCTATAACGAAATTATTGTCGAATTGAGAAAACGACAAAAATACTTTATGAAAATAACGGCGGAAGTTTTACCATTAATACTGTTGAACTACTCGGTAGTAAAAGTACAGTAATACGCATAGTTGCATAGTAGCACGCGGTATTGATTATTGATGCTTACATGATAAGTCACTCAGTTTTGTTTTATTGGTATTATTAATGTAATAAAACAGAAAAGCTTTTTATATAAAACAGAATACTTTTATAAAGTTATTCGTTTTATTAGGCTAATAGTAAAATCTTTTTATATAAAACAGAATACTTTTATAAAGTTGTCTATTTTATTAGACAATAATTAGAATATATTATATTTTATTATGCATAGTATTTGCATAGTGCCTGTATAGTGTTTGCATAGTAAAATCTTTTATAAAGTTATTCATTTTATTAGATTATAAATAGAATATATTATATTTTATTTAAAAGATTTTGCTTTAAATATGGACCATCAGATTAAAGTAAATCAACCTAGACCGTTCATGAGTTAGTTACTATGTAGTTCATTTTTCTATAAATAGAAGCTCATTCCTTCATTATTTTCTTACGAATTCACTGAAACTCTAGAGAGAGAAACTATAGAGAGAGAGAGAAGAAAAGTATTCTGCTACTTCACTACTCCGATATTAGGTTTCTTTTACGGTAAGGGATATTATTTGTTGTACTCGTAAGGAGTATTATTTTCTTTTGTATTCATGAAGAGAACTTCTGTTATTCCATTCTTTATTATTCTGCTGGAATAACCAGTATACGCGGACTACCCTATACTTGGTGACATTCTTTTATTATTCCGTCTTTATTATTATTCTGTTGGAATATCCTATCTGTGCGTTTTACGCTGGACCTGGTTCCGTCTTTACTATTATTTTGTCGGAATATCCTGTTTGTGCATTTTACGCCGGACCTTGTTTCATTATTCATTATTCTGCCAGAATATCCTGTCTGTGTGTTTACGCCGGACCTGGTTCCATTATTTATTATTCTGTCGGAATGTCCTGTCGATGCGTTTACGCATGACCTGGTTCCATTATTTATTTTCCTGTTGGAATAACTTGTCTGTGCGGTCTATCGCATGCATGATGATTTCTTTTGTTATTCCATTCTTTATTATATTCAGTTGGTTAAAGTTTTGACTTTTATACTTCATGAAATTAGTGGAATATCCTTGATATTTGCGCTTCATCCAGTATCTTTTCATGAAAATATTCTTCCGAGCATTCTTGAATTTTACTCCACAAAGCAGTATCATGTTGAAAATTTAGACGTTATTGGTTCCTGGATAAATTAATTTTTGAACTTGTTTTATTGAATTCTTATATCATTGTCATCATCCTCATGTTTATATTATGTTGAAAGTCATCTGTGGCCAGTAGTGCATAGATGGACTTAGTATGATTATGACTAGGGATTATTCGGTATAATCATGATAGTAATGTTACAAATGATGTGGTAAAAGTCCTCATTGGCCCGTAGTGCATTGATGGACAGTGGTTGGCATGATCATGACCATTAATGAATACACAAATATTCTTGGCCCGTAGTGCATGGATAATTGTGGTCGTGATACTAAATAATATCCTTTGCCGTATTGCAGGGGTGATTCGATGATGTGGATTATTTTTTTAGCTGAGTCCCAGCGATAAAAGTCATGAAAAACCTTTTAAATCATAGAAGATAATATATTTTATTCTCTATTTGACTCTTCTAATGGGTTGCTTGTTCCGCTACAGTTAAACTTGATGTTTGTTATATTGTATCAGTTTAACACTGTTTAAGGCTAATGATAATTTATTCTGCATTATCTTAGTCATAATATTTCTTACTGGGCTATTTGAGCTCACCCTTTCTTTCATTGTTCTCTTCAGGAAATGAGAATATAGCTGGGACGAGTAGGAAACGGAGTGATGGACCAGATGATAGTATTTGTAGTCCTCACTATTCTGTTAAATAATGTGACAATAAATATAACAAGGACTTATTCTGAGAGTGGATATTGTCTAGAAGACAGTATTTGTATTAAAACTCACAGCACTCTTGTCGTATATTAATGATTGTATTTGTATTTTGTACAATATATTTGGTGACTCAGAATAGATGTTGTATACCTTTTTTGGGGGCATCACACCTTGCATCAGCCATATACAATGAATCAAATTTTATATAGATTAAAGAGATAGAAAAGAGCCACTTTAATTCTGATCATTTTCTCCCAAGACCCTCTCTCTCTAGAAATTCGGGAGTTAGAGTGCGAAAGAGTGAGAAACTAAAGCCATGATCATTTCATAGCAAGCCTAGATCAGATCACAAGGTCAGAATCAAGATAAAGCCTTAAAAGTGGTATAAACCCTAAATTTTAGAAATTATATGATCTGATGTTATATGTTGTAATTGATTGTTTAAAGTTATGTAATAAGGTGTCTTTTAGTGATCTGGGTTGTTAAATTCCAGATCCATAACATCAAAATGCTCGGATTTGATGATTTTAGAAATCTGGAAAAATGTTGAAATATGGGCTGACAGCCATATGCCAGTGGCCATAGATCTCTTCCTGTTTTTGATTTGAGTTGTTTTAAGTTATAGATTTGTAGTATGACATGTTGACTATGATCTGGAATTGGAAACAGGTTCATATCATGTGTAGATTAGAAGTTATATGTGGTCAAAACTCGTTGACCGTTCACGGGAAGCCAGTTCTGGGCAACCCAAAATTTTTCCAGGTGATCTGACAAGTTTTTGAAGCCTTTGATCTTACGTCTGTTAAGTGTGTTAGCCATGTTGGTGTTAGATCTTGATTGTATGACATGAGATCAACACATCAAAACCCTTACCCACTAGATCATGAACAAGATCGAAAATAATATTGGTCAAACTACGTTGACCGATCAACCTGAAGAACAATCTGGAAAACCTAGATTCTTCAAAGCCCGTTTTCTCTGACAATGTTTGGCCGGCCTAAACCTAGTGATTGTGTTGATGATATACTGATATTATGTTATAGAATTTGTCTCTTACATGTTTACTATAAGTATTAACCTTTACAACTCACTAATCAAGCTCATGATGAAAGTTATTGCGATCAAAAGTGGTCAACCCGGACTGTTCTTCATTTCTGGAAAACCCAGAAATGAAGAACAGGTCTGACATGATATTTGAGAGACTGTATCTCTCGATTAAGATGTTGTATTGCTTTGAAACTTGTTGATTATTGTAGGGTGACATCAACTCTACAATTGCATGTATAAGTCAGGTATGAAAGACTGATCACCTTCATTACCCTTCGGTTCAGATATATTTGTTCATGTTATATACTTGTTCAGTCAAAAGTTTGTTCCTGCTAGTTCACAATTATATTGTTGAATTATAGCCAACTTATTATTCAGATTCTTTCAATCATGATATATCGTTAAATTATTGAACTTAAACTTGCTGGGAAACATTTATGCTCACCCTTGCTATATCATGATAAACATTGTAGATTAAGGCGAATACGTCGGATACAAGGAAATGTTAAAGACAGTTCCAGCTTTAGAATATGTGCGATTAGATTTGTAATAGTTGTATAATAATAATGTTATGTGTTAAATAAGTTATGAGTTGTGTATTAAGTTAAGGTTACTCGACCTTGGGGATTATGTGTAAGTTTAATGTATAAACAATTTATCTTTATATCTTTCGCAAATAGTAATAGTTGTATAGAATGATCGAACCAGATTCGCGGTGATTTGGGACCTCGGATTCGGGGCCGTCACAATAGCTTCTGGGTTGAAGGATACTACCTCCACCTCTTCCTCCAACATGCCGTCAAACATGGACATATAGTCTTGGCTCTCTGAGTCTCCAGACTCAACCACTACAACTTCGGGCTCTGCTGCTATTGGGTTTGTTATAATCTCTATCTGATTAACCGACCCTTCGCTGACTACCTATTCATCTCTATTTTCTCCTGACATCTACAACAACACCAATAAGTTTGATTAGTACACGTCAGTAGAATAATAAAAATATATAACATATATAATGCATTTTTATAAGGTTAATTTCCATCTTTTATTTCTTTGACTTTTCTTAAGGTTATGACTTAAGGTTTAAATCCCCCCTTACGTTTTATAACCTAATGCTTTGATACCAACCTGTGACACCCCCAAATCTGGGTATCTTTCAACCCGACAGATGGTGCTCTATGGTGCTACAGTTCACACAAACATTTAATTGAAATGCCTCAAAAGAACGAATATGTCATATATATATTCAAAATAATATTAACATTCCCCAGGTTCTTTATAACCATTACACTTGTTGTTCTCCTAATATAAAATATTATGATTACAAAACCTATACTATTACATAAGTAATCTACGGGTTCGCCTTAGCCTTCCCTTTATCCTTGACGGATCCATCGGTCCGTTCGGTCTTAGCTGCATTCATATGGTTCAAGCAAGAGTGAGTCTAACTAGCTCATCAAGTATAACAATTCTCATAAAAATAGCATGCTTGAAACATAGGAATCGTATATCTTTAATAACTGAACAATAGTTATGAAGTACTATCGATAATTCAAAATAGCACTCCTTTTCATTCAAAACGTTTTACAATAACAATATTCAGTAAAACATCAATTCTGGTTCAAGACCATGAGCATTTCATAAGTACTTTGAAAAGGACATCCCGAAACTAAGTCCGTAAGTCCGGCATAGCTTACGAGCACGTCTAGGTGATCAACCTATAGTACTCTATGTTGATCAACACTACATTCATTAAACGTGTATACGTTTAAGTTGTGGCAACCTCACGTGCCTGTCGATTGATGACAAAATAATTTAGCATATTCAGTCTCCTTTTGAAAACCACAATAATATTAGTTTGGTAAATCCTTGTCAATACTTGATAGATTATAAGAAATCCACATGTCATAAGTCTAGCCGAAAGAATTGGCATTGACTTCAGCAGATATTAACTCATGTGAAGAATACATGAATCACAAAGACTTGTCCAGATCGAACTGGAACAAGGGTTAGAGTACTTGCCTTTAGCTTCTGCTACAGATATAACACGTACACTTTAGGTCTTTAAGGTCTCTACAGTAGATGATAACATCACATAGAACATTAGGTCATGAATAACATACATGGTTCCTAAAGAATCTTACCCTTCTTCTCAATCTAATTACGTATTAGATTTGTTATTATTGGTTCCGGCTTTCTGTTATGTCATTCTTACGTCCACATGCAATTAACTTTCTATAACCCTAAGTGATCATACCTAAGGCTTAATTATGTCTTAACAATGTTACAGTACAATTGTTAAACAATTCCCATTCATGCTCTACTTGAAACCATTCTACTATCTATGTTTTAAGGTTGGCGCTGCGGCGCCAGTGTTCCTTTGTTATGCCGCGCTACGGCGCCATGCATTAGGGCTAGAAGATCGGACTCGGCGCTGCGGTGCGAGTCTTCTTTACTAAGGCTGCACTGCGGCGCCAACTAATAGTGGTTGAGGGTGAGTTTGGTGCTGCGGCACCGGACTTTTGGCTTGGATTCGCGTCATGGCACGGACTCTATGCCACAGATAATTTTTGACAGATTTTCAACTTGTGAGATTCCCGGACTCGTAACTTCTTCGTTATAAGTCCGAATTGGCTCGTTCAAGAGCCTACGATTCACAAATCATATACTCTACGTGTATATGCAAGAATTTTATCTTTTCGATTTTGTTTGCTAAAAATTCACCTATTAGTCCATTATTAACGAAAACGATAAACGTTAGTGATCGTTCAATGCTTGTTTCTTCATTCTAAGTCTGAATCCGGCCATTTTCAAGTCTGTAACTCTATAATGCCAAATACGACTCGCCTCCATTGAAAACCAACGTTTCTGAGTTCAAACACAAAATCCGACTTCGATTCCGAGAATTTCACGAATTCGACGATTATTGTCCAATCGTGTCAATTCCGGCAAAACTTCATTACTAACAATTTGTTGATCATTCTAAATGGATTCATTTCATTGAATAGACATCTCAACCTAAATATTACAATAACTTATTTTCACATTAGGTTATGGCTTATTTGTTATAAGTTCATAACTTAACGATTTCTTCAATACATGATTTTCATTTACTTATGACTTATTCTAAAATAAGTCATTTAAGCAACATTATTGCTTTTAATTATCCATACAAACTTCTTAATTTAATCATATGACCAGTTCATATGTGTATTCCATGAGTTCATAACTTGTTTAGGTTCAAGTTACTTATTCATAACTTATTTGGCTTAAGTTCATTACTTATCCACTTCTCATATGTTCTTAACATATAAGTTCATTAAGTTATACATCCCTTATCACCCTACTTTGATAGAGATGGAATATATATATGAGAAGAGCCTTACCCTTGATGAACTAGCTTCTCCTTCTTGAAAATCTAACAATGGAAGTTAAGCTTCAAAGTGCTTATTATCTCTAACAAATAAGTTGTTTTTGTATGGGATGAAACTAACAACCAAAGAATGAATTGTGAGCTTCCAATGTATAGGACTTCTAATGTTAGGGCAACTAGGTCATTAGTACATCCCACCTCCTTTGTTAACCTCCTTACTATTCATATCTTGCTCATTAAGTAATCTTGCTCCCTACATAATATACTTGGTCATCACACAAAGTTATTGCCCATCAATTCACCCATGGGTTGCCCCATGGATCCTATTTAGCTCATGGATCATAACTTGGGCTTGGTTGTTAATTTAATTAACTTATCTTTGGGCTTGCAATAATTTCCATTGGGCTTCTCTTTAATTTGCTTTGGACTTTACATAGATAAACCCTTGGGGTTAATTATTACCTCCACATGGTTTACACATTGGGCTTACCCCTTAATGTTATTGGACTTTACACTTCACATGATATTATACTAATTCATTTCATTTAATTCTTAACGTTCTCAATTTAAGTCCGCATAAGAAATTTTACGTTTTCCATACTTAGATTATTATTATATAATCCATCTTGCTTCGATATTATAACGTTACGTATTTCTCGAAAGTTCAAAAATAATTCTCGAGCAGTAAACGATGAATAGTGTTTTTCAAAAAATTTCTCGGAAAACTTTTATTTTTATCTTAGAAATTCAAACACTTTAATTCTCTCATGTAGTTAAAATACTACGAGGTTCCGACGTTTCTAGGGTATATGTGACAACCCGGAGAATCCAGATTGTCCAGAATTTAGGTTTAAAGAATTAGTTATTAATAAAATAAATTTTTATTAATACTATTATGTGATACATGTTTATTAATCGTTCTATAACCTTGGATGATTATAAGTCGGGAGGATTCTGGCTACGAGCTAGATTGAACGAATAGGAATTTTCAAGACGAAAATAAATTTTTTTCGGGAACAAAATATTTTCGGGAAAAAAGATGAAATAGGCACTATTCATCCGTTTCTGCTTGGAGATTTATTTTGAAATTCTGAGAAGTTAATGATTACGTATAATTTTGAGACGTGATGGAATATTCAATAATATTTCAGTTATGACAAAAAAAATTAAGTTTTTGCCTGCGGACTCAAAACCTAAGGGTTAAGAAAAGTGAGTTTCGAGAATTTTATGAGTACGTATAATAATTAGTGTTATTATGCGTGAGAGATACGAGTATAATACTAGTTATTATACGAGTATAGTAAGAAAATTATTACGACGTATAATATGAATATCGTACGAACTATATACGAAGAGAATACGAGAATGGAATGCGTAGAATACGATGAGTCTTAATGGACTTTGAGTTCATGGACTTTATAGAATCCAATTGGACTTGGATTATGTCAAGCCCAATGCTTTGTGAAAAGAAGCCCAAGATAGGCCCAATAAGAATTATGGTTAAGGCCCAAACCAAGAAAAAAAACCGCGGATCGAACCGATGTGTAAATGGATGAGTAAGAACCATTGGGGCAACCCATGGGATGACTCATGGACATGTGAACCGGCTACTTGGCCACCAAGTAAGGGTGGTGGCCAAGTAAACTTGGTGGCTAAGCATAGGAATAGCAAGGAGGTTAAAGGGGGCGAAATGACCAATTTGCTCTAAGCCTTGGTTTTCTATAAATAGGAAGCTAGATTTCATATTTTTAGGATTTTGAAAATCCTCCAACTTGAGAAAGAGAGAGATAGAGAGGTCGAATGAGAAGGAGGAGGAGGAAGAGCTAGCCCGTGCACAAACTTTGTCCGACGGGAGAAGATTAAAGGAGAACGGTAATTTGAAACCTAGCCTCTTTTAAATTTTCTTTAAGTTTCTATGTTTAAAAACATAACTTAATGAAGATAAGAAGTAGATAAGGTTAGAGATGATTTCATATGGTTGAAATCATAAGAAAATGAAGAAATAAGAATTAGAAGTTTATTTTATAAATTTCTTAAGAAAGTATTAGATTTGTAGCGAATTAGAAAGATCTGAGTGGATTATATGAATAAGTAGGTGAAATAAGTAAGGAGTGGTGTCCTATAACATTAAATTCCAATAAAAAGTGAAATAGTAATTCAAAATATCGATTAAAATGAAGAACGAACGTAGAACACGAAGAACACGCGAAGAACACGAAGAACGTTGTTGATGGACAAATTTAAAACCATCGTAGCATAATTGTTGTTGATGGACAAGTTTAAAACCATTGCGTATAAGTTAGTGGCTTATTGCTTGGTTAGGAACAGTAGAAACGTTCATGAAGAACAAATTAAAACGTAGCTATAACGAAGTTATGACGAAATTTCGTAAAAGACAAACGAGAATTAGAAAGTCAGCAAATGAACCTGAACGTGAAGGGTTTCATAAGAAAGTAAGAGAATATAGAAAACGTGAGTCTTGGACTCAAGAACGAATGAGTTTCGAGTTCGGATGACCGAATTACAGACGAACGAACGAAGAACACTAAAAACATAAAAATAAACAAAAGGGGAAGATCAAGCCAATCGAATGGCATGTTAACGGATTCAGAATGAAGTTCTGTTTGAGGGGTATTGAAGTACCTAAGATAAGGAAGAGAATGGCTTTGGAACAACCTCGTTCCGAGTTATAACGAAGAAGTTATGAGATCGGGAAGTACGCGTCTCAAACTTGATTCTAGACTTAGAAAAATTTTCAAGAACTAGGGCTTGGCACCGCAGCGCCAGCCATGCCGTGTAGAGTGGCGCAGCAGTGCCAGACCGGGAGTCAGGGACTGAAGTCTCGTGCCACGGTGCGAGAGATAAAGGAGAGAGTGGCACCGCAACACCGGTGTGAAGGAAAAGCCAGAGAAGAGCTTTTAATTGCTCAACTCTTGGGGGAACGTAAGGGACGATAAAGAACATAATGTCCAATTAATGTAACACTTAATCAAGTGAATTAAACCTATAGTAAAGATTGAACGGAAAGATTAAACAAGATTAAAAGATAAAGATTTTAGGTACGGGTTATGTAACCGATATTCGGGGACCGTAGTCGCGATGGACGAATGTGAGGGATTGCTATAATTGTGATTCCTTAGACATTGAGTGATGAGGGTAATGAATAACATTTCGATGTTATGTCATGATAATGAGAGATAAGGGTGAAGCGTATAGACGCTGTGAACGCAATGTTGTTGCGATGGACGATCGGTCTTAGAATACAACGATCGGTATAGCTTTGACACTAAGAACGAGTAATGAACATGGGGTTCATGTAAGGGATAACAAAAGTATTAAATAAGATATGAATTATCAAGAAAGCCGTAGTAAACGGTAATAAGATTAATGAAAGCCGGAATGTGAATCGGATAAGGAATGAATCCTGAGGTATGGCATTTAGTTGCCAGAAAGCCATAAAGAATAAGAATTTAATTTAACGAACATTAAGTTTAATGGTTTGTATTAGTTAAGATATGACTAATTGGTGTTTATGTTTTCTCCTTATGTGTTATATAGGAAATGGGAATGAGCAGTTCAACGTAAGTTGTAGCTATGCGTAAGGCAAGTTTCCTAACTTCATTTATATTATATGAATGCTAGTTTCTTAAACTTCTCAGATGTTGAACTTGAGAAGTTCTGTCTATATGCGAATGTGCGATATTTATACAAGGTGGTAGAATGTATGAGGCCTTGTGCCACAATATGAACACTTCGGTGTTTTTATGATATGAACTATTCTGTGATTGAGATGTTCAATACAAGCATGTTCTGTTTATACATGAACAGTTATTGTTAAGTCTTTGCTAATGATTCTAGCCAGACAGGATGTGTATGAAAAAGGTAGAGAAATGAAAGTATTTAAAAATGAAAGTGACTGATATTTTAAAATGATAGGAATCGACACTATTCCTATTATTCAAGCTGCTTCATAACCTTTGTTCGGTTATCGAAGTTCTAAAGGAATGTTTAATCTCTTGAAGTTATGTGTTCAACTGTTATGACTTGCTGGGCAATTGAATGCTCACACTTGCTTTAAATGAAAAATATTTTCAGCGAACGAGGTTAGAAGAACTTAAGGATCCCATAAAGATCAGGCTGACGGTATCCAGATGAAGTGCCATTCAGAATGTGAATTAGCGAGAAATTCAAGTGAAGACTTGTAATGTAGAAAGATAAAATCGAATTATAGACTAATTTAATAAACTGTTATGTATCCTTGGTGGTGGATAAAAGTCACTCTTGTAAGATGAAATGAATAATGTAATTATCATTATTTGTAATGAAAAAGGTTATAAGGTTTCCAGAACCTGGGATTTGAGAGTGTATGTTGTTATATTTCAGTATATAATGATGTATGTTGGATGAATGATGTACTCGTGACATACGGAATCCGGGTGTGAAGATAAACTGGATTTCGGGGCGTTACGGTATAGAACGACATTTATCTTACTAACAGATAATAATAACAACTAATATTGTTTTATTCATTTTTAAAGTATTTACAAAAGGTTCGATTTTTTGGGGCGTTACAGTTTCAATTCAAAATAAATGAATATTATAAGATATGAAATGGGTTTAATATAAAACCAATAATGATTCCTAGCAATACTTAAACACTTGAATGAACTTCGAGTATGAAATATATTGAGATATAAGTCGAAAGTTAACACAATTAAATTAAATATTGTGTATTGATTAATAAGAGGGGTTATGGGAGGTAGAGTAAAGTTTACATTACAATTATTATGCGTTGCTATGTGACTAATAGTGGATGTGTATGATTATATAATTGTGTAGGGCACGTGAAGTGCAGATAACAGTAAGCTGTTAAACTGTTATTGGTAAACAATGATCAAGGCAAGTCTTTCAGTTCCTATTTGTTATGTGAACTTGATGATTAACTATTTTAAATCTTTATTGCAAAGAGCATGATGTTTTATATATATGTTGAAAGTATGAAATGTTAAAGCGAACTTATGACTACGTTGATTGAGTAAAGCATGCTGATTGAGTAAGGAACTCAATCTTTATACTTGTTATATGAACTGTAGCACGTATGTAATGTTAGTCCAATGTTTATGAGATATATGTTGAGAATGTTATTATATGTTACGTGATGCATGAAAACTGTTAGATTTTGCTGGGCTATCGAGCTCAACCTTGCAAATAACTATTTTTGTAGGTCAAGATTTCAAGGTAAGAATATGTGCTAAGTGAATAATAGAGATCCATATTCGTGAATATTACTTATGTTTTATGAGAAATGTATTTAATATTTTTAATGTAACATGTTGTTAAATTGTAAGTTGATGTGACGCCCCCAAATTCGGGTATCTTCTAACTCGACAAATTGTGCTACACGGTACTCATAGCTGTACATTCATTCTACTGAAATGACATCAAAACGTGTGTTCCAACGACATTCTTATTACATTAATAATAATAAATCACGTTCCCAAATTCTTAAACCAATACATTCTTTGTTCATCATAATATAATGTAAGACCCCAATTTTTTTTAATAAAGATGAGTTTTCTATAAATATTATTTTTAAATATTATGGAATGAATTTGATATAATGTTATTGTTGTGGGTAATATTTATAAATTTTGCAAAGTACGCAAGTTGTTGTATAATATTCAATTGGTCGGAGAATATTCGTTTTAACAGGGAATATTCGTATGACGGCACAATCATTGGTAGACCCCACAACGGAATTATTGTCGGATTGAGAAAACGACAAAAAATACTTTATGAAAATAGTGGCGAAAGTTTTACCGTTAACTGTTGAAACACCCGGTGTTAAAAGTACAGTAATACGCGTGGTGGCATAGTAGCACACGATATTGATTATTGATGCTTACGTAAGAAGTCACTCAGTTTTGTTCAATTATTGTTATAGTAATTGCTGCATAGTATCTCACGTTATTTAATTCAATTATTGTCAATATATTATAATCAATAATTGAGGCGACAAAGTTATTAATATTATTATTTGTAATATTAACGATGTCTAGAAGTTCTGTCAAGGAGAGGTTTGGCCACCTAATTGCGCGCCAATAGGGAGAAATTCTTATTGTAAAGTTCCCTCTTTCTTGGGAACGACCTGGTCGATTAATATTGTGAATTATAATAATGATGATAAATGTTGTTAATTATGTTGAGGTGTCTTTATATGAAGTCACGGAGGTTTATATATATATATATATATATATATATATATATATATATATATATATATTATGTTTTATTAGTATTATTAATGTAATAAAATAGAAAAACTTTTTATATAAAACAGAATACTTTTATAAAGTTATATGTTTTATTAGACTATAAATAGAATATATTATATTATATTATATTATGCATAGCGTTTTGCATGGTAAAATCTTTTTATATAAAATAGAATACTTTTATAAAGTTATTTGTTTTATTAGATTTTAAATAGAATATATTATATTTTATTATGCATAGTATTTGCATAGTAAAAACTTTTTATATAAAACAGAATACTTTTATAAAATTTTGTTTTATTTGATTATAAATAGAATATATTATATTTTATTGCATAGTGCAGCATAGTATCCTTTTTATTTTCTTATAAATAGGATGCCTAGTTAGAATTGAAAATCACACCAGAAGTTCAGAGAATTCTTCTATAATCTTGAGCGTATTTCTTTAGAGTTTTAAGAAGCTTTGAGCGTAGTGTAAGTTTTCTATAAGAATATCCTCGTCCTACCAATCGGAGTACTCTTCTTTTACGGTAAGGGGTATTATTTCTTTCGTATTCATGGAGAGAACTTCTGTTATTCCATTTCTTATTATTCTATTGGAATAACCTATTCATGCGAAGTACCGTATACATAGCGAAATTCTTCTAATATTCCATTCTTTATTATTCTGTCGGAATTTCCTATCTGTGCGTTTACACCGGACCTGGTTCCATTATTTATTATTTTGTCGGAATATCTTGTCTGTGCGTTTACGCTGGACCTGGTTCCATTATTTATTATTCTGTTGGAATATCCTGTCTGTGCGTTTACGCCGAACCTGGTTCTATTATTTATTATTCTGTCAGAATATCTTGTCGGTGCGTTTACGCATGACCTGATTCCATTATTTATTTTTCTGTTGGAATAACCTGTCTGTGCGGTCTATCGTATGCTTGGTGAATTCTTTTGTTATTCCATTCTTTATTATACTCAGTTGGTTAAAATTTTGGCTTTTATACTCCATTAAATTAGTGGAATATCTTTGATATTTGTACTTCATCCAATTTCTTTTTATGGAAATATTCTTCTGAGCATTCTTAAATTTTACTCTACAAAGCAGTATCATGTTGACAATTTGGACGTTGTTGGTTCCTGGATAAATTAATTCTTGAACTTGTTTTATTGAATTCTTATATCATTGTCATCATCCTCATGTTTATATTTTGTTGAAAGTCATCTGTGGCATGTAGTACATAGATGGACTTGGTATAATTATAACTAGAGATTATTCGGGATAATCATGATCATAATGTTACAAATGATGTTGTAAAAGTCTTCATTGGCCCGTAGTGCATTGATGGACAGTAGTTGGCATGATCATGTGATAAGTAGGTTTTATACCTACTTATCCGATATCTATTACTTGAATTATTTGCTTAATCTCATGTTTCATAGTTACTTTTCATACATGTTATGTTATTTTGTTGGCGATGACACGACATTGGCATGAAGAAGCAAGGAAAAGCAATTCGGACATCTTTTGGACTAAAATACGCAAGCAAATGAAAGAAGGGAATATTGAAGGACTTTTAACACCAAGTTGGATGCATGTTCTTGGCTTGAAATTTGGAATTTAATGTAGATTTACTTCTTAGCTTTCCGAAACATCTTGAATCGTCTCAATCGGAGTTCGGATGCGAAAGTTATGGCCATTTACATAACATCTACTTCAAGCCCGATTTCTTCTATGATCCAATCTGAATCTGTCAATTCTCAAAGCATGAAAGTTGTATATCTCGTCGATATCTTTGATTTGATAAGTGGCAGGACCCGTAACTCCAAGCGGATCAAAAGTTATACCTGATTTACCAAAGGACATCGTAGCAAAAAATAGCGTAGCGCGGACCGCGCTATAAATGAACTATGCATAGCGCGGGGCACGCTAGTCCACCAGAAAGTCGGCCACTGCAGCGCGGGGCGCGCTCAGAATAGCTTAGGGAGAGCACGGGGTGAGCTAGGCAGCGGGAACACAGCTGATTTGGGTTATTTGATGTCCAATTTGAGCTAGAATAGGATTCTGAGTTGGCTAACTTGCTAGGGTGTCCATTATAACTCTAAATACTTGAGTTTAACTTTGATTGGGAGGCTAGTTCTAAGACTCCATTAAATCCCTCTTGGGATAGAGTTCTATTAACTTATTCTTTACTTTCTTTCTTAGATTAGGAACCCTAGATTAGATTAGAATTGAAGATTGAAGCTATTGATTATCATTGGAGAATCAAATTGGAAGCGAGAGAATGTAGATTTGTTTATTTCAATTCTAATTTATTTTCTTATCTATTTGTATCTTTTTAATGCTTAATCAATTGTGGATGATGGATTCTAGTTTAAGTATGAATTAAACTCTATTTTGAGATTACTATAAATCTTATTGTGTAGTTTACTTTGATATGCTTCTTTGTTAGTCTTATTAGCTATATTTAGATTGTCTGTTATGATTTGTTTTTAACTGCTTAATTACCTAGCTCACAATTACCGTGATAATCATATGAACTCGAGAGATGAAGTATAGATTTAGATCTGATCATGATAGCATGTGTTTGTGATTTCTGCATAGATGGAATTCATGATTCATGTTTAGGATAGAGATATACCTTTACGCCATATGTAGTCTAATAAGAACTTGAACTTAAATCCTTTTTAATTGTAATTCACATAGAGATATAGTGGGTTAATTAATTAGGGTGTTCAAATTTATTCTATCATCTGTGGATTTGATTTGATATGAGTATGGTGCATTGAGAGATGACCATATTTTACTTTCGTGTTCTTGATTAACAATCCCGTATAAATAATTTGACTTAATAGGAAGTGTGTTGATTTAAATGAAACAATAAGTGAAGTTGTAATCTCAAGTCTTCAATATCTTGTTTCATTCTAGGGATAGTTAGTAATAGTTTATTTAATTATTTTAAATTAAATTATTAAATCATTTGTTTAAATAAGATTAAATTGGTCATAGGTTAGTAATTGGTAATTCTTATTAAATAATTCTCTGTGGGAACGATACTCAACTTATCACTTTATTACTTGTTGAACACGTATACTTGCGTGTTGTGCATAATTAAATTTTACCCAACATCATGACCATTGATGAATACACAAATATCCTTGGCCTGTAGTGCATGGATAATTTGTGGTCGTGATACTAATGAATATCCTTGGCCGTAGTGCAGAGATGATGTGGATTATTTATTAAACTGAGTCTCAGCGATAAAAGTAATGAAAAACTTTTTAAATCATAAAAGATAGTAGATGTTATTCTCTACTTGACTCTTTTAATGGATAGCTTGTTCCGCTGCAGTTAAACTTGATGTTTGTTATATTTTATCAGTTTAACACTGTTGAAGGCTAACGATAATTTATTCTGCATTATCTTAGTCATAATATTTCTTACTTGGCTAGTTGAGCTCACCCTTTTGCTTTCATTGTTCTCTTCAGGAAATGAGAACGTAGCGAGGACTAGTCGGGGAACAGAGTGACGGTTCAGATGATAGCATTAGTAGTCCTCACTATTCTATGAAATAGTGTGAAAATAAATGTATTGAGGACTTATTTTGAGTTTGAATACTGTTTAGAAGAAAGTGTTGTATTAAAACTCACAGCTTATGTTTTGTCGTATTTTACACGACATTTGTATAATTAAGTTTTATTTGTATTTTGTACCAAGTATTTGACGACTCAGAATAGGTGATGTATACCTATTTTGGGGGCGTCACAGTTGGTATCAGAGCTTAGGGATATGATCCTTGGCTAAGATGTGAGACTAGAACTAGGAAGGGAGGGACGGAGAATTCCTTCGCGAGTATGACCTACCTAAGTTTATTTGGTATTTAATTGGTCGGTCAAAGTATAGGGATATTATGTTACATGTCAATTAACCTCTGTTTTGTGGCAGTATCTGAAAATGACATCCGAGAATGTTGAGAATAGCAATGGAGCACATGAGACCATTGAGGTTCCACATATCAATAATTAGGATAATGTGCATCAAGAAGGCGACAATCCTCATGCAAATAATAACACTGACCAAATGATGAATGATGGAATGTTCAGAGGCTTTATGCAATTCATGCAACATCAGGCGAGAGAGGCTCCTATCCAAAATGTAGGTGGAAACACTGGAAACTCGCGGACGGTCACCGCTAAGCAGTTCAAGGAGCTGGGACCACCGGAGTTTATTGGAGAGCCAAAACTATTTAAGGCGAAAACATGGATCAAGCAGATCACCAAGATATTTGATGTCTTGGGATGCGCCGAGGAGCAAAAGGTTCCCTTTGCCACCTTTATGTTGCAAGGAGAGGCAGATTACTGGTGGGAATCGGTAAAGCATACTCAACCTGCAGCATTGAAGATGTCTTGGGAAAAGTTTCAAGAACTGTTCAATGACAAGTTCTTTCCCGAAAGTATTCATCACATGAAGGAGGTAGAGTTCATCAAGTTGGAGCAGAATAATATGACCGTGTCGTAGTACGAAGCTAAGTTTGCTGAGTTGTCCCGGTTTATGTCCCACTTGGTTGATAATGAGGAAAGAATGACGCGGATGTTTTTAAGATGTTTGAAACAGGAGATACGTCAATATCTTATTTCTTATAAACTGTGTTAGTATTCAGATGTTGTAAATAGGGCTCAGTTATTGGACCGCGATAACGAGTCAATGCAACCAAGAGAAAGCAGCCGACAGAATGAAAATACCAGTGGTAACAGCCATCGAAGTGGTGACAACAAACGTGGAGGGAATCAACATACCAGAAATGATAACCACTTTGGTGGTAATCATGGCCAAGGCAATAAAAGTGGACATTTCAATAAGAGGAGATTTAACAATGATGGAAAGACGTCAACACCAACACCCGTTGTTAAGGAAGGAGAACGACCACCTATTATATGCTTCAAATGCGGAGGGGAGGGACATATCTGTTCAAACTGCGTGATGCCATCCAAAGCGTGTTATAATTGTGAAAGAGAAGGTCACCTAGCCCAATTTTTTCGTGCACCGAAGACAAATCCAGTTGGAACGGTGACACAAAATACCATCCCAGACAAGTCAAAATCAGTAGTTCAAGGTAGAGCGTTTGTTGTGACCTCCCAGAAATCAAGGAAACCGAATGAGGTCATCACGGGTAAGCTTATCATAAACTCTAGTTAAGTCTATACCTTATTTGATACCGGTTCTACCCATTCTTTTATTTCTCCTACTTGTGCTCAATGATTAAATTTGACTCCAGAGAAATTAGACTTTGACTTATCTGTGGAAACTCCGTTGGGAGAAACCTTCATTACATCCACTGTTTAGAAGTCTTGTTTTGTTCAAATCGGTACCCTCACATTACCTGTCGATCTTATTTTATTAAAAATACTTGCATTTATTGTGATTCTAGGGATTGATTGGTTAACTACTCATCATGCTAAAATTGATTATTTTCGTAAGGTTGTTAGCTTTCATCTTCCTAATCAACCTATTATGCGAATTGAAACGACCAAACCATTTAAATCAATCACGGTCATCTCAAGCCATAAAGCTATTCGTTTATTGAAAAACGGATACCAAGCTTTCTTAGCTTATGTCACAGATCTAAACAAAAATATGTCAATTTTGAATGATATTTCTATTGTTAATAAATTTCCTGACGTATTCCCTGAAAAACTTCCTGGCCTTCCCCCAGAACGTGAAATTGAATTTTGTATCGACCTTGAACTCGGTACAAAACCCATTTCCAAAGCCCCATATCGGATGGCTCCTATTGAATTTCAAGAGTTAAAGACCCAATTGCAGGAATTGTTAGACATCGGTTTCATTTGACCTTGTACTTCTCCTTGGGGTGCTCATGTTCTATTCGTGAAGAAGAAAGACGGAAGTATGCGACTTTGTATTGATTATCGGGAGTTAAATCATGTCACCATCAAAAATAAGTACCCGTTGCCTCGCATTGATGACATGTTTGACCAGTTGCAAAGAGCACAATTCTTTTTAAAGATCGATCTTCGTTTTGGATATCATCAGCTGAAGGTTAGAACTGAGGATATTCCAAAAACTGCCTTCAGAACTTGGTACAGACATTATGAATTCTTAGTCATGTCTTTTGGATTGACTAATGCTCCTGCTGCCTTTATGGATATGATGAACTGAGTATTCAAGAAATATTTGGATCACTTTGTGGTTGTCTTTATTGATGACATCCTCATATATTCCAAAAACCGTGAAGATCATGAGCAACACTTGAGGCTGATACTCCAAAAGCTTCGTGAAAACAAGCTTTATGCCAAGTTGAAGAAATGTGAGTTCTGGCTTGAAGAAGTGACATT
This sequence comes from Panax notoginseng, assembly GCA_016801055.1. Classification (NCBI taxonomy): domain Eukaryota; kingdom Viridiplantae; phylum Streptophyta; class Magnoliopsida; order Apiales; family Araliaceae; genus Panax; species Panax notoginseng. Next base: position 57,666,372 of record CM029014.1, on the reverse strand, counting down.
CCTTGGGCACGTAGTATCAAGTCATGGAATATCTGTTAACCCGACAAAGATTGAAGCTATTCAAAGATAGGAGCAACCCAAATCAGTGACCGAAGTACGTAGCTTTATCAGCTTAGCTGGTTATAATCAGAGATTCATGGAAGGATTTTCTCGAATCGCTACTCCACTAACTCAGCTGACTCGGAAAGATACAAAATTTGGTTAGAGCGAGAAATGTGAGAATAGTTTTCAAGAACTCAAGAAAAGACTCATTTCAGCACCTGTTCTGACTATACCATCTGGCTCAGAGGGATTTGTCATCTATAGTGATGCTTCGGGCAAAGGGTTAGGATGTGTTCTCATGCAACATGAGAAAGTCATAGCATATGCTTCTCGACAACTCAAAGAATATGAGAGGAATTATCCTACTCATGATCTAGAGATGGTAGCAGTCGTTTTTGCACTAAAGATTTGGAGGCATTACTTGTATGGGGAGAAAGTGGAGATCTTTACGGATCATAAAAATCTCAAATATTTCTTCACCCAAAAGGAACTTAACATTCGGCAATGACGTTGGCTTGAACTGTAGAAAGATTATGATCATACCCTCCAATACCATCCAAGAAAAGCGAACGTGGTAGCTGACGCATTGAGTAGAAGATCATATGCGGGTACGAGTGCGATATTGTCAACGCAAAGGCCCATTTTATGTGACTTGCAAAGAATGGAGATAGAGTTAAAGACTTTGGGGGCCCATGTGATGATGACGAATATACAAGTAAAACCGACTTTAATTGATAAAATTAAAGCTACTCAAGCTACAGACCTGGAGCTGATGCGTGTGAGAAAGAAAGTGCAAGAAGGTGCTATGTCGGAAGTAAAAATCTATGAGGAAGGAATACTTCGAGTCAACTCTAGACTTTGTGTTCTTAACGACCCTGATTTAAAGTATAACATCATGATGGAGGCGCACAACACACCGTTTACAATCCATCCTAGGAGTACCAAAATGTATCATGATCTTTGACATACATTTCGGTGGGGCAATATGAAGAGAGAGATATCGCTGTTTATCTCAAGGTGTCTAACGTGTCAACGCGTCAAGGCAGAGCATCAAGTACCAAAAAGTCCATTGCAACCACTTGAAATTCCAAAATGGAAGTGGGAGCACATTACCATGGATTTCGTTATCGGTCTTCACAAGGTTTCTCAAGGCATAGATGCGATTTGGGTCATTATTGATAGATTGACCAAGTCAGCTCATTTCTTACCTATACGAGAAACTTATACACTTGAACGTCTTGCTCGTATATACATAAACGAGATTGTAAGATTGTATTGTATGCCAGTATCCATAGTTTCTGATCCAGACCCAAGATTCACTTCACGATTTTGGGTTAGTTACAGAAAGCTATGGGCACGGATTTACGGTATAGTTTGGCATATCATCCTCAAACGGATGGGTAGTCGGAGAGGACTATTCAAACTCTGAAAGATCTATTAAGACTCTGTGTCCTTGATTTCAAGGGAAGTTGGGACAAGTTTTTACCATTGGTGGAGTTTTCCTACAACAACAGCTATCAAGCAAATATTGGCATGGCTCCATTCGAAGTGTTGTATGGAAGAAAGTGTCGTTCTCCAGTATGCTGGGATGCGGTGGGTGAAGCAACGTTGTTGGGACCGGAGTTGGTACGTATGACTACGGAAAAGATTCAAACGATCCGGCAACGTATAAAAATCTCACAAGATCGACAAAAGAGTTATGCTGATCTTCATTGAAAGGACGTGGAATTCGATATTAGAGATCATGTGTTGTTACGTGTTGCTCCATAGAAAGGAGTTACGAGATTTGGAAAGAGATGAAAGCTCAATCCTCGATTCATTGGCCCATTCATTTTTAATCCTTGATCGAGTAGGAACTGTGGCTTATAGACTCGCTTTACCGCTAAGTATGTCTCGTGTTCATAACGTTTTTCACATATCTATATTACGTAAATATGTGAAAGACCCGCACCACATTATTGAGTTAGAACCAGACGAAATAGCTGAATATTTAACGTATGAAGAGGTTCCTGTTAAAATCTTGGATAAGAAGGATCATGTTCTACGCTCCAAGGTTATACCTCAAGTCAAAGTTTTGTGGAGGAACCACGATGTTGAGGAAATGACCTGGGAGTTAGAATTTGAAATGAAATCAAGGTATCCTTACCTCTTCGACATATCAGGTACGTATCCTAATTTTGAGGGCGAAATTTCATAAGAAGGGGAGGTTGTAGGACCCCAATTTTTTTTTAATAAAGATGAGTTTTCTATAAATATCATTTTAAAATATTATGGAATGAATTTGATATAATGTTATAGTTGTGGGTAAAATTTATAAATTTTGCAAAGTACGCAAGTTGTTGTATAATATTCAATTGGTCAGGCAATATTCGTTTTAACAGGAAATATTCGTACGACAACACAATCATTGGTGGACCCCACAACAAAATTATTGTCGGATTGAGAAAACGACAAAAATACTTTATGAAAATAGCGGCGGAAGTTTTATCGTTAACTGTTGAAACACTCGATTTTAAAAGTACAGTAATACGCGTAGTGGCATAGTAGCACACGATATTGATTATTGATGCTTATGTAAGAAGTCACTTAGCTTTGTTCAATTATTATTACAGTAATTGCTGTATAGTATCTCACGTTATTTGATTCAATTATTGTCAATATTTTATAATCAATAATTGAGACGACAAAGTTATTAATATTATTATTTACAATATTAACGATGTCTAAAAGTTCTGTCAAGGAGAGGTTTGGTCACTTAATTGCGTGCCAATAGGGAGAAATTCTTATTGGAAAGCCCCCTCTTTTTTGAGAACGACATGTTCGATTAATATTGTGAATTATAATAATGATGATAAATGTTGTTAATTATGTTGAGATGTCTTTTTATGAAGTCACGGAGGTTTATATATATATATATATATATAATATATATGTTTTATTAGTATTATTAATGTAATAAAATAGAAAAGCTTTTTATATAAAACAAAATACTTTTATAAAGTTATCTGTTTTATTAAACTATAAATAGAATATATTATATTTTATTATGCATAGTATTTTGCGTAGTAAAATCTTTTTATATAAAACAGAACACTTTTATAAAGTTATTTGTTTTATTAGATTTTAAATAGAATAAATTATATTTTATTATGCATAGTATTTGCATAGTAAAAACTTTTTATATAAAACAGAATACTTTTATAAAGTTTTGTTTTATTTGATTATAAATAGAATATATTATATTTTCTTGCATAGTGCAGTATAGTATCCTTTCTATTTTTTTATAAATAGGATACTTAGTTAGAATTGAAAACCACACCAGAAGTTCAGAGAATTCTTCTATAATCTAGAGCGTATTTGTTTAGAGTTTTAAGAAGCTTTGAGCATAGTGTAAGTGAAACAACCCGGGTCAAATTCTAAGTCCGGAACAAATTTCGGGTCAAATCCCAAGTTTGAATCGAATCAAATCCATCAAAATAAGGCTTCAAACCACTGGCCCAATAGTATCTTCTTGGATCATCTTAGCCCACCATAGGCTCCCAAAAGGTCATGACTTGAATGTACTATTGGTAGTAACTTATTTCCATATATGCAAACAAATTTTTTTCCTATCTTTCGATGTGGGACTGGGGTGTTACAGTAAGTTTTCTTCAAAAATATCCTCGTCCTACAAGTCAGAGTACTCTTCTTTTACGGTAAGAGGTATTATTTCTTTCGTATTCATGAAGAGAACTTCTGTTATTCCATTCCTTATTATTCTGTTGGAATAACCTGTTCATGCGAAGTACCGCATACATGGTGAAATTCTTCTAATATTCCATTCTTTATTATTCTGTCGAAATATCCTGTCTGTGCGTTTACGCTGGACCTTGTTCCATTATTTATTATTTTATCGAAATATCCTGTCTGTGCGTTTACGCTGGACCTGGTTCCATTATTTATTATTCTGTCAGAATATCCTGTCTGTGCGTTTACGCCGGACCTGGTTCCATTATTTATTATTCTGTCGGAATATCCTATCTGTGCATTTACGCATGACCTGGTTCCATTATTTATTTTTCTGTTGGAATAACCTGTCTGTGCGGTCTATCGCATGCTTGGTGAATTCTTTTGTTATTCCATTCTTTATTATACTCAGTTGGTTAAAGTTTTGACTTTTATACTCCATGAAATTAGTGGAATATTTTTGATATTTGCGCTTCATCCAGTATCTTTTCATGAAAATATTCTTCTGATCATTCTTAAATTTTACTCTACAAAGCAGTATCATGTTGACAATTTGGACGTTGTTGGTTCCTGGATAAATTAATTCTTGAACTTGTTTTATTGAATGCTTATATCATTGTCATCATCCTCATGTTTATATTTTGTTGAAAGTCATCTGTGGCATGTAGTGCATAGATGGACTTGGTATGATTATTACAAGGGATTATTCGGTGTAATCATGACCGTAATGTTACAAATGATGTGGTAAAAGTCCTCATTGGCCCGTAGTGCATTGATGGACAGTTGTTGGCATGATCATGACCATTGATGAATACACAAATATCCTTGGCCCGTAGTGCACAGATAATTTGTGGTCGTGATACTAATGAATATCCTTGGCCGTAGTGCAGGGATGATGTGAATTATTTATTAAGCCGAGTCTCAGCGATAAAAGTAATGAAAAACTTTTTAAATCATAAAAGATAGTAGATGTTATTCTCTACTTGACTCTTTTAATGGATAGCTTGTTCCGCTGCAGTTAAACTTGATGTTTGTTATATTTTATCAGTTTAACGCTGTTGAAGGCTAACGATAATTTATTCTGCATTATCTTAGTCATAATATTTCTTACTGGGCTAGTTGAGCTCACCCTTTTGCTTTCATTGTTCTCTTCAGAAAATGAGAACGTAGCGGGGACTAGTCGGGGAACGGAGTGACGGTTCAAATGATAGCATTAGTAGTCCTCACTATTCTATGAAATAGTGTGAAAATAAATGTATTGAGGACTTATTTTGAGTTTGAATACTGTTTAGAAGAAAGTGTTGTATTAAAACTCACATCTTATGTTTTGTCGTATTTTACACGACAGTTGTATAATTAAGTTTTATTTGTATTTTGTACCATGTATTTGATGACTCGGAATAGGTGATGTATACCTATTTTGGGGGCGTCACATATAATACATAAACTTACTAGTCTATTACAAGATAAACTAATCATTCATCTTCGCCTTGCCTTTATCTCTACTTGAAACCTCGGTTTGCTCGTCCTTAGCTGCATTCGTATGGATTAAGCAAGAGTGAGCATTACAAGCTCAGCAAGTATAACAATTTCTTTTAAACAACATCCTTGAAACATAGGAATCGTATATCTTCAATAATTGGATAATAGTTACGAAGTACTATCGATAATTCAAAATACCATTTCTTTTCCTTCAAAACGTTTTACAATGATAATATTCAGTAAAACATCAATTTTGGTCCAAGACCATGAACATTTCATAATTTATTTGGAAAGGACAACCCGACACTAAGTCCGTAAGTCCAGCGTAGCTTACGAGCACTTCTAGCTGATCAGCCTATAGTACTCTATCTTGATCAACACTACATTCATTAAACGTGTGTACGTTTAAGTTGTGGTAACCTCACGTGCCCATAGAATACTCGATGAAAAATACATTTGTTTATCCATACTTTGGCTTACCTTGAATTCGTACCAAACAATTGGCGTAGGATAGCGTTAGCCATTCTATATTGAAAGACTTGTAAATAAATCAATCAACTCTTCAAGATTAGTCTAGCCGAGATAAATCTGGCATTGACCGTTTAATAAAATAATTCATGCATCTCATAACATGAATCACAGAAAACTTTGCTAACACGAAGGTTAGACAAGCATTTAAGAAAAACTTGCCTTCAGTGTTTGCTACAGTATAATTACTTTTCCTTTTGAGTCTTTATGGTCTCTACAACACACAACCACATAACATACCACATTAGGTCATGAATGAACATATATGGTTCCTAATGAATCTTACCCTTATTCTCAATCTAATCATGTATTAGATTTATTATTATTGGTTCCGGCTTGCCGTTAAAGTTTACATCATTCTTACCAACTTCTTTCTCTTCTATAACTTAACTGAAATTATTTCATTAATACAACTCATTTTGAGTTAATCATTCAACCTCACGTCTTACCCATGTCCTTACATTATTAATCGAAACTCGATCGTCAATGGTTAAGTATACTTTTTGCATATCGTTCGCGTTCACGTAATATTCATCAACATCTAGTTGTAACTCGCAACGTTATTGCTATCATCAAAAAAATGCTATGTTAAGTTAAATAATTCATTATCAATTAACTATCTTTCATTTCGTATTCTTAATCGTACTTACTTACTTAACGAAACTCGTTTCAAGTACTTATCTACCTTTACGGTTTATTATCATTCATCGCTTCAGTATTAATAACTTATTTTCAATTAATCTTTCTTTCAACCTTTAGTGTATTACTTAAGGTTTAAACAATGTCCTTTTTAGGTGTTAGTTCATTAATAAACAATCAGCTTCCTTTTATTTTCATAAGCCTTAATTACTGTACAAAATCTAGTGCTGGCACTACGGCGCCAGCTTCTCTTCTCTATGTTGCGCTACAGTGCGATGCTTAGGAGGCTACGGTCCGGACTCGGCGCTGCGGTGCGAGCCTTAGTGTTATCTTCCGCTCTGCGGCGCCAACTAACAGTGCACTATTCCTCGACCTCGCACTGCGACGCAGGCTTTACTTCCCTGAGTCACGCTGCGGCGCCAGCTTCTCTTCTCTATGTTGTGCTACAGCGCGATGCTTAGGAGGCTACGGTCCGGACTCGGTGCTGCGACGCAAGCCTTAGTGTTATCTGCCACTCTGCGGCGCCGACTAACAGTGCACTATTCCTCGACCTTGCACTGCGGCGTAGGCTTTACTTCCTTGAGTCACGCTGCGACGCGGACTCTGTGCCTCAGAAAATATTGACAGATTTTTAACATTGTGAGATTTCCGGGCTCGGAACTTCTTTGTTATAAGTTTGAATTGGCTCGTTTAAGAGCCTACGGTTCATAAATTACATACTCTACGTTTTCATGCAAGAATTTTATCTGTTTGACTTTGTTAACTAAAAATTCATCTATTAGTCTATTTTTAACAAAAATGATAAACGTTCGTGAACGTTCAACGCTCGTTTCTTCGTTCTAAGTCGGAATTCAGTCATTTTTTAGTCTGCAACTCTATAATGCGAAATAAGACTTGTCTCCATTGAAAACCAACGTTTCTGAGCTCAATATCAAAATTTGACTTCCATTCTGAGAATTTCACGAAAATGACGATTATCGTCCAAATTCGTGAATTCTGCCAAAACTTCGTACTTAAGATTTTTAAACCGTTTCAAATGGATTCATTCCATCATACTAACATCTTAACATACCTATATCATTAACTTATATTCATGATAAGTTCTTACTTGTTCTTTGTAAGTTTATAACTTACAAAAATATAAACTACTTATAATTTCTTTTTACATGACTTATCAAGGTTTTAATCTTTTAACCACCATCCTTGCTTCTTATTATCATACAACTTCATTATTATAAACATAAGACAAGTTCCTACAAGTTCTTCCTTGGTTCATAACTTATATATGAACAACGTGCTTATTCACGGCTTATTAAGACTTAAGTCCTTAGATTACTTATTCTTATCATTCCTTAGCATACATGTTCTACCACTACTCACTTCTCTAACAATGGAAGAGAAAGAGAATCATGGTTCAAGATTGCTTACCCTTGATGTTCTCTTGCTAATCTTTCTTCTTCTTTCTTGGATTACAAAGTCTAACTTTTCTAGCTTTTTCTCTCAAACCAATAAGCACCTTATAAGTTGTAAAGTGTTGGATGAAAAAAACAACCAACAAATGAAATTCAAGCTTGCTATTTATAGGATTGCTAAAGTTAGGGCATAAGGGTCATTAATCCAACTAACCTCCTTAATCACCTCCTTACTATTCCTTTACTTAGTTATTAAGTTAACTTGCTCACCACATATGCTTGGCCATCACACTACTTAGCCATTAAGTTACTTGATTACCACACTTACTTATCCATTAAGTTTGCTTGTTCATCACATTTACTTAGCCCTTAAGCTTACTTATCACACATAAGCACTTTACTTGCTTATCACATAACTTATCCTTTACTTAACCATTAAGAATACTTGGTCCGTACTTTAATTACTTGGTCATCACATTCAACCATGTGTTCATGGGTTGCCCCATAGGTCACCCTAACCCATTGAATTAATGGTTTGGGCTTTAAGGTTTAATTAGTTTACTTACGCTTTTGGGCTTCCATTATTTTATTTTGAACTTTACAATAACCAATATTTGGGCTTTAACATTAGTTTACATTGGGCTTAACTCAATCCCAATTAAACTATACACTTCTTACATAATCCTACAATTATAATTACATATGGCTTATAGCCTTATAACGTATTATATACGTATTAATTTTGTATTCTAACTCGTATACTTATTCATTATATACGACATACAATTATTCATACCTACTCGTATTCATTACCTCGTACAATACCTACGTATTATACGATCATCGCTTTAATTCATTATACACATTTTATTTCCATCTCGAAATTCATTTTCCCTAACCGTTAGGTTTTAAGTCCGTAGGCAAAAAACTGTGTTTTCCATAACTGAAATATTATTGGATATTCCATCTCACCTTGATATTCTATCATTACGTATTTCTTGAAAGTTCAAAAATAATTCCCGAGCAGAAATGCGTGAATAGTGTTTTTCAGAAAATTTCTCAGAAAGCTTTTATTTTCGTCTTGAAAATTCAAACACTTTAATTCCTTTACGTAGCCAAAATACTATGACGTTTCGACATTATTAGGTTATAGAACAACCTTCATCTTGTTATCACATATAATATAATTTTATTCATTATTAAATAAAAAAAAATTTATTTTACAATTTGCTCGATTTTTTGGGGCGTTACACTCTTCCCCCCTTATAAGGATTCTGTCCTCAGAATCTCGCTAATAATACATACACCACTGAGGAAAATTTTTCCTTTATTTTAATCTCGAGTCCCCACGTTGCTTCTTCGGCATTGTGGTTCCTCACCTTCACCTTCACCTTCACCGTATGGTATTATCTTATTTTACATAACTTGTCACTTCCTATCAATAATTTGAGTTGGAAGTTAAACACTTATTAACATATTATGCTATCTTACTTTTATTAGTCCTTCTTTTAACTTTAAAATTATTTAGAACTCAAATTCCACCCTTCAAAACTTGATTATACTTAATCTTCTCGTCATCGTGCATCCTCTTCTTCACTCGCTTATATTCCTTATTACCTAGTTGTACTTAATTAACTTATTCCATTATCGTGGATTGAGTCTACGTTATGAATAACATTTCTATCCCTTCATTCCGTAATTTAACTTTTAACTCTGATCTTGCCATCTCTATTATTAACTCATTCTGAGTCGTTGACATTGATAACTTTTCCCTACCCTTCTTACTTAACGTGTCGGCTTCTACGTTTACCTTCCCTGAATGATCTAACATATCACCGTCATAATCTCTTATCTATTCTAATAACCTTCTCTACTTCATATTCAACTCCTTATGTGTGAAGATATATTTCAGACTCTTAGAGTTCGTGTATATCTCACCTTTCTCCCCGTATAAATACTATCTTCAGATTTTTTTTAATTCAAAAACTACAGCTGCCCATTATAGATCATAAGTAGGAAAAACCTTCTTATAATCCTTTAACTGGCGTGATGCATACATAATGACCTTGCCATGCTACAAGAGCACGTAATCTCGTTATCTGTGTGAAACATCAAGATACACTACAAAATTCCCTATATCATCTAATAAAGATAATATAGGTGCTTAATTAACCTTCTTTTCTTAGTTCTTAAAAATTATATATATATATATATATATATACATACGGTCAGGATCAAGAGCATTCTCCTTAAATAGCATTCCGCCTTAAATAGCATTCTTTTATTGAAACAACGTCGTTTTGGAAGGACGTGGTGGTATTTTTATAAATACAATGCCACCGCGTATTTACAAAAATGTCACCGCGTCCCTCCAAAACGACGTAGTTTTAATAAAAGAATGCTATTTAAGGCAGAATGCTATTTAAGGAGAATGCTCTTGATCCTTACCGTATATATATATATATATATATATTTCACTTCTCATTCCCAACGTACTTATCAATTTGCCACCGACTTGCTCGGCGCCTCTTACGAAAAGTCTAACTTCAGTATATCTTTCAACCCATACGACATACCCAGAAACTCGTTATAACCATAACAAGTTCTGAACGTCGTCATAGGTACCTCCTCCTGCCTTACTTTCCATCGACGATACCCCCGTACGCATATCTATCTTAGAAAAATTCTTTGCCCCTTACAACTGATCAAATAGATCATCAATCCTGGGCAATAGGTATTTACTCTTAACCACTAACTTACTCCTCTTACAATAGTCGATACGTAAATGTAACAACTCATCCTCTTCCTTAAAATCCTTCTAACTTGCGTCATGGTGTTTTATTACCGTAAATTACTACCTTGGGTTTTCTTAGAAAATCGAATATTCATACATTTATTATAACAATTTATTAAAGTTCTATGATTAATCAACCCATTCATACCGAGAATTACTTCAAATTCTCTAAACTTTATCGATACTTATCTACCGATACCTACTTACCTTTATTATCCATGAAACAAATTTTATGAATATAACTAACGAAAATTATTTCCTCCTACTCTACCTTAATGTTTAAAGGTACCTATAATCCCTTCTAGATAGACTCCTAGATGAGCCGTTCCACATGTCTTACACGCTTCGATCTTACGCTTAGGATTCCCTTGTCTCACTCCAGTATTCCCGGAGGTAAAATTCTTTCTTTTTGGCATACTACCACTACCATTGGCACTTTCTGCCTTGGTTCCTCCCTCTCCCTTCCTCTTATTCTTTCTCTCTTTGTGGTATTGAGTCAACGCCTCACTACCACCCTCTGCTATAATCACCTTCTCTAGGATGGTCCCATAGGAAACACTCTGGAACACAAAAATCCTACTATAAAGTCAGGGTTTTAGGTCCCGCTCAAACCTACGAGCCTTCATCTCCTCAGTGTCCACTTGGTGTGGAGCAAACCTTGTCAATTCATTGAATTTGGCCACGTACAGGGGAACCATCATGCCCCCTTTCTTAAGTTCTAAGAACTTAATCTCCATTCTCTCTTGTATGCTTGTAGGGAAATAATTCTTAAAGAAAACCTTCTTGAACAGTTCCCACGTTACCGTATCTGTTCTAGCCCCACCCTGGTGAACCTCCCACCAAAAGTTGGATTCCCCTTTCATCATGTAAGTTGCAAAAGAAGTCTTTTGCGCCTCAGCTACGTTTGTAATAACACAAGCCTTTTCTATTTCTTTTACCCCTGCCTGGGCCTGTGATGCCCCCAAATTCAGGTGCTTGAAACCCGAACTCGGTACATCATGATACTATTTCTGTGAGTGGAATAATACTAATAATAATACCAAATATATAGATACCAAATTTAATTTACATATGCATCAGAGTCTATTCCCAGGTACACGACCTTTAAACATTCATTACATCATAGATAATAATTATCATTATCTTAATAAACTTTAACTATTACACAAAAATTTATAAAATTCATTCGAACAGCTTTCCTTTTCACTTGTTCTTGCCTAATCCTTCGGGTTGATCATACTTAGCTGAAAACATTTAAATTTAAAGCAAGAATGAGCATTTGATTACCCAGCAAGTAATAGCAACAATAAACATTAACTGAAAGAATTAAATATTTTTTTTGAATGACACTTCTACAACGAATCAATAGTTGTGAAGTAAGTTGAACTAATAATAACAACATATCACTTCTATATCAAATTTTTGAAACTACGTACTGACTATAATTGGAGATCAGTTGAAAGACTATGAACATTATTTTCTATTTTCGAAAAGGTATACAGAAATTCATCTGCAGACCGTCATAACTTACAAGCACGAGGGTGATCAGCCCGTTATGCCCTGTATTAATCAATACTACATGCAAAAACGATGTTATCGTTCATCTTATCCACCTTAGGTGCACAAAAGTTTTTCTATGTCGGGATGTTCATACTTAGTCGGGAATCTGAACCAAAACAATCTGGTTGGATACAATAAAGTTCTATCTTGCTCAATAATATTTTTAAGTTTATGTCTAGACAAATCAAATAGCTTAGACGGCTTTTAATTCAACGTATACATACTCGAAATCAATAAGTATGTATCAACATGTGATTAAATATAATGATTATCCAAGTGGGGACAATTGTATAACCATATTCAGAAACTAACAAACAGAATAAATATTTGGATTATGCACTAATACTGTGTTGATAACCAATGATCGGATAATTTAAGAACTTGTATGAATACGAATACTTGGATACATAATCAATAACAATAGAGGTAATAATCTTGCACAATAATATGATTCTGAAACTTTCTTACTCATGTCCATTGCATAAAGAAAATGCAAAGTTAGGATACTTGCCTGAGCTGCTGCTTACAGTTATGCAACTTAGTTTTATCTTTTATATCGAGGCCTATCATTAATAAGATCATTCTATCGATTAGAAATACATATCATAACAGATAGTACTGCTAATTGCAGTCAGCACATAACCTAATCACATTGTCACATATGTTTAACAATCATTGAATCATAAATAAGCACGTATCTAGTCTAATTATCTAAGTCCGAACCAATTTTTGAAATATTTCGGTGTACCGACGACTTTACCGGGTAATTATTGAGTCCAAAACCCCATTTAGTAATTCAATAACTGTAATTATCAGTCATATTATTTTTAAATAATTTATAATAATTTTTAAATAATTATTATAATTTCTCATGATGTTTTAAACATCAGAATCATTTATTAAATGATTTAAATATTAACTAATTCTATTATCATTAATATTTAATTAACATTAAATTATTAATTAAACAATTGCCAAAATATTAAAGTTATTTATAATAACTTAAAATACTTAATATTACCCTTAAATGATTTTTAAAACATAAAAAAATCATTTTTAAATAAGTTATCATTAATATTTAAGTATTCATGTATTATTTATCAAAATATTAAAAGTCATTAATTATAACTTAAAATATTTTTAATTCATTTATATCCTTTTTAAATTATTTTTAAATCAATAAAACCATTTTTAATTTATTTTTTCAATATAATTGTTAAATAAATCAAATATCATTAATATAAAATTATTAATGAAATTTACCTTTAAATATCAAAAGTTATATTTTATAACTTAAAATATTTTTAAGTTATTTATTTTCATTTAAAATGATTTTTATAATGTTAAAATCATTTTTAATAAATTTATTTAATATAATTACCAAATAAATCTAATATCATTAATATTTAATAATTAATGAAACTTATCTTAAAATATTAAAAGTTATGTTTTATAACTTAAAATACTATTAAATACCTTATTATCATTTAAAATAATTTTTAATATAATAAAATTATTTTTTAATTAATTCAATTAATGCATTTATTAATTAAATTAAATATCATTAATATTCAAATAAATACTTATATTTATGAAAAATATGTCAAATTATTAAAAGTTAACTTTTATAACTTAATTTTTTTTTTGTAATTTTCAGAAATTATTTTCTATTTTTAAATGATTTTTTAGAAAGTAAATTAATTAAAATTAATAAAACTGTCGCTATAGGCTTTAGCGACAGAAAGTGTAGTCTAATGTGTTCTTGAGCCTTCAAAGTCAATTTTCGAGTTGGGTAGTTTGACCATTGATAAATTCCAATCTATGAGGTTTCTGGGCAAGATAAAACATTGTTCTTGTAGTAATAGTGTAACACTACATGATAAGACAACTAACAAGGTCATAGAACATCACAATCGAAAGCTATAAGCCAGCAAACTAACTGTCAGACGTGTTCATCGTGTTTCTGGGCTGCCCAGAAAATCTGATCATGGCCGGTCAACGCCCTTTGTGCTTCATTACAGTCAATCAGTTAATGTTATAGTTGTGTTAGACGTCGGGCCTTGTAGAATAACTAACATGGTATCTAGTTGGATCACTGTTCAAGCCTAAACATCAACAACAAGAAAGATCTAAGCCATCAAAGTGGTTGTCAGAGGCTGTTCTTCATTTCTGGGTTACCCAGAAATGAAGAACAGATCGAGGGTCTTACTTTGGGCTTCCACTACATACTAGTCCTGTAACATTTGTGTGATATAGTGGATGCAGTTTGTAGTCAACATGACAAGGAAGAGATACATCACTTAAACAACATATAACAACATTACTGAAACTAGATACGATCCGGTCAAACCATGTCAGAACTCCACTCATAAGCTTTCTGGGTTACCCAGAAAGCGTGCGTTGTGATCCTGCTGCCTGGTTTGACCGGTCACTGCGAGAATTCTGATTGACATTTAGGTGATCTAATAGCATTATTCTATAGTTAAACTAACACTCTACAACATGGTTACAACAACATAATCAAAACAACAAACATGTGTACGATCTGTGGACATAAACTTCTTGTCAGAGTCATCTGGGTATGTTCTAGGTTACCCAGAAAGGCTTGGTCATGGTCGGTCAACCGACTTTGACCAACAATAACTTTCAATCTATGCTAGATCTAAACCTGATTCAAGTTCCAGATCCAAGATCTCATAGCAGCCTAAAAGATCAAAGCTTAAACCAACCAAAAACATAAATAGGATGAGATCTAGAAGGTCTGACATTCATTGTCAGACATCAAAACAAATTTTTTTCAGTTTTATAAAACATCAAATCCGAGCCTCTCGATGTTATGGATCTAACATCTAGCAACCCAGATCATCAATATATACTACATATAACAAGTTTTAACACAAAATCTGAACATCTAACATCAAATCACATGATTTTTAAGTTAGGATTTTTGTACCTTTTTACACCTTGATTCTTGAATCTGATCTTTGATGGTTGTGCTTGGGTGTTCTAGGGACTTAGATATGGACTGTGTAACGTCCCCAAAATTCATACAATTAAATTCTCGATTTTAGTCGTTTATAATACATTTAACCTCAAATTTTACATCATTAAACGATAATACAACCATTGAAAATTTGCGGAATAATTAAAATTTTCTATTACAAACTATCCTTGTTCCCAAAACCTTCAACCTTTACATTTAAATATCTCAAAATCAATTTAATACTGTAATAGTTTACATCGTGAAACGATATTACAATTCAACATTAATACATCATTCGGAACCTTAAACATGGCTCAAATAATACTAACACAACCAAAGTATAAAACTTCAAGTATCACATCTGATTCATGTCTTTCAATTAACACGTAACTTTACCTCGAAATCTTAGCCTGCAAAAATGGTTATTTACAAGGTTGAGCTCGACAGCCCAACAAAATCTAATAGTGTTCATGCATCACATATCACATAATAACATGCTCAACATATATTTCATAAACATTTGACTAACATAACATACATGCTACAATTCATATAACAAGTATAAAGATTGAGTTCCTTACTCAATCAGCATGCTTTACTTAATTAACGTAGTCATAAGTTGACTTTGACGTTGCATGCTTTCAACATAAATATAACACATCATGTTATTTGCAATAAAGACTTAAAATAATTAATCATCAAGTTCACGTAGCAAATAGGAACTGAAAGACTTGCCTAATTCGTAGTTTATGAACTACGACTTAATTGCATATCTCTTATCTGCACTTCGTGTATTCTTACACAGTTATACCATTATTCACGTTAACTATTAGTCACATAATAACGTATAGTAGCTATAATGTAAACTTTACTCTACATCTCATAACCCTTCTTACTAATCAATACACAATGTACTAATATCCTTTTTCCAACATAACACTCATTTCTAGTTAAACTTGTTATTTTGGTACAAGTTTTACATTACCGTTTACATTTTAGAATTCCCAAGTGTTAACGTCACAACACTTATCTAACATTTATTGTATAAACTAAGTTACGCACAACACGTTTGTAACTTACTAATCACTTTTACAACTTTGAATTTACAATCCACCTAACATAACTCTGTTTACCCTTGTTGTTACATGATTCTCACATTAACCTAACAGTAAGCTAAGTTACATTGAACGTCCAAAGTCTGCATAATTAGCAGACTTCACTGTCTGTGAGAGGGTAATGGCGTGGCCGCGCCAATTTTATACTGGATTGCAGCGCGCCCGCGCGATGCATCAGTTTCAGTTTTGCAGAACGTGATTTGACACAGTTTTTAGGCCAACTAACATGAATTTCACCCATCAAACAGTGAACTTAACATATAAAAGAAATATAACACTATCATAAACATGATTGCTAACATATTCAACCACTTAGCACAATTTAACAACACTTTTAACTATTTTAATTTCTCAAATTTCTCATTTTCATATGAAAACTCCATTCTTGACATCCTTCACGAAAATCAACACTATGATTTCAATTCTTGTCCAAATTACTTTGTTCAAATTACGTTATCTTCGCTTCTTAATGAACAAACATAAACAAGATTCAATTTATAGTTTATTATACTAATTGACCATCAAAATTGGTACTTTTACAAGCCATATGAGAAAACCTAACACTGTCATTATCTTTCCTACTTTTAACTGTAATTAGCATATAAATTTTTTGTTTATATACAACTAAAGCCTCACCAACATGAATACTCATCACAATACATTTATATAGCAAGAATTCAAAAATATGGAATTCACAGAGCTTAGAAACTTTATGCCGTAAAACATAAACACACACACACACACACACACACACACACACACACAAACACACACACACACACACACACACACACACACACACATATATATATATATATATATATATATATATATATATATATATATATATAATATCAAGGTTATGAACAATACCTTCAATTGCTCGATAATTCTTGCCAAAACACAACGAATTTCTTCGGAATTCTCAAAAATCTTCCTCTCAAACTCTATGTTCTCTCTCCAAATCTCTATAAAACCTTTCTGTTTTCTTCTTAAGCTTAGGTAAAAATCCTTTTACGTAGAAATAAAATACACGCACCCAACGTCTAAAATCGACGTTGGAATAAATACAATATTAAGTTATCAGTTATAAAATATAATATATACTATTTTATATTTTTATTTATTTTATTTAGATTATTTAAATTTAAGAAATTAAAATCCAAAAGCCATAAGGCTTTGTTTGGCAAAACCCTTTAAAATTTAAAGACTTGATATATTTAAGCCTTGTTTGGCAAAAACTAAATTATTTAATAAATAATTTAGTTTATAATTTAAAATCACATAATATTTATTTGGATTTCCATATCCAATAATAATCAAATAAATTAATTACACATACTATATTTAAAATAAATATTCCACTTAAACAAACCTCGCAAAATTATAATCTCATTATAATTTTTATTTAATAACTTATCATACCATCTTAAATTATTAAATTAAAATAACAATATAACATCTCATGTTATATTACAATTCTCTAAATTATAAATTAAATTAATTTAGAATATTATCTAATTATTTAATTCATAAATATTTACTAATAATAATCACATCAATAAAATATTTATTTTCTTTAATAAATATTTTAAATTACAATTACTAAAATCTTAGATTGTCACATTCTTCCCTCCTTACAAAGATTCTGTCCCCAGAATCGAAAACATAGATTAAACAAATAACTCATGGTACTATTAGACCTCACTTTCCCAATATATGAATATATATTTCTCTTGACACTAGATCACATATTTCAAAATATACAGCACATACATATACATACTCAAACTCAAAACATCTCGTAATAAAAATTTTAAATTATTAAATTTCTATTTTAATAACTTATAAAAATTCGGGTTGTCACATCTTTCCCCTCTTATAAGGATTCCGTCCTCGGAATCACTAAAACCCTACCTTACTCGGTTTTTACCAAATCTCTTTTTCAAAAAATTTATCGTTGAATATCTTCAACACATTACCTTAATATATGTTTTATATTTCTTACCCCCACCATTCTTGATAATAAATTTTTGTAAGTTTTATTTCATAACTTTCACTTGGACTCAATTATATTTTGAGTATTATATATTCTTTAACCCATTAATTTCCTTTTCTAAGGATCGATACACAAACACTCAGAATATTACATTCACGCATTCTTCTAAGAATTTCGTCCTCGAAATTTTATTTATTAATCCTCATTTATTCAATCTATCAAAATAGATTTTACGTTAATACTTTATTCATTCATTGGGTACTATAACCACTTCTTTCCACGAATATCTTTCTACAACTATTAAACTTTTCTATTAAAAATTTTACATTATACTTTAATAACTCATCTCATACTCATTTCAAATTTTTTTTTTCTCACATATTCTATATATTTATCATTCAGTATCGCATTCTACGACTCACTTCTTTTTAAGGAATATCACCATTACCACATTCGCCTTTTAGAATAGAAAGAATCTTCCACAATTACTCAATAATTGAGAAGCAGTATGAATAACTCAGGAATTTAAAAGATTTCAAATCATGCTAAGGGGTCACAAGACCGTGAACTCTATTCTCAGTTTACTAGTGCTTCAACTCAATTCTTCACACTGTAAACCAGAGTGTTTGTCAATCACAAAGACTAAAAATACCATCCTTACGTACACTAGTTGGCCAGCCTATTGTACCACTACGTTGGGTTGCACGTAGTGTTTTGTAACGACTATATGTGTTACACTCGGAACCATTGTCCTCGAAAACATGTCCCCCTTATAGGGTTGTTCACCTCAGCTTTTCAACATCTAAATCTGCACCAAAATAATTTAGTTTGGCATAACTTTTCAATAAACGCTTGAATTTCATGAACATCTTTCAATAATCGTCTAGCTGAATCAAATAGCATAGACTTTTATAAAAATTCGAACATCAATAGAAATATACTTATCCATATACATATTCTCATATTTTAAAGAAATCTCAAAAAAATCTTTTTATGACGCATAATACCGCACTGTATTTACAGTCCGTTTGAGGATTCCGTCATTTGGTGATTTAATCATACTACATCATACCATAGTGGGTTGACGATCCTTAGACCACATCCAACACTAAGTAATACTGCATTGATTACTCCATCGTTTTTATCATCTCTGCACCAGGTTCCATGATGCATTGATAATATTAAAAAAATATATTTTGATATATTTCAAATCATTTTATCTAGCCGAAGCAATTAGAATAGACATACGAATAATAGCACTATTTTAAAAATTCTTTTGTTCACTAGTGTGATCCAACATTTTTCAAAAATTAAAAGTACAACCATAGGCACAAAGTCAATAAATTTAGAAAATCTAGCAAAGCTAGAAGATTTGAAAAAACCTATGTCTCCACCATCAACTCCACTTTCTATAATGATCCATTGCTTAATCAGTTTATCTATTCCTATCATCCTCAATACTCCATTCACACTTATATATACCCTAGTTCATCAAACTTACCACACTTTGAAAATCCAGGAACTTGCCACAATAATATAAGTTTAA